>JAMAKQ010000008.1:0-517012 GCA_023628475.1 Chaetomiaceae sp. PF1801
TTTAGCAGTTTGGAGTGGTGAGGTCGGGAAAAGTGTCCCGGTCAATGGGGTGTCCCGCTCAATGGTGGACCACGTTAACTAAATTGAAGTATTAGTTAAGATCTAATTATATATAAAGGAAAGAGGCAATCTACTAAGCTAAATATACGAACAATAGATCGAAGCTTTAAATACCTAATCTAAGTTACGGATCCGAAGTACGGATCCAAGGCGCGGAATAGTACAACCACGTGCTAGGTCATATGCCAACAAAACCACCCCCCAGATCACCCAAACCAAGCCTCCAAAAATGCCACAGTCTGATTCCAGCCAAGTCCTTCAAGGACACGAACGACGATGGCTGCCAACCGAGCAAGAGCTGATAGGCAAATCTTCGACAGATGACTCTCCCGTGATATGAAGCAAGTGGAACATTTCAAAACATGAACGTCCCCATGAACATGTCATCATCCTCCACTGTTGTGATGACCAAGCTACACCTAGTCCATCCTAGCACACCATCCCAGCACACTGCCGAGGCAGACCGATCAGTTATCGGTAAGATCGACTAGCATCTTGCCGTTCTCGAGGCGACGAGCTTTATATCGGGCCATGAATTCGTCGTCGGCCATCTTCTCAGCTTCGCGCTTGATCTTGCGGTCGCTTTTGACGATACCGTCCTGCTCGTCGGAACCGGCGGAGCTCTGTTTGGGAAGGGGTTAGCTTTGTCGTAAGTGGAAGCCGATGATTCGCGCAAGACGATGGTTAATTACCACATTTTGCTCCATGAACTGCGCGAGCCGCTGCCTGATCTCCTGCTCCGTCATGACCTGAACCTGCTCGACGACTGTGGGGCGAGGGATGACTCCCTCTCGGTACAGGCCCTCTGTGTGTAGATTCGTCAATATTGGCCCCATCGCAGACGAGCTGCCCTCGGCCACAACTCACCTCTGGTTCGGTAGCGGAACTCAAACACCGCAAAGGGACGTTTCTTTGCGTCAGAGTAGATGTCGATACGCCGCCTTCCTGGCGGAGGCATCGGCTCAGTAACGTATCTTGCGTGTTCGTCAGCGGAAACCCCTCCAAAACCCTGAAGGAGCGCGGTTGCGGCGGCATACGTTGTGAAACAGTCCACAGCTTTGCCTTTAGCTGCCTTCTCGGCAAGTTGCGAGGTGGTCTCTTCGGCCCTGGCGCCAATCCTTGAACCCTCCAGATATCCACTGCGTCGCATGTGGAAGAAAAGCACGTTGAGGGTTCCGCATTCCTTTGCGGCCGATGTTTGCCGTCGGAGTTCTACGGCAGAGAGCGAGTGGTTGTCGACTGTAAGACGGTCAGCAAAAAGTTAACAGATCAAGAATCCATTGTCACTGTACCAATGTCGAGGGCCGCAAACTGGAACCTGTGAAGCTGATAGCCCGCGGTTGGGTCGCCGGAGAAGTAGCCCCTGAGCAGGTACTCCCACCTCCGCCCTCCGGCTGTCGCGTCACCCTCGTGTACCAGGCCCAAAGTTTGTCCGTCGCGAGAACCAACGACGCCGAGGTGATGACCAAGTCCGCGGAAACGGGTGGTTTTGGTAATCTGAGCACCGTACAGCTCGCCTGGTTTTGCCTCGATGTACTTGACGACGTACGGAAGGGCGCCGCTGTGGCCTGCTAGAAGATCGAACTCGTCGGGGGTCATGGTGGGCTCTTCGCCGTTGGGATCGTCGTACTCTTGGGCCGTCGCGCCTCCAACCCGGATGACGACACCAAGGCCGGAAACAGATGGGATGATGGCCATGTTGTTGAGATGCTGCGTGCAGCGGCAGTGTGTTCCCAGGCGGGTTGGAAGATGGTGCGAGATCGGGAAGAGGGGTGACAATGGGGTGTTTCGAAGGTGCCCTGAGATCCGTCGGAAGGTCGGGCTGGAGATGGAAGTTTGAGCGAGTTGGAAAAGAATTTTGGGAAGGCAAACCTGGAAATTTTGATCAAAACTTCCTGGGCGACACACGCGTGGAATAAGCCTCGCAAGGGGGCGCTGAGTAGCACCTTCCCTGAGCCTGAGGTGACTTGGTTCAGGTGGGTTGGGACTTAGGACGGAACTGAGGTGCCCACAGTGCCTATTATTATTGAAGCGAAGCTTCAATGACGATGATTCCGGAGTGTGTAACACGGAGGAAGCGAGGAAGGAACGCTTCGCTTCACTTACGGGCCAAAACTCCAAGAGTTTCTCGAGGAACGATTGGATGCCACAGGCACTCAGGCCCGTGCGTGTGGCGTCGAGGCTTCGCTTCACACTTACTGTGTGAACCACCACAGTCAGGTAATTTTTGCCTTTGTTTTTCTTGGACAACTGGAAGTGATACTCTGGACTCCTCCCTTCAACTGATCCTCTAGCGGACAGTCTACAGATTGCATCAGGAAAGCTTGCATCAAATCGTAAACATCTCAAACATGGGTAAAGTATATTCCACTTAATTTTTTCCTCTTGGTGTTCCCAGAAGCACTGCCTCGCGTTGCCATCCAGAGCGAATTCCGCCGGGCTTAATCCCAAGGCATGGGCAAGTCTTAGACATGTCATGACCATCCTTGTCGCCACGAGCAGGCAAGCCGATGTCAGGCCCAGCGGCCCGAACCCAGCCTTCTGCTGAGTTGGCAAAGGCAAACTATCAATCATCGGTAAGGTCCACCTCCATCTTCCCGTTGTCCAAACGCCGTGCCTTGTACCGAGCCATGAACTCGTCATCGCCCATTTCCTCCGCCTCTCGCTTGATCCCAAAGGATGCCTGCCGAGCGACTGCCCTCTCGGCGATGCGCTGCAGCCCCAAAACTGTTAGCCGTGCTGAACCTCGAAGCAGGAAACCCGGGACAGGACTTGCTTGGTTTGCCTCTAGCACCTGCTTCAGCCGCTGCCGCAGCTCCTCCTCGCCCAAGCTTTGAACCTCTTCTTCGATGGTGGGACGCGGGATGACAGCTTCCCGCATCAGGCCCTCTGCTTTACGTGGTTAGATCAAGCATCATATGCTCAGAAGCACGAACCGTGGACTCGGTACTGACCTCTCGTCCGGTACTGGAACTCAAATACGGCGAAAGATCGTTTCTTTGGATCGCTGTAATTCTGCGAGTAACGTGTCGGCTGCCCCGAGAGCGGCTCGGAGACAAAACTATTGAACACCACCATTAGCTCTCTCGCCATCAAACAGTTGTGATCAGTATGTATACCTGGCTGCGGAGTCCAGAAACCGGCCCTTCAGTGCTTTCTCGGCGAGCTGATCAACACCGGGCTCGGGCGGCATTCTAAGCGTGTCGGGGTCCACGAAGCAACGGTCCATGTGGTAGAGGTGAATCTGCAGGGCACCGCACTTCTTTGCAGTGGACAACTGCTGTCCCAGCTCCTCGGGGGAAAGGTCACTGCCCTCAACTGTAGCATCAGTCATGTCAGTAATCTGCTCGCCAGGGCGACTGCATATGGCGAACCAGCCGATGAGATTGAAAGTCCTTGGCATACCAGAGTCGAGGTTGGCGAATCTAAAACTGTGCTTCTTGTAACCAGCTGTCGGGTTGCCGCTCCAGCTCCAATTCGAGTGTACTTCCCAAACTGCCCGCGGACAGGGAGCTTGCTTCCAGTTTCGGCGACCCTCCTGTAGCATTCCTATCTTTCGTCCGTCGGCAACGATCTGAAACGCGATGTGGTGACTCCGCCTCTGAAAGTTGGATTCCTTTTTGACGCGGAACTCGAAGGGCGCACCAGGCTTGGCCTCAATGTACTTGACGACGTACGGCAGTTCCTGGTTATAATGGGCTGGGAGGTCAAACTGGTCGCGGGTCATGCTGGTCCGAATGTGATCTTCGCCGTCTGGGACATCGTACTCCTCGGCAACTTCGCCGTCGACACCGATCGTAACCTCAAGCCCCTGAATGAAATCAATTACCGCCATCGTGTTGGGTCTCGACGGCGGCTTGCTGTGTCGGTCGGTTGTAGGTTCGTGATGGCTTGGCGATGCGAAAAAGTCGAATCCAGATGCTGAGGAAGTGGGGGATTTGAGGGTGATGGCGGAAGAAGTTCGAGAGCGCCAAAAATTCCGCGGTTTGTTTCCTTGACCGGTTCAAGTTGAGATGAAAGCTCAGACAATTTTGCTTTCCTTTGAAGGCTGGAAGCAGCGACAGGGAAACCTCAGACCTGCATGAATCTGGAAGGCACCACCAGCCTCACACATCAAGAAATGGAGAAGTTCAACACTATTCAAAGGTGCATTTCGGGGAGAATCACAATGGAAATGGAATTCCCTGACCAAGACATGGCTAGACTACAAGGCAGTATCTCAACAAGCAGAGTTCAACCCGGGGTTGCCTGGTTTGTCGTAAACCGCGGCACAGAGGGTTTCTTGCACTCAACCCTAAGGTATCTTTTGCTATCATTCTTCCTTTCTATCTTCACTTGGAAGGAAGCGAGACAAAACGGACTTGATAAACAAGGAAGAGTAAGAGGGAAAAGGAGGAGTCCAAAGAAATTGACGGAGGGAGGCATAGGGAAGGAAAGGACTCAAGCAGTGGAAACGAAAGAAGAGAGAGAGAGAAAGAGAACAAATCCCTCACTTCGCACAAGTCATACACTACCCCTTAACAAACAACCCAGGGTCATATTCCATGTCGAGCCCAAAGTCAGCCCTTGATGGGATTCACACCGTCTTACCACACGCATTCCAAAAAAAAACTGGGTCATTTTCCCATCCAGCCCAAACTCCAATGAGGTCAACGCCAGGGTGCTAATTAATTAACGACCACAAGACCCCCATCACTCCGCCTCGAGATCATAGTGAAGGACGCTGGAAGGAAACACTTTAAAGATCGAGAAACACAAGCTGGCTTGTAAGACGATAATAAGGCAAAACAAACGCCAAACATGCCAATATACGCCCCAGAACAGTAGATGACCACCGATCCTCCTCCGGGAGCCAGACCCGCTTGTTACGTGGGCACATTACCGCCTCTCATCCGTAGCAACAAACTTGACACTCTTCCGCCTCTCCCTCTCAACCCCAATCCCACCCCGGCCAGGGCTCGAGCTAAGTATCCCCGTCCCACTCCTCCCCGAAACCCCAGATCCCGACAACGCCTCCCTCACCGTCTCAACAGCCCTGCTCTGGGGTATATCATTCCCATCACTCCTCACAGCAGCAGGACCACCACCGCCATACCTCCCACCATGTCCACCACCACCACCAACACCTAACTCCCCATGGTGATGATGATGCTCATCCCCAACGAACCCAGCATGATGCCCACCAGCCCCAACCCCTCCCTCACCCACCCCCTCCCCACCCATCCCCTTAGCAGCAGCGGCCGCCGCCGCCTGCGCAGCAGCAGCAGCAACAGTCGCCTTGGCCACCGCCCTCGTCGCTTCCCTCACAACGCGACTAACCTCCTCGGTCCTCTGCATCATCACATTATCCCTGCTCGGCAAGCAGGCGTGCCCACATCCGTCCAGCGGACAACACCCATCACTTGGCTCAGCACCCGGCGCGTCTTCCAGTGATGGAAAATCCCCTGACTCGAGTGTGACGTGCCATGCTTGGAGACACGACGAATGCCCTCCGTGGCCACAGCCGGGGCAGTACCACCATGTTGTCAGGATGGGTTCTTCTCCTGCCTCCCCGGCATCTCCATCCGAGGTCGTGGAGTTGGACGATGGTGATGATGATGAGGAAAAAGACATTGTAGGCGCGGTATCCCTCCCCCCACAAACCGCACACCCCGCCATAACAGCCCTACACCTCTCACAATACCACACCGAATCCGTCGACCCGGCCGAGCGATCCACATCCCTCGGCTTGTGGCACGACGTGCACACAAAGCTGGCCTGCACGCCCTGCTGCGCCGCAGAAAAGATGGCCGGGTAGTTCTCACCCCAAGCGAGGAGTGCGCCGCCGGGCCAGCCCTTCATGCACAGCTTGCGGAGCAAAGTCGCCTCGGCAAACAGCTTCATGCTCATCAGCCGGGCGTGGTGCTGGCGGAGAATGGCGGCGGCCTGGTGGTGGTCGATGACATCGTCGGGCAGGAGGGGCTTGAGGAGGAGGATGATGGCTGAGGCGTTGAGGGCGGAGGACTTGGCTTCGAAGGCGAGGGCGCGGGAGATGAGGGTGTAGGGTTGGAGAGGGGTGGAGGAGACGGCGGAGAAGCCTGAGGATGGGTCGATCGGGTAGGGGTAGGGCAGGTCGTCCGGCCAGCAGAGGTAGTCTGTTTCGACGATGAAGGGGGATTGGTCGTCGTCTGGGGACATGGGAGAATCGGGAGAAGGAGGGTGAACCATTGGCGACTCGGCAAAGTCGACTTCGGTCTGTGATGGAAAGCGCGATTCGAAGCTGTCTGTTGTGGTTTGGGTGATGGCATGGTGCTCGTCGGTAAACGCCGTCATGTCCGTCTCGGTTCTTGCGAGCATTGCGGGGTAGGGGCGGAGAGGGTTGCGCTCCGGCGACGACTTGTCGAGTGCGAAGCCACTTCGGCGGCTGTCAAACTCATGTTCGTTTCCGTCTCGAAGTCTGGCGAGGATGGCCGCCCTCGCCGCCTGGCCTGTCAAGCTGCCGTCCGACGAGGCTGTCAGGCCAGTGGCTCGGCGACTCTCATCGGAGATGGAGAACAGATGGACGTAGCTGTCTTCCGAGTCCTGCCTCAACAGAGGCTTCCTGGTCCTGCTGGGGGACCCGGAGGCTGGGTAATCGAGGACGCGGATGGGAGTCGACCTTGGGCTGGGGACGTCGATCGCCCTGCCGAGAATGGCTTCAGTGTCATAAAAGTCGTACCCTTCGGTGCTTGCATGGGTCGCCCCACTGTCGTGGCTCGCCACGGAGAGCGGCACCGAATCGAGGCGCTTGCGCGTGACCAGAGATGGTGGATGGACGGCGGGTGGTAGAGTGAAGCTCTCTGGCTCGACAATAGGAGTGAGCTTCCGGCCACGTTCTCTCTCCGCTGAACGTGTCCCGCCGGAGTCGTCCGGCACAGGGCGTGCAACCGGGGTGGGGACATTGGAGGTGCTCTCGAGCTCTTCTGCGAGGAGTGACCGCGGACGCAGGCTCTTGTCGAAACTCGCAAGCGACGCAATCTTGCGCGGTGTCTCCTCCCCTTCAAGCAGAGGCGGTATTGGCGCCTCAAACAATCCCGCCAGTGCCTTTGCTTTCGCCTTGGCCTTGGCATCGCTTCTTCTCCTTGCAGCGTAATGGTGACGATCCATGCGGCGGTCAAGGTGGTACTGCGCCCGCCGGTGAAGCAGCATGTCGACGGCATACGCAAGAATGCGCCACGTCTGCGCAAGACGGAACTGCCTCACATTCGCGGCGGCCCTGGCGTAGTGTTCCAAAATCGTACCCACCCGATCCGGCAAGGGGCGGGCCCCGAACGCATACGGGAGGTCCCTGTGGAGCGCTTCGAGGTAGTTCACGGCCAGGTAACGGTACACCTCCACGTCGGCTGCGGCGGGGACGTGGCCAACCGCCATGGCCTGCTGAGGCTTGTAGGGGCCAGTGGCCTTGATGGTCTGCTCGAGCGTCATGACCTCCTCCATCGCGGGGCCTGCTGGCGGTGTGGTACTGAGTGTGGCCGTGGAGCGGGTGCTAGGGCGCCGTCTTCGGCTTCCGCGCCGCTTGGGGCCGATGAAGCTCCCCATAGCGTCGTCTTCCGAATCGCTGCGGCTGACGCTGTACTTGGGGGCTGTGGGGCTCGAGCTGTAAGGGGATACGCCGGCACCATCGTGCTGTACAATGTGTGGCCGCGGACGGCGCGGAGGGGCCCGCTCGTCGAGCAGCATCAGCACGTCGCCGCGGGGCGAGAAGGCCATCGTCGACACAGCCTGGCGGTCGATGACCTTGGGTGCGAACGAGATGTCGCACTGGCTGAAGATGCCGTCCTGGCCCGCCGTCCAGAGGAGGTACTGGTCGTGCCAGAGCATGGCGCTGGGCGAAGTGTCGAACCGCTGGATCTCCTTATACGGCATCGTGGGCCGTGCCAGATCCCAAATGTGCACCACATTGATGCCGTATCGCCTCTGTCCGCTCTCGTCATATGACACGGCCAGCTGCGAGGCGCGTCTGCCCTGGGCCGTGGCGGACCATTGACCGGGGCGCCAGGCCAGCGTGCCGGCGGGAGCCGGAGTCGAGAGAGTCCACTTGGGCTTCTGGCGCTTGTCCTGCTTGGACATGTCCCAGATGCTGCACTTGCTGTCGAGACCCGCGCTGACGAGATGGACACCGTCAGGATGCCAGGCCATGGCGGTGCATGTCTTCTCGTGGGCGTTGATGCGCAGAATGGGCGCGCTGGGCTTGCGCATGTCCCACTTGAGCACGAAGCCCTGCTCGGTGCCGCAGGCAAAGATGAAGCCATCCTTGGGGCTCCACTGGACATGGTGCACGCCGTCGGCGTTGCACTTGAAGGCCTGGATGGAGCGGAAGGTGGCGCCGGTCCGGGTCTGGGTCGGCTGTCGGACGTCGAAGCAGCGCACTATGCCGTCCTGGCTGCCCGACAGGAGCCACGAGTTGCGGTGGGGGTTGATGTCGAGCGCGTTGACTTGGCGGGAGTCTTCGCGAATCTGGACACAGTCGACCGGGGAGCCCGGAGCGGTGGATCCGGCACGCACCAAGTCGTACTGGAAGATCTTGCCGCTGGTCCCGGCCGTGAACAGCGCCTGCTTACCCTGCGGCTCTCCCCACTTGACGGCCTTGATAGACAGCTGGTCGGCGACCGAAGTCGGGATGCTGTTGCGCTGCGATGGCTGGGCGGCGATGAGGGCGCGCAGATCGATGCCCTCCTTGACAGCAAGGCCGTCGAAGCTGACGGTCTTGAGCACGTGGCGGCCGGCGAGCACGGCGGAGCGGCCATCGGGCGAGCTGTCAAGGCAGGCTATGGGGACGCCGGCTGAGTAGACGACATCCTGCGACGCGGTCGGGCGGTAGTGGGGCGCAAGCGGCGAGCTGGTGATGGCGGCGGAGGCTGCCAAGTCGTGGGCGGAATCGGGCGTCGGCTTGCCCAGCAGCTTTCGCATGATCTTGCCCTGGTTGCCGATGCTGTACATGGCATCGTCTGTGCTGGGGTTGTGTTTTTTTCCTGTTTATGGCGGCATTCTGTCACTGCATCACCGATTTGGCGACACGAGTGAGGTTCGCCTGATTCGATTGAATCCGTTGACTTTGGGGATGAAATCCAATGCAGCGAGGTGTTGGTGTTGAGTGGATCCGACGGTGCCACTGTGGGCGAAGTGCCAAGCCTTCGGAAGCGCTACGGTATATCGGCCCCACTTTTACCGCATCAGGGACGGGACTGGAGACTGGAGCCTGGCGAGCTGGAGCCATGGAATGCTTGGAATCTCTCGACTTCACCTCGATTCCATTCGACATCCAAACAACCTGAACAACGAGGTTATCCACAGCATCCGACCTGCATCGCTTTACATACTCCTACTCTCAAACGAGATAAACACGACATCGCCATGGACCCAGGCAGGCAGGCCATGATCAACGGCTGGAAGTCGCCGCAGAGAGATCGAGACAGAGACATCACCGCGCCTCGATACGACTCGACGAACCGCATCGCAAAACCCTCCCGCCAGCCGCCGACCAAGAACAACGTGGCCAACGCTGCCAGCAGATACCTCACGCAGGACCAACAGTCCGAGCAGTTCGTCGCCGACGAGGACAAGTTCGTCTTGAAGCAGGCAAAGAAGAAGGCCGACATCCGCGTCCGGGAACAGCGCGCGAAGCCCATCGATTACCTCGCCTTCGGCCTGCGCTTCATCGACTCTGACCGCGACGTCTTCGATGACGACGACAACGATGTCGAGATCAGCATACCCGCCCCCGAGGCCGTGCTGGAAAGCCTGAACGAGGCGCAGCTGAAGGAGCTGGAGGAGGACATCCGGTCCTACCACACGCTCGAAGCCAATACGACGAACAAGGAGTACTGGACCGCGCTGCTTGCCCTCTGCATCGACCGCCGCCAGAAGCTGAAGCCGCAAGGACCCGAGGGACGAGCCGTGTCTTCGGTCGCCTCGGACGTCGACCGCATTCTGAGCCCCAAGTCCCTCGAGCAGCTGGAGGCCCTGGAGAAGCAGATCAAGGCCAAGCTGCAATCGAACGAGCCGATCGACACGGACTACTGGGAAGCCCTGCTCAAGAGTCTCTTCATCTACAAGGCAAAGGCCAAGCTGAAGAAGGTGTGCGCCGCGATCAAGGAGGCCCGGGTCGAGATCCTCCGGAAGCGGGACCCCGAAAGGGCCAAGGCATTGGAGGAGTCCGACGGATTTGCCGGCTCGGTCTCGGAACTCTTTTCGGGCGCCACCAAAGCCGTGGTCCGATCGGCCGCCTCGACAGCTGGGACTCCAGCCAGTTCCAGCGCACCGCCACCGGGAACCGCCCGCTTTGCGTCGGCTGGGAACGAGGACTTTTCACTGGCGACCAAGGCACTGTACGACCGGGAAGTGGCCCGCGGGGTCAGCGAGGGCGAGGAGATCTTCACGGCCGAAGAGGCGGTCCCGGGCATCCAAAAGCCGCTCTGGGCAGACAAGTACCGGCCGCGGAAGCCGCGCTACTTCAACCGCGTGCTGATGGGATACGAGTGGAACAAGTACAACCAGACGCACTACGACCACGACAACCCGCCACCCAAGGTCGTCCAGGGCTACCGCTTCAACATCTTTTATCCGGATCTCATCGACAAGACCAAGGCGCCGACCTTCAAGATTATCCGGGAGCACGGCCGCCGCAAGGGCGAGTCTCTTGCCCCCGCCGGCAAAGAGGACACTTGCCTGATCCGTTTCATCGCCGGCCCGCCCTACGAGGACATTGCCTTCCGCATCGTCGACCGGGAGTGGGACTACAGCGCCAAGAAGGAGCGCGGGTTCAAGAGCAGTTTCGACAAGGTACGTTGCAAGCACGTGTTTTACTCCCGGTGCTGCTGTGCCGCAAGTGCGGGTTGACGATCGCGGGGTCGCGTCTGTCTCGGGCCCAGCCCGCGACCCGCCCCGATCGTCCTCCTCACCACGCGCGCCACTCAGCACATGTCTGTCCCTCCTGTCGGTCTCCCATGAGACTGGCGATTTCCTGCGTGATCCCTTGCTTTGACCCGACATACGCTGACGTCTCGTTTTCCAGGGCATCCTGCAACTGCACTTCCAGTTCAAGAAGGTAAGTGATGGTCCTTGTAAAGAGCGCGACTTCGTGGCGAGCCGGAAACTAACGGCGCCTGCAGATCTACTACCGCAAGTAAAAGCTTAGCCGGTCCGGAATCTCGGTCCCGGCACGGCACTGCTCGAGTCCGGCGACGGGGCTTGGCCGCGGACGACTCTCGCGCATGGACCGGCCAAGGCGACACCGGCCCGTTCTGGTGGCCTTCTCTCTGGCCAACCGACTGCCGTACGTGTGTGATCTCTGCCGATACAGCAGCGAATGGGCCCACTGTTGACCGACCACAGAACGAGTTAATGAGAGCTGAGGAAAGCACAATGTCCAGCCTTGCCTTCCTCGTGTGACACCGGGTACCTGGCCAGCTCAGCATACCGCCATTATCTCCGCCGACCGCACTGCCTGTCCCAGGTCTGGGGACTGCTGTTGCCTCCCGGACCCGGGCGTGGAACCTGATCGCGCCACTTCAATCCTCGCATCTCAGATCGCCGTCCGGAACCGCTCCGCTGCCTTCCGGGTTTGACGGCCTGGCCGCTGTTGCAGGCACCTTGTCCTTGCAAGAGACGTTACATCCAAGGAGCCGCAAGGACGAAGAGCGGGCACACCCTCCGACGACACGGCCATCTTGACAGTGTCGCCCTGTGAGTACAGGATCCTCATACCAGGTCCGTTTGGTGCTGCTTGCCCTTCGGTAAGCACCAAGGCAGCGCGCAAGTGCTAAGCTGCACGTTTCCGGGCCTTCCGGAACCAGAAACCCGTTTCCCTGAGCGCAGCTGTCCCAGACACCGCTGCGAGGCGCTGCGAGGCCATTGCACGGCGCAATGTGCCATGAGCAGGCAAGGCCTTTCATCATCATTGGGTGCGGCCGACCAACCGTCCCGATCCGCCCTTCCTTGCTGGCCTTGATTGGCTCCGTCAAGCATCTGGCCGGTGATATGCACGTTTCCGGGAGGGTTCTGTGTGCAATTTCCGCCAGCTCTGGTCTATCCTCCAGAGCGGTGGCCACTTTCAAGAAGGAGACTGGCGGACTGCGGTCACGGCAAGATGGACGGAGGACCGGAGACAGATGCCGAGCTCGACAAGCTGCAGGACACAATAAGCTTGTTTCCAACTTCCCTGGTGGTCATCGCCATCGCTCGCAGACGAATTCCTGCTTGCTCGACCAACAATGCCTGTTGCCCTCCAAGCTTTCTCGGAGATCCAGCTGCAGGGCTCAGGGTCACACGGCGATCCATGTCATAATTCTGTCACTTTTCTTTCCCGTTCATCTCTTGGGGCCTGTCGGAGTAGGGCGGCATCATGCCCCGTGGAAAATTCTATTCCTACTGTGTCCTACCCAGACCCTGGTGGCCGACAAGGCTGGCCGCCCACCCCTCAGCCGTCCGACCCCCCTCCATCCCACGCCCCCCCTGGCGTCTTCTCAATCCCTGGAATGCCTAGACCAGCCACAAACCTCTTTCTGCGTTTGCATCTTCCTCTTTTTAGCACACACATACCTCCATGTACAAGCACAGTACACACAACCGCACGGTGTACACCACACACCCTTGCCCAAAAGAGCAAGCTGTACAGTCTGGTACCTGGCCCTTTTGCAGAGGGCAGCATTCCGCCATCCACCACTCCCCACACGCACAGATAGTGCGGACTTGCACAGTACACAGCAGGCATGTCGTCTACCCTGGGGTGCCGTGTCTTGGTGCTCAGCCCCGGCAATGCGCTGGCAGCCCGCCACTCCTGTACTTGTACCCTCCCCGTCACCTCAACCTCCCCCAGCGGCCGTTAACCCCCTGCCCCCCGGCTGGTGAAGGTACTGGGGTACTCCGTACACCACCTCTGTCAATCTGCATCGCCCCTGTCGCCTGGGATCACCCATATCCGGTTTGACGAGCACGACAGCTGCCAGATATCTCCGGAGTGACGGCTGGCCGACCCCCGACCAACTCCCGACCCTGGCTCCAACCTGGGACTACTTCACTCTGGCCACCCCAAGCTTGGACGTGAGATTTCTGGCACATCAAACTCGTTTTGTCCTCCTCTCTTGCTCATCACAAACCACTGTCGGCTTCGCCTGGCTTTGTCCTCGCTCAGTCGAACAAGGGACCGAAACTGTGCCTTCGCTGGACCAGCCTCCACGACCTCGAGCACGAACTCAGCACTCGCCATCGATCCCGTCCTTCACCGAGGAGACGACGACGCCTCGCCATTGTTCAGCACATGTCCACCTTCGCAAGTATGGAAACCTCTTTCGCCTCGTCTCCACAACAAGTGGCTCGCTCCAGTTCCTCTCCCGACCCAACACACGCCGAACACCAGCTGGTTGTGGGGATGAACGCACTAAAGAGCCACGACGGCGACTGCCAAGGTGCCTACGTCTCCAGCCCATGGAGCGGCTGCCTCGGGTCGCAGACAAGCAGCGATGATCTCGAGCACTACGCCCTCCACAGCTCTCCGGCCCTCAGCAGTCTCGCACAGACCAGCTCGGGACAGTCTTCTCCTCGCACCTGGGACTCGCCAGAGCAACTGAGCCCAACGCCCTGGGAAGCCGCAACAGAGCCACTGCAGAGCCGGTACCACGGACTCGACCCCCAGCTTTCCGGCTACAGCATCCCAACATCGTTCGCCGCCGATGCCTCTTTCCTTCCTGGTCAGGGCTTCAACGCACAAGACGGATGTCAGCGAGTCCGCAGCCAGACCGAGCCGTATCCAGCCAGCTACCACACGTCACCGCGAGACGGATATCCCGCCAATCCCGAGAGCAGCCATCCACTGTCGCCCTGCAGCACGACACTCAGGCTGTCGGTGGAGGGCGGCGCACCAAGCTCTCCCGGCGACGATGTGAGGAGCCAGGCCGACACGCTGGTCGGCGTGGAGGGTCCAGAGGCGCATGCCCGGAAGAAGAGCCCCAGCGTCGGGCAGTTGCAAGCCGACGGCACAAAGCCAGAGGAGCCATATGCCCAGCTCATCTACAAGGCCTTTCTGAGCACCCCGCGGCGGGCCATGACTCTCCAAGAGATTTACCAGTGGTTCCGCGAGAACACCGACAAGGGCAAGAGCGACAGCAAGGGCTGGCAGAACAGCATCCGGCACAATCTGAGCATGAACCATGTATGTCCTCCAAGACGAGTCTTCCACATCACCTCCTAACAACAGTCTCCAGGCCTTCACCAAGCGCGAGCGCAGGCTCAGCACCTCCAAAGACGGCGAGTCGACCGGCACCAGCAGCCAAACCGAGGGCAAGAAGTCGACCGAGTGGTTCCTCGAGCCATGGGCCATCGCCGGCGTGCAGAGCACCACCCGCTACCGCAAGGGCAACCAATCCCGGCGCAACGCGGCAAGCCACGGCGGGCTCAGCGCCCGCGTCTACCGCAGCTACCCCGCCCAGCACCACCACCACCACTCGTTCGGCAGCAGCAAAAAGAACCAGGGCCGGGCCCTGCGAGGAACCCGCGCCCAGCCGCCGCTGCGCAGCACCTCCGTCCCGATGCACCACCACCACCACCAAGCATACCCCTTCCAGCACCACCGTTCGCCCTACACCAGCCATGGTCTCCACCACCTCATGAACCCTGCGTCTCCTGCCCCCTACGCCGCGTCGTTCTTTACCGCCCATCACACCACCACCAGCCCCGCCGCCACAACGGGAATGGAGTACGACTACCCGGACCCGCAGCTCTTTCCCTCCGTCACCTCATCAGACGCCCGCGGTCCGTCAAGTGAACCTGGCGCCGGGGACGACGAGCCCGTCACGCCGGAGCCGCTGCACGCTGCCCCGTACCACCACGGAGATGCTCAGACACAGGCGCAGGGCCAGTACTACTTCCAGGCTCAAAATGCCTACCTCCAAAACCAGGTTGTCGGCGTGTATGATGAGGGCATGGATGCGGCGGTCGAGGGGTTTCCTGGCTGGGGAGCGGCCGTGACCGGGGTTGCTGGGGTTGCTGGTGTTGGGATGCAGGTCGGCCATGATGGCATGGATGGGATGGGGGTGCAAGTCTGTGCGGAGCAGGGCGGGTTTCAGCAGCATGCTGGGTACTGACCACTGTCACTGTCAAAAGGGCAGGGGATCATGGTTTGAGTGGACGGGTAATGTTAATGATTGGTGGGTGTTGATGTTTATGTTTTCTCGGTTTCTGTTCTTCATGGTTGGGGGCAGGGTTGTTTTCTGATGTAACTGTACACTAGTTTCACGTCTGGTTCTGCCTCAGCTGTGGTTGGGTCACGGTTTTTACGCTACGGATACAACAAACAATACCCCCGGTTGGTTGGCGGCCCTTCCCGCTGAATTTGACGCCGAGTGACACCATCAGCCGCCGCCACCCCCTGCCTGCCCGCATGCACTCGTTTTTCTGTTTCTGGCAGGTTGGGTTCAAGGCAGACTGGGAAGAAAAGGGGGGAAGGGGAAATGGAAACGCAGTAATTATTCAGTTCAATCCTGAGTTTGGGAACATGAACATGTATTCAATATTGACTTGCATTGCATTGCATCGATATCAAAATTATTGTGAAGTCCAAACTTCCACTTAGTGTTGAGATCGTCACTGGGAGGGGGGATGATTGGTGGTCTATGGAGGGTGGTGTTCTCAACGCTCAGATCAACCAACAGGGGTTGTCAACATCCAACTTGGACCACCATAGGCATGGGCGAGGGTGGGATGAAGACCCGAATTACTGCGCTTTCTGCCGGCTGTCATTATGATGTCTTGCCGAGTCTTGGGGGCACCCGGCTGGCCTTGGTCGAGAACAGGCAGACTCGGCGTCACCGGACAAGAGAGCCTCGAAGGGATGAGCTGGATCACGGGAGTGAGGGGTTCACAGGGCTGTTCTCTTTTGGGTAAGGGCCAAAAGAGGAAAAAGGAAACGATGTTGGGGGTTTCTGTCACTTGTCAGATTCCCCTCGTCGACGCCTCTTCTTGGCTGGCAGCCCCCCGCTAGCGCAAGACGCAGGTTTGTTATCTTTGCCAAGCTTTCATCAAGGGCCTCGACGAGGAAGATGGATCGACGGCTTTGCATCAGTGTCTCATGAGTCGAGAACAAAGGACGCGGGTGTCACTCATCAGGCCTTTCATGTTGGCAGTGACTCGCAGCTTGGACGGATGGCGCAAGAAACGGGTGGCCACAGACGTGCAACACGGGAGGGCTCAGTCGGCCGGTCGGCTTCTTGCCTCGCACACACGTGTCAGCGTCTGTCTGATGTTGATGGGGTGAGGCTGTCTTTGTGCTTTGTTCAGCACCGGCAGCATTCCCTTGCGCAGTGTTTCCATTCTGGTCGAGTATCACCTGGAATAGAAGCTGGCCGGTCGTCATCTTTAACAGCTGCCATTTCTGCCGCAAAGGTGCAGACTGGAGCTGCCCGGTGCTGAATCCCACACCCACCCCAGCCCTGGGACGAAAACAAGCTTCGACGGCGCCTGGCGGTCAGACGTTTCTGTCGCAAGCCCACTTCCCAAGTCACGCCAGCTTGACTAAACCAACCCGATCGGCTGGCACCGGCATCGGCACCAAAGGAGTCCGACCAGATCACCAGCCCAGCCGGATGATGGATCCCCCCCCCCCGGACTCCAGGTCCTCCCCTGTTCACCGCCAAGCACCAAAAGCGGCATCGACTCTTAGTTCAACGCCACATCTGGCAGGACGACAGTTTGATTCGCCTGGCGGCTGCCCGCGACGGACAGCCTGCCCTTGGCCGCGGGAAGGAGAGCTCAGCCCGCGACTGGCTGGATGCGAGTAACGGCTGCGAGTGAGGTGGACTGCTAGTGGGTGTCGGCGAGCCCGAAATCTGTCGGGCGGTGTGTCATGGGGTGAGGTGGTTGTCCGGAAGCAGCACCTTGCTGCTTCTTGTGTGCAAAATCGGGTTATGATCGTCGCTGTGAGTTGACTCGAGGTTGTGATGTGCATTGCTGAGACCAGAAATGGGGGTTACCGAGAATACAGATACTGTATAGAGCGGCATGCAGATGAGGAAGATGAATGTCGAGTGCAAACAGTCTTGCCGTATGCATGAAGCATCCTGAAACTGCTTGATGAGCGGGCCATTTTCTGCAGCGAAAGAATGGACTGGTCGAATCGAGACCGGCAGGGACAGGTTCACCGGCAACCACATAGATCGGGAGGGTGCTGAGCCGACCCCGGCCTGACCGGGGGAGGGAATGCAGGACAATTGCGCTAGTGAATCGTGGCGGCCCTGATCTCGATCACGGGCTCCTTTGCTGCCTGCCCAGTGGCTCCCACAGCGAATCAGGTTTCCTCGTGCGCTTATCTCGCGGAGAGTGCCGTGTCCCCGAGAGCCTGCTCGAGATGCGCTCGTTGTGCTCGGTGTGACGCCGGACGGAAAGGTGCAGGTCTGGCGTGCAGGACACCTCCTTGCCGGCAGAAGCTGACATTCAGCGAGACGAGAAGAAGAGAGAGGGATGGCTTCAGCGAAGCATTCAGCACTTCCAAAATTGGAAGAACAAGAAGCCCTCTTCGTTTCAAGTTTCAGCAGCAGCAGCCTCCGGAGTCCAAAGGCTGCTCTCTGCGCCAACCTTAGCCAGGGGCTCGCGGGCGGAAGATTATCGCGGCACCGATCCAGATCTCCGACACTCCGCAGCCATGGCACTCGATGAGGCCAGCGTCCCGCTTCGAGAAGGAGCTTAGAACAAGACGGCGCACTAATAACCCCCCTTCTCAGAGAGTGGTGCGATGAGCCTGGCCAGATCGGTCATCCGTGGCTGTCGATTTTCTGCGCTTGCGAGTTGAGGGCGGTGTCAGCTATTCTCAGCCCGGTCGGGCTCTTTCTGACTTGCTGCAGTGCTTGCCGGCATCCAATGGCCGGTTCCCTTTCTCCTCCACGGCTGTCCCAAAGCGGTCAGCCAGATCCAAAAGGAGAGTGGCTGTGCCGTCTTTTTTCAACACCTCCAACTCTCAAACGACGCTGTGCCACCATGCTGTGTAGCTCCGGGGTTGCAGCCGCTGAGAGCTGTCTTTGACATTCTCGGCCCGGTCTGTGGAACATGTTCTCTCGGCCGGGTTCGATGCTGTCTCGCGGGGGCCGGTTTCTGGGGAGTAAGCCCTGCCGGAAGGTGTGTGTGCCTCGCAGGGCAACTAGGCAAATGAGCCAGACTATCGACAAGTCGCTGTTCGGTTAGGGGAGGACTGCCGATCGCAGCTTGAGGTGAAGCATCCGGTATTTGGAGCGGCACATCTGTGCCGATGCCCACACCATCGGGGCGAGAATGAGATGGATGGGTGAAGGAGATCGGTGTAACGTTATCTCGGCCAGGCCGCTTTCCTCACTCCAAAAGGAGCGATGGTGTTTTCGGTCTTGGCCAGGTTCAGAGCCCAGCAGGGGGAGTCGAACGCAACCCTCTGAGATCGAACCACGGCGTTGGGCCCTGAATGCACAGCATCATCCCGCCCCAACAGCCTTCCCTGTCTGAGACTGGTCGTCAGTGAAGACGGGTTAACGTTAAACATGTGGGTCGAATCAAGATCCGCCCGCAGTGCAGCACCGGCTGTTGTCCAGGTCCGGGGCTGTTCTTCAACGCTGCGTCTTGAGGAGTCCAGGGACCAGGGTTCCTTTCATTCCTTCCTAACTTAGACACCTCCTCGCCCATTTTTGCGGCAGACTGATGCCCATCTGCACTCCAGCGACGCCACAGAGGGGGGCCAACGAACAGCTGACTCGAAGCGGGACAGGGGTTGGTTAGAGCCCAGTTGTTGCTCGAGGACACTGCACTGTCCAGCCTGCGAGCTGCCCGTCTTGCACCTGCTAATCTGTGTGACCTGTGCAGAGGTGTTCCAGCCGTCTTTGTCCAGGACGTCCCAAAAGCGGTGTTGGTAACACAGCGTGGATTCTCGATTTGGTCCTCCTCGCCCACATTCTTCAAGGTTTGAATGTGGTGAAACCATCAGGGGAAAACACATCGCTGACATGATCTCCTGTTCCTGCAGCGCACAGCCTCCACCGTCCACACCAACAAGAGGTTGACAGCGGCAGTTGACACTCCCGAAATGGTTCTGCGCAGGGAACAATGCCGATCAGCTCAGGCGGGAGGGTCGCACAGCGGGGTCGAGTCCAGGCTGTCCAGGCTCGAGCCAGCTGCCCAGCCCTCCCAGGCTGTTCGAGTGCCCTTGTCGAGTGGCGTCTGGCCGCCTGGCGAGCAGGGACCTTCGGCCTCCAGAGACTCGGAGAGAGTCTAAAGAGCATTTCCGCGGGAGAGCATCGCCCTTAGTGTAGAAGAGGCAACTGGGCGCGACTCTTTGCTGAGGTTGGTGATGGCGGCATGACCTGGCCCAGGACGCCGGACGGGATCCGATAAGCGGTGCTGGGAAGCGCATCTTGGTTCGATTTAACAGGGCGTACCAGAGCGGTGGCGTAAAGCTCAGCGTCGAGACCCTGAACTCGGTGTGGTCCAGAGTAGGCCGGGGTGATTTCTTGCGCGGGGGGTGGAGGGGTAGGAGACCGGGGAAGGGGGCGGCCCGTTCCCCCCGCACTGTCTGCAAGGCTGAGGATGACGCAGCCAAAGGATGGTTGGTCAGAGTAGTGAGGGGTTGTTGGGGGTTCTGACGAACGAGAAATCGTCTTCCGCGGCCAGTTGCGGTTGGCATGCGCAACTTGTGGCGTGAACTCGAAGATGGAGGCGCAATAGCCGCAGAAATCGACTAAGACTGCCTCGATGAGTGTACACAGAGGTACATGGAGAATTGAGATCGCAGGACCGCCCTGTGGCCTGCATAACGACCCCTGCAGAACTGCCACTTTGGAAAAGAAACTGCCTGCGCATCTGGCCCAGACAGGGCCCCTTGCAAGCGAGATCTTGGCCACCAGGCTCCTGTACCCGGGGACAGGCGCGCTTTGGCCGGGAATCTGTCTGGCCAGCTTGATAGGCGAGTATCGGCTTCGAACGTGCGTTGTGAAGTCTCTGCCGAACAGTGTGAATGACGGAAACCCATTGTCAAGACTGCCATGACCGCCAAAATGAGGGCTCTCGTCGAGATTTGGACATGTCTCAGTTCCCAACAACCCGTCCGCTGCGGGTACGGTAAACTTGAGCGAATCGCAGGCCCCGGCCGTCGATCGCTGCAGCGCACGCCGCCCGATCGAGATTGGATCGGCCAGAACAACCTGGTACTCGGGGCCGGTGTCACCGCGTCGTCCAGGCTGCATGAGACCCAGATGTGGCCTTGTGGGGTTGTCTGCCTGTCATCTCAGATTGCCGGCAGTTCGCAACTACCGTACGCCGAGATACCCAGTGCCAACTGTCCATCTGAAGACTGCTGTGCTCTTCATGCGCGGTGAGGCGGCACCGACGAGTAGCGGTGGCCGGAGCCGAGATGAAAGCCGCAGCCCTCGGCCCGATAGGGCGCGGGCGGCATCGCGAACAGTGCCGTTGCAGAAACGGACTGCTTTCTTTCGCAACTGACACACCTCCCCTTTGTTCGATGCCGGCTTCAAGTCCATCCAGCCTTTCCAGCGGCACTGGCGTATGACAGGTCGACCACTGCGTCCTGACGAACCAGAACAGGCCACTGCACTCCAAGCCCAAGTAAATCCCTCGTCACCTCACATTAGTCCCAGCCGCAACTTCTGTGTGCTGCCCACAGCACCACACAACCCCCGGTCCATTCTGCAACCCGAATGCCACACCCGCGTCCCTATTTGCCCGGCTCGTCCCACGTCCACCGCGGCCACCGGCGCCCGTCTGCCCCGACCCGTAGGAACTGCGTATCTCTGATTCCGGTGCAGTAGCACCATGCAGGCGTCCCGATCCGTGGTGCCCGGTAGACCCGCCCGACCCGCCGCCGGTGCGCCACGTGGAGGTCAATGTTTCGGACGACGTTGACGGCGCCAAAACTCCATCGGCTTAGACTCGATATTGACTCAGATTGTGACGGGTGAGACGTCAATGGCGTGCTTTTGTTTTTGAGACCGGCGATCAAGGGGAAAAGACGGACTCGAAGAGAGCCTGCAAAGGGACCCGAGGCTCGGGTCGTGAGGGGCTTGTTCGGGTGGACCTGTCTTTTGTTATGGAGTGTCGGGATGGCATCATGATTCAATCGGAAGAATGTCCGGTGGTATGATATGCAGGCTGCCGGTGATCTGTCAGAAGTTGATGCCGCGGGAGTGGGTGGGCGAGATCTCAAGTTGGGTCCGATGGAGCTGAGCCAGCAGAGATGACGCTTCTTTTCCGTCGGAAGAAATGACATCTCCTGCGTAGGTTCTGAGACAGGCGTGCGGTTAATGACTGCTTCTGCGCAAACTCGGGCCTAATGGTGTTCTGCGCTCTCCCGTCGCAATGACAGCGGCCCAGTGTCGGGTATCAGCAGTCCCAAGACACGAACAGGACTCAAAGTCCATTTGAACAACGAGACCTGTCCCTGAAACTGAATGCTCCCCTCGGGTCGACGGCCAAGACGTCTCGGCCGCAAGTCTGTAAGAACGAGCTCGGCGATGGCGAAAGTCGAAGGGACTTAGGCCGGACGAGTACAACAGCAGTGAAATGACAACCCTTGACAACCCACAAAAGAGATGACGCAAGTCAGCCCCTGAAACAGAAACCAATGGCTTAGCTAGCCACAAAAGAAACTGATCGGAATGCTTTGTTGATCCCATGCAGCTGACCTGATAGCGTTCCGGTCACGGTCACATCTTCCGATGTGATAGCCGGCCGTGGAGGTTCCTCTCCACCGAAAGATGACGAGGGAGGGAGTGAGGGCCGTGAGTTGACTGCCTCCATGGCGCCATCGGCTGGCAGAGAATATTGAGTATGAGCTGGCGATGCCGTCTTTGTAAGGCCCATGCCTGGTGGAGGGAGATCTTCTCGCCATATGGAACTCAGGAGTGGACAGGCCCTCCACTCCGGCGACTGAACAGCAATTCCCGCCATGATATTCGAACCCCGCGCTTTCCGCACAACATCTTTCCTTCTGACAGATATCCATCCTTGGTCGGCTTGATAACTGACGGATGGAGACTTGGACCAAGACACAGTGCGTCTGATCTATCAAGTTCTCCCCCGGCCGTTCTCGTTGGCTGCATGGCCGAGCAGTCAAGTCTGCAGTCAGTCAACCACAGGTATCAGTCTCCTGCCAGTACAGTCGAAGCAAGGAGCCGTGAGACAAGCCTTCCGCTAAGATGGGGACATTATGGCAGGAAACAACTGTATTTCGACTGAACGAGCAGGTATTTCATGGATGTAAGTGCGTCGGACACTCCAAACCAAGGCGGGACTGCGGTGGTGGTTGAGAGGGTGAGAGTGATGCCAAAGGTGTGCTCACCCACCACAGGAAAGGCACGGGTGTGTGGCCGGTTCTTTTTCCAATTTCTCCCGACCACTGCGAGCACTGCCTCTTTACCGTCACGATTGGCCGGGAAACCTGTCGCACTTGAGGATGCTTTCGTCCGCTCCCAAGGAACCACCCCGTGTCCCTCTCCAAAAAGTGCCATGGCCCCGAAAGCCGGAGGATGTCTGGTCGCACACAGATCGCACCGCGGTCCCGAGCGGCCGGCCGTATACCGCGTCGTCGGCCCTTGCTGTTGTGGTCTGTTACCGCCGTGTGGCCGTGGTAGCCACGCCGCTGTGCCTCTGATTCCGCTTCCCTTTCGGGAGGACAACCACGCTCCGTCACCCGTTGTGTCCAGTCCTCATTTCCTGAACTGTCCGACTGTGTCCCGTTTTGTACCAGCTCCCTTGATGGCCGGTAACACAGCGTCGTGCGAAAGAGGCCTGGGTCCGAGGCCCCTTTTCCCAGCTGGATCCATGCTTTTCCGTGTCACGGCGTTGTGCGGTAGAATGTTTCGCCGGATGGGCTGGCGCGCACCCGCCTGACGCATGGTACTTGTGTGGCCGGCGACACAAAAGCCTTGGTGTGACAGTGGGTGTCCGGGCAGCGGGTGACGGGGACCGCAGTGGCGTGTGTGGGGACCGCCCGATACCGGCAGCTATCCGCGGGTTGCCTGTGACTTTGTAGTGGACGAAGGTCTTGGGAATGACATGACGATGAGCAGAAGGTTGGATGCCAAGGCGAACTTGTTGCCTCCGAGTGTCGCGTGTCGCGGTGAGATGGAACAGCCAGGACCGGAGATCACACCGCGTGCTTTCTTGTTGCGCGAAGAAGGTTTCTGAGGAAGATGTGCGGGATCCATTACCTCAGCGAGCGAAGCCGAGAGATTCACATCGCCGACGGTTTGAATGGTGTGACAAGAGCTGTTGTGTGACCTGGCTGATATGTTCGAAATTTCCATCCAACATCTGAAACGACCTTGAAGAGAGCAATAACTTCACTGGGGAAACCTTCTTCACCTCCATTCTGGTGAGGCTCAAAACTTCCGCTTCTTCTTCGCCGGCCCGGCGGCAGCGCGCTTCTCCATCTCTCTTTGCAACTCCGCCCGCTTGCGGTCAGCCCGTTCCTGCGATGTCTCCCGCGGGTGCTCCTTCGTGGTCCCAGACGCAGGAGTCTTGCTTCTGCCCCTGGTATCATCGCTGGTGCCGGCCCCTGCCTCGTCTGGCCCGGGGCTCGCCGCCTTTTTCCCAATCATCCCGAGCTTATGTCTCCGCGGCAGCTGGCTGGACTCTTCAGGAGCCGCTGCAGGGGATGGCGAGCGCGTAGATCGGGCTGCTTGTGTTTCTTGCTTCGCTTTCCCTCCGATACGACCAAGGCCTCCCCGCCTAGGCGCTGACTTGGGAGAGGGCGGAGGAGGAGAACTGGCAGTCTCATCCCCATCCGGTTCAGATGCCGTTTCTGAGTGGGCATCAGAAGGAAGAGGATGGGCTCTGGTTGACCTTTGTGACATGCTCGGAGGTGGCGGTGAGCGCGACGGCTGTTTGTTTCTTCCTATTGCTCCAAGCCTGCCTCCTGTCGCTTTCCGTTTGGCAGGGGAAGGCGAGGGAGGCGCAGCCTCAGCATCTTCGCCATCTGACGTCTCGTCATCATCAACTGCTGGCGGGGGACTGCCGCGTTTCCGTGTAGAGCGCGCGCCGGGCGGCGTGGCCTGGACCTGAAAATCGTCTTCGTCCTTGCTGGGCTCAGGCGCTGGGGGTGGCGCGGACGCCTGGGGTGCCTTTGTCTCTGAGCGCTCCGAAAGAATGACATTCCTTCCCTTGGCCAGCTTTGTCCACCAGTCGTCCAAAACGGTCGATGCCTCCAGGTCCAGGTCCGACTTGTACTTCAGGCCAGCGGTCCCGAAGACGGAGCTCAGAAGAGCTGAAACGTCGGATGTCTGTGCAACGGGACGCAGGTCGGCTGCTTTGCCCCTGAACTCGGATTCCGAGAAGGGTGCGAGGCCCTTGACCTTTCCTTCGGCGGTGGATCTGGTCACCTTGCGCTTCCCAGACAGCGCATTGAAGACGTGTTCGAGGCCTGTGCCGGTGGCTTCGAGCTTGTCGATCAGCCTGTTGATGACGGCATCTTTCTCTCGGAGAAGAGAGATGAGGAGGTCGATCTCGCGCGTACGGGCCTCGTGTGCCTGGATCATGGGGAGTACAAGCTCGGATGCGATGGTAGACTGTGAAGACTTCTTCAAGCGCATTGGCCACTTGAAGGGCTTCAGTGGCTTGGGGAGCACACAGGTGACGTGGACAACGAGGGAGTCGGCCTCGTCGCCGGGCGCGAGCGTCAGGGATGTGTTGGCGTGTTCGGGATCGTTGGGGTCGAATGCCGCCCTTAGCAGCTCGAGCATCCTTCGGACCTGGTCAGGGCCATCGCTCGGGTCGATGCTTGTGTCCTCCACCATGCCTCGCTTGATGATGGGTCTTCGGTCCATGCTCTCGACCCACACATTGGCGAGGTCAGAGAGATGCACGCGGTATGAGTCGTCGGTGAAAGCGGTCGACACCAGGAGCGTAGGGATGCCGGGGGCAGCGGCTGGTAGCAGCCGCCAAGACGGGTGGCCGGACATGGTGAGAGGCTCCGGAACAGAGGCCTGAGTTGAAGGCAGGCAGCCTCAGCAGTGCGAAGTGAAACCTGGCTGTGGTTGAGGAGGGCAGGATGGGCAAGAAAGGTGTGACAGTTCGAGTTGTAGCTGCAGGTCCTCTTCCAGTCAAGCTGCTGTACCTGTACAGCACCAGACTGGAAAAACGCAGTTAGGGGATTGCGGTTTTGGTGTCCGAGATGCCCAACTCACCGATCCTTGAACCACGTCACAAGTGCCGCGGCGCCCGGCGACGGCCACGAGGAGATGAGCTGTGTGGCTTAATCCCGCTTCAAAATTGCAGTGAGCCGGACGCAATGGAAAGATGCGGTACGACGGTGACAAGCTCAATGAGCCCGCGCGGGATGAAGCGCAATTTTGTGTTTCGGAGAAATGGTCGAGGTTTTGATGGCTGCTGCCTTGAAACCACCGATCGCGTCGCTGCCTAAAAACCGCTAAGGAGGAGAAACAGAAGAATTTGGATCCAAAAAAGGATTGGAAAATATAGGAGGGCACTTCGGGCGTGTTATTCAGGAAGAAAGCTGCCGCAGATGATGCGATTGCTGAAGAGCAGAGATGGGGCTTTCATCCGCGGTGTTTTGGTTGAGGTTGTGAAATGGGGTTGCGGAGAAACAAAAAGTGGGGACAGTTTGCAAGCCCAAGCTCCTGAAACCCTAACCCTGCTTTTCCCCCTGAACAACCACCTCCCTCGCAGGAGGATAAACTGTACAAGGCCAGCATCCTAAAGGAGACAATGAATATACACTGGAGAGGAACGATAACAGGATCCAGAGACCTACAACTTCCGCGGGTACCATGACACAGCAGGATGACTAAAGCGGCTCGAAACATGGCTCGGACATAGCCGCATCCCCCCCTGAAAGGGGTGCGGTTATGCCGTTCCTGCGCGCAGGTTCTTTGCTTCGTGTTCGTGTCGGAACTTCCCTGAGTGTGTGAGACAGGGCCCGCAACTCCCTGTGAGTAGCAGTGTGCATATGGTAAATTCGGGATCAAAAAAAAAAAAAAAGAACAAAAAAAGATCCCCTATCACTTTTCTAAACCCTAACACGTTGAAATTGCTGGTTTGGGCTCACCATAGGATTCACAGCTAGCTATGTAGGTATGTGCTAATTCGTGCTTCTGAATGTCCAATTTGCCCGCACCGTACGTACCCTGGACAACTTAGAGAGTTTGACAGGGAATGATTTCCTATCCCAATCAACCCCCCATCTTCGACCCCCTCCCCTCCAGCCCCCCAATCCCCTCACTCCCCTTCCCACTCCTCCTCAACCCCTCCTGCGTCCTGTCTCCGGCGTCACCGAGATCAGCCGCCACCGTCTTCCCGCCAGACGAAGGGGCAGGTGCAGGCGCGTTCTTCTCCCCGCCCAGCACATGGGACGGACGAAGCGCCTCGTCGACGGGTCTCTTGGGCTTGTTTTTCTCGTGCTGTGCCGCTGTCTCGCCACCGGACGGCTCGTTCATGGACCCGTCGCGCAGGTCGTGGTTGTGCTCGACCATGTGCTGGCTCAGGGGGTCGCGGTAGTAGCGGGACATTTTATGGGATGTTGTGGATGTAAACTTGAACGGAAGCTGTGACGGCGGTCTTTTCGGAGTAATGTTGGGAAGGTAACTGCCCGTTGTTTAACAGAGAGGTAATTCGGTTCTGAACTGTGCTTTTCAGGTCTCATCTGTAGTGTTGGAGTTCAAGACGTTGGGACTGGCAGCGATGATGTCATGGGGCAATGCTTGGGTTCAATGACATAAGGGGGGATTCAGGGGCTTGCCAACACCGCCCTGGGGTAACCACAAGTAAAGAATAATCCTAGAGTGACCAACGGAAATGCACGAGAAACGTTATACCAGTCGAGGTCCTGGTGGCCTTGAATAACTGGTGCGAGTTGTCGGTGTTTTTGTGTTCATTTCGTAGGCTCATGATTCCGTGTGTTCACCCCTGAATCTCAATGCGAACTACCAGGTTTCCTAAGGTACCTTATGATTTACATCCAACGGTGCCCAAGTTTAGCTCGACATTGAGCGGAGCACTGCTTATGTCAACGTTCCTTCATCATAAGGGTCAAGTTCGGGGGCCGTCAAGAGAGAGCTATTCAACCTCCACTCGGCAACTCGCACCGAGACCAGAGTGTACAATCCTGACATTGTCATGGCAAAAGCACAAAGTTCGCTTCCACCTCGACATAACCCCCTCTATGACCTGAAGAGGCTTCTTCGGCCCGGGCCGTCAAACCGGCGCTACACCCAGGTTCCTTCCGCGGACTCCGCAGCGGTCGGGATTGAGCATCTTCCCCGAAGTAAGCCTGGGGGAACAGATGCCCCGGCTCAGCTAGAACACCAGGAAACAAGCGCTGCCAAGCAGGTAAGCCCACAACATGTCCCATGCAGCCCGACATCTTGGGATCGGAGTGGGACTCCCGACCCCAAATGTGGTTGTCCCTGAGACATATTGGCGATTGTGTTGTTGCATCTGAACGGGGTCAACGCCAACTCTCCGTGACAGACTTGGTTAAGGGACCGTAGCAAGGGACTTCACCTGAACCTAGCCTGCCATTTCTCGCTGCAGTTCAAGAGAACGGGATGTAGGTGTTGGGTATAAATAAGACCAAGCCCGCCAGAACCTCCAGGCTTCATTCGCATCACCTCAACAGACCATCACAGCTTTTGAGAGACTGCACTTTGCAAACCTGCCATAATGAAGTTCAGCGCCGCCCTTCTCTTTGCAAGCCTTGCCCTGGCCCTCCCCAACCCCTCTCCGGAAACCGAGGTTCTTGTGAGTGAATCCCCTTTCCTTGAATGCCTTGGAGCAGATGTGAGATGAGGAAGCCAGTGGCTAACAGAAGCATCAAAGGAGGCCCGGTCCTGCAGCAGCAGCGGGTGTAAGTCCGTCCATTTGCACATCCAAAGTTGGGTAAACCGGGTGAGATTATCTGACCGTGGACGGGTACTATACATGTAGCCATCTGTCCCACACGGTGCTGCGCGACCCGCGATTGCAATGGATACTACAACTGCGGCAGGTCTTTCGTAAGTCCACACCAAACAACCTTACCTTACCTAAGTTGCTCGTCCAGTCTGGAAACATACCTACATCCACTGACTCCCTTGAAATAGTGCAACATCTTGGAGCAGTGTGTCTGCAAGTGCCAGTACTACTAGGCGGTTACATGTTTACATTGAGCTTGGTAGCAATTCTGCCTTCAGCCTGCCCTGAATACAAACCACAATGACCACTTGCCGAATGTGTGTTGTCTTTTTGTGTGCCATCGTTGCATCCCTTTTTCCCCTACAGCTTCCCGGGACGTCAAACTCTCGGCATTGCTGGCCATTTACCGGTTGGCTTTCAGGTGTCTGATATTACAGGCAAGGCACCTCAAGGCCTCAAGGTACTACTCATGGAGGCTGACCAAAAACAAGGTAGAGCCCCCTTGGCGGCTAGTCGGTTGGGCGATTTTAGAACCCAGACGAGTAATTAAGATGTCCACTCGCTTCGCTTCCAGCAAAGAGCAGGAGGTTCACCCCAAACGGCCGCCATAGGTAGTTGAAGCTTCGGCGATAACATCGTGATTCAAGATCTGTAGTTCTCGCCCCGCACGTTGAGTCAAGGTTCGTCAAGGTTTCAATCCTTCTCGGAGATACTCTCTTGCCCGGCCGGGTTGACTTGCCCAATGCCCACCCCTCTCGGTAATTCCAGCCGCGTCTTTTCTCCGCCGTGCACTCGTCCCCACGTCGGGGAGTGCCTAGAACCCAACCTGAACTCATGCTCGCCAAGATGGAAAGCCGGAGCGCCGCCGAGAATCCCCACGCGGCATATCAAGTCACTAGCAACGATGTCCGGTGAGGGTACCATTCCCAGCTTTTGATGAACTGACGGCTTATCAAGCATGACGCAATACCTCTCACTGCCGATGCCGGCACGGCAGCAAGTTGTTCGGATTTCCCGCACACTCACATCCCGGCGTGGTTGCCGAACAGAACAGGGCCGATTACCAGCAACCACCCCCCGGTCGTGGTGGATACTGTCGGCCGGGCCACGAGGCGATCGTCGGGTGTTTTCCCACGGGGAAATCCACTGCTGCGGGACCTGGGGAATGGGGATGTGGGGAGTTGCAGTGGGATTCGGGAAGCTGTGGAGAGGCCGGAGTTGCCTCTTTCAGTGTCTTGCAGACAACTTGATGTTCTTGACTCCCGTCCTCGGCGTAAACGTGGATCTGCCTCGTGGGTTGGCAGTATTCTCTACATGGCATGTTGGAGGTATGCAGACTTTAAGGAATGATGCTGATATACTTGAAGACAAAGTTATAAGAGGGCAACCTGAAGCTTGATGCAAATGTTGCACGTACATGTAGCCCCTGACGGTGTAAGTCCTCTCCGTCTCGAAGATTTTGGGTCATCCCATCCTCCATCTCTACGGTAGCCGATTGAGACTGACAAACCATCTGCTGGGAGTTGCCATGCGAGTAAGTCCTCATGTGGATTCACGGAGCTTCCCGAGATACCACCCCCGGTGCTTCGGCGGTTGGTCCTTGATGTGCAGACCCCCATCGGGATCCATCCACTACTGAAGACTTGCAGACGGCGTCTTCTCGGGCGCTACTCTGGAGCTTTTCCTATCGTAGACTAGCACAGAGGCAGACAGGCTTCGGGCCAAAGATACACCAAGATGCCGACGATGCAACAACGGTCATGAGATGTGAGGAACACGGATGAAAATCAGGTCGTGGAAAAACAGACAAAACCGGATGGTGATCTATGGTAATGCGGCAAGTATAAAGATGGAGGTGCCTTCCTAGTCCAGCTCCCGAAGTCCTCGACAAGCGACAGCACCCCTCGCTCATCGTCGACAAATCCACCCGTCCACATGGCGTCGACGGCCCTCTCCGCCCTGGTCTGCGCCCTCCTCCTGGGCCCCGGGGCTGGGGCCCTGTCGCAAGAGACACCCTTCAGCTATGTCCAGCCTCTCAACACCACCATCCTGGATCAGTATGGGCACTCGCCTGCCGTGTATCCCTCCCGTATGTGTTGCCTTCATTGTGATATCCCCATACCACAGTATGGATGTACGTACTGACATCCCTCACAGCAAATGCCACCGGCATCGGCGACTGGGAGTCCGCCCTGGCCAAGGCCAAGGCCTTCGTGGCCAAGATGACGCTCGAGGAGAAGGCCATCATGGTGACGGGCTACCCGGGGCCATGCGTGGGCAACATTCTCGCCATCCCACGCCTCAACTTCCCTGGTCTGTGTCTCCAGGACGGGCCCCTCGCAATCCGGGTGGCCGACTATGCCAGCGTCTTCCCCGCCGGCGTGTCCGTTGCGGCGTCGTGGGACCGCACCCTGATGTATGACCGCGGTCTGGCGATGGGTGAGGAGTTCCGCGGCAAGGGCGCCAATATCTTCCTTGGGTGAGTTGATTCCGCCCCCTTCCTTGCCGAACCCAACACTGACCGTGCTTGCAGACCTGTCGCCGGTCCCCTCGGGAGATCTGCCTATGCGGGACGCAACTGGGAGGGCTTCTCGCCGGACCCGTATCTCACCGGCGTCGCCATGGAGGAGACCATCAACGGCATGCAAAAGGCCGGCGTGCAGGCCGTCGCCAAGCACTACATCGCCAACGAGCAAGAGACGCAGCGCAACCCGTCGTTCGACAAAAACTACAACATCGTCCAGGAGGCGGTGTCGTCCAACCTGGACGACCGCACGCTGCACGAGCTCTACCTGTGGCCCTTCGCCAACGCGGTGCACGCCAACGTGGCATCCATCATGTGCTCGTACAACCGCATCAACGGCTCGTACGGGTGCCAGAACTCTGCGACGCTCAACGGCATCCTCAAGACGGAGCTCGGCTTCCAGGGCTACGTCATGAGCGACTGGGGCGGCACCCACTCGGGCGTGCCGGCTATCGAGGCCGGGCTCGACATGGACATGCCGGGCGGCCTGGGCCCCTACGGCATGGGCTGGGACGGCACCTCCTTCTTCGGCCCGAACGTGACGGCGGCCGTCCAGAACGGCACCCTCTCCCAGGCCCGGGTCGACGACATGATCGTGCGCATCATGACCCCGTACTTCGCCCTCGGCCAGGACAAGGGCTTCCCCAGCGTGGACCCGTCGACGGCCGACCTCAACACCTTCTCGCCGCGCTCGAGCTGGATCACCCAGTTCAACCTCACGGGCGAGTCCAGCCGCGACGTGCGGGGCAACCACGCCGACGTGATCCGCGAGCTGGGCGCGGCCTCCATCGTCTTGCTCAAGAATGAGAACAACGCGCTGCCGCTCAAGGCGCCCAAGTCGATTGCCGTGTTCGGCAACGACGCCGGCGACGACACGGAAGGGTTCTACAACCAGAAAAACTTCGAGTACGGCACCCTGGGAGCGGGCGGCGGCTCCGGCACCGGCCGCTTCACGTACCTCGTCACGCCCCTCGAGGCCATCAAGGCGCGGGCGGCCAAGGACAAGGCACTGGTGCAATTCTGGCTCAACAACACCGCCATCGCCACCACGGACGTGACCACCCTGTGGGTGCCCAAGGCCCCCGACGTCTGCATCGTGCTGGTCAAGACCTGGGCCGAGGAGGGCGCGGACCGCACGCACCTCGACACGGACTGGCACGGCAACGAGGTAGTCCAGTCGGTCGCCTCAAAGTGCAACAACACCATCGTGGTGACCCACTCAGCCGGCATCAACACCCTCCCCTTCGCCGACCACCCCAACGTAACCGCCATCCTGGCAGCGCACTACCCGGGCCAAGAGAGCGGCAACTCGCTCGTCGACGTGCTCTACGGCGACGTCAACCCCTCCGGCCACCTCCCCTACACCATCGCCCTTCAGGGCAGCGACTACAACGCACCCCCCACGACCGCCGTCAACACCACCGGCCCCGACGACTGGCAAAGCTGGTTCGACGAGAAGCTCGAGATCGACTACCGCTACTTCGACGCGCACAACCTCTCCGTGCGGTACCCCTTCGGCTTCGGCCTCTCATACACCACCTTCGCCCTGTCCGACATCAAGGTCATCAGCAGCAGCAAGTCAAAGACCGCCGGCGCCGTGTCGGCCCTTCCACCGGCTCAGCAAACCCAGCCCGGCGGCAACCCGGCCCTGTGGGAGACGCTGTACACGGTGACGGTCACGGTGCGCAACACGGGCGGCGTCGACGGCGCCGCCGTGCCGCAGCTGTACGTGACGCTGCCCGAGGCCACGACGCCGAGCGGCACGCCGCCGAGGCAGCTGCGCGGGTTTGACAAGGTGGCGATCAAGGCGGGGAAGAGTGCCACGGTGAGCTTCCCGCTGATGCGGCGCGATCTGAGCTATTGGGATGTGGTGAGGCAGGAGTGGGTGATTCCGGCGGGGGAGATTGGGGTTAGTGTTGGGTTTAGTAGTCGGGATTTGAAGGTTTTTGCGAAGATTGCGGCGGTGTCGGCGTGAGTAGGTGTGGGGAGATGGAAGGGATCGGGGCTGTGAGGTCAGCTTTTAGGAGTTTAGGTGGTAATGATCGTGTTCCGAAAGGATGCAATACGTAGCTTTAATAATGGAGAGCGAAAGGAAATGGAAACGTTCGTGGCCGAGGCGGATTTCCAGTGCAGAAAAGAGCGATGATGAAGCAGGTGCAGAGAAGAAGGGAGCTTGCGCTCACGAAAGTGGAAGGAACCTGCAGGCAGCAGACAGCTGGAACTTGGAAGCAGCTGCCAAAGTACTTACCAGCAGATTGCAGACAACCGCTCGGTCAACCGTCGAGGTCTGTGTTAAATAAATGTTATCGGGCTTTCTCATCACTCCGGACGTCCGGTTGCAATGCGCAATCGTGGTGGCCACCAGTTTGTTTCATCTGTCTCATGACCACTTGCCCTCACGTCACTGCCGTGTCGTCAGCACACTCACTGATGACAGCCTTCAGTCATTAGCTGGCTCGTGCTAGCAAATTTGAAAGAGCGCTCGTACCTTATTATTACCTAGGTTAATTATTTAAACATCTCCCCCTGAGCTGCTGAGCACAGAGGGCTTCATCCTCCACAATTCTTCCGTCCCACCAACGCACTCAGTTTCAGTCAACTCCAGCCAGCCCTTCAACCCCTCGGCTTTCACTCAACTCGATACCAACGAGGAACCCCTTTCGCCAAATGGCTTCACATACAACACCGAGCACAGCAGACGACCGCGTTTGCCATATCGGCGCGCTGCCGCTGGAGCTGTTTGACAAAATCCTCCCCGAGCTCAACTCGATCCGCGACCTCGCGAACTTCATTACCACAGCGCGTTTCGTCTATTGCCGGTTCCAGACACGAAAGGAAGCCGTCCTATTCAACGTCCTGCAGAACGAGCTTGGGCCCGTGTATGCGGATGCAAGGTTTCTGTCCGTCATTGCCTCTTCGATACCATCGCGCTTTCGAGACCAGGAGCATCGCTACGACTGGCTTCATTCCATGGCTGCCGTGTACCGGGACATGCTGCTGGGCCGCAACGAACAATGCGACGGGTCCAGTGGCACGCCCGGCCTCGCAGAGCTGACGGTGCTCTGCCGTACCATGCACCAGGTCTACTTCCTCGCCGACCTGTATGCTGCGGCACATTCGCGGGCAGTTCAGTATGGACCTCCGGCCGATGCGCCCACGGCTGCAACGGCGCCGCTGTCGCGCACCGAGAGACTGCGGCTGGTGCGGGCCTTGTATCGTCGCCAGATCCTCAGCCACGCCTGGATCCAGGGGGCGAGACGCTCGCCCGTGGTCTGGCCCATCTACACTCCCGCCGACGTGGCAGCATTCAACAGCACCGGTGACCACGACGACGCCCGGCCGGGCCTTTTTGCTGCGCTTGAGCCCTGGGAGATTCAGCAGATCGACCAGGCCAACGTGTTCATCACCCTGCTGTGTCTCCACCTCGCCTACAGCTATGAAGTGTCCAAGATGCACGTGGGCCGGACTATTCCATGCGCCCAGTTCGAGCAGCTCTCTTCGCATATGGACTGCTTGGTGCACTACCTGCGACAGAACTGGTACACAGCCCCGACCCGCTCCGCCCTCGTCGATCTGTCACGGCCGGCAAATTGCACTTCTACCTTCTTTCAGTATATCAAATATTCTCACGACAAGACATACGAGCTGTTACCTCTGTTGTTCGCCTGGCAGTCGCCCCGCTTCCATCCCGTCCTACACAATGCGGTGCCGGCCTTCACCGGTGACGAGCTCGACCGTGCCCCATTCGCCTGGGTGGATGCCCTGAACGGACACTACTTCAACGGTTTCTTTCGAACATTGTGCGCGTCCCGCTGGGACAGCTACTACGGGAATGGACCGAGGAAGACATTTTCGCTGGGCTACACGGCATGGGTCTGGAAGCGCTTCGGCTTCGCCTTCTGGAACAAGAGCCGGGTAGAGGCGCTGAAGAAGGTCGAGGAGTGTCAGGAGCTTCAGAAAGGCTGGATGCTGCGCCGTGATTGATGTTGGTTGCCGACACTCCAGATATTGGACCAATTTGAAGCTTGCCGTCACGGCCCCAGTCAAGTCCACAAGCCGAGCACACTGCAGCCCACCTGACGGCAATCAAGGACCATCAAAACACATCGCCTGCCTACTTATCTGTCGTCTTGAGACTCGAAACCTCCACCGTCACCTCGGTATCAACCCTCACAATCCCGCTCCTCACAACCGGCGGAGGCACCACCACAACGCCCTCCCCGTCCCCCTTCCTCCCATTCACATGCTCCACCAGCTCAACATCCACCCCCCACCCATCCCCCTCCCCATCGTCAATCTCAAGATACCCCCCGTCCACCCACACCCTCCTCCTCCCGCCCCTCTTCCCCCCAACATCCCCCTCAATCCACACATCCCTCTCCAACCCGGCCAACGGACCCCTCAGCTTACTCGGCAAGCTCCCAACGGTAGGCGGCCCGCCAGGACCAGAATAATTCACCAGCGTCTCGCTGCCGCGCTTTCTCCGCCAGACTCCCCTTCTCCTGTTTCCAGAACTGCCGCCGCCACCAGAGCGGGAGGATCGCGATTGGGAGGAACTGCCCCAAAGCCGGGGGAAGAAGCGCGCGAGGAAGGGCTTGAGGGTCATGACGCACGCGCAGACGATGGCGCCGTTGACTTCGACGGCGGTCAGGTAGGAGAGCTCGGCGGCGACGTAGGTGAAGTCGGGGTCGGTTTGGGCGCGGATGAGTTGGAGGAGGCGGAGGATGGAGATGAAGCAGACTCTGAGGGGGTTTATCATTTTAGTACTTCCATTTTGGCCTCTTTGAAGTGGACAAACTCGACGGATGGAAAGGGCATGGTGTGGAGAGAAGGGGAGAGGGGAAAGGGGAAAGGGGAAAGGGGAAAGGGGGACGGGGACACTTACAGGAACCCAAAACCGAACACGGCCGAGAGTATGAGCTTCTGCCGCCGCGGGAGCTTGAGTGTCCAGACGACCGGCATGGGAAGGAGGAAGATGAGGAAGTCGGTGACTGTCCACCGCATCGTCAGCATTTCACACAGCGATCATCAGCCCCTGAACCAGAGGAAGCTCACCCATATGCAACCCCGTATTAGACCACCACACGCTCTGCGGATGACAGTACTTTTTCTCAACCGTAAAGTCCCAATACGATTTCAGCGGGATGCACGCGGTAAACGTCGCGGCCGCCATGTAGAGATGTGACACAACGACCAGCGCAAACAGCGCCTGCCCGGCCAGACGCGCCCACTTGAAGGTGAAGAGGTGGATGTAGAGGAGGAGGATGGCCATTTTGGAGAAGGCGAGGGAGAGGATGTAGAAGAGGATGCCGTACCATGCGGCCTGTAGTGTAACAAGGGTTAATCATGGCTTGTGAAAGGTTGTAGGCGTGGGGGTTTGGTTAGGACTCACTCTTCCCCATGCTATCGCCGAGCGAGTGTCGTTGGGGTCGAGGTCCCAGACATGTTGACCCGCGCCGTGGACGGCCTCTTCAGAGTATTGTCAGTATTGTATTGGGAAACCCCCTGGCCAAGGAGTAGGACAATACGAACGTTCTATCACTTCCCCGCATGTAGCTCCTGAGAAGATCTTGTGTCGTCAGCACCAGACCGTCACCGCTTGCTGCCAGCCTCGTGAGCTTACCAGCGCAAGCAAGATGCTCCAGTCCGACGCCCCAAGCACCCGGATGATGATGCCTCGCGTGTAAAGCCGTAACCCGACGAAAAAGGCGGCAATAAACCAGCAGATGGTTGATGATATGATGATGTTGTTTTTCAGGGAGTCGTGCGGGAGGTCTGGTGGTATGGCAGGTGGCCCGGGGCCGGCTGCCGGCGGCGGCGATGTTTGCGTGTCACTCATGATGTCTCGGTGCGGCGCGGTCCCGATACCGTGCCGACATTCTCGACTCGAGTCGATGAAGCAGTTTGTGGAAACGGCCACAGGCGTCGTCGTATCCAGCAAGCTTCTCCGGTGGTGTTGAGATGAAGCCAAGATCTCGGGAGCTGGAGTGCGCTCCGTAATACAGCCCACTCCATCTTGGCACCCGGCTGGTCGAGGAGTAGGCTAGTTTAAGAGACGCCAGTCACATTCTGCCGGCAGCCCTCCATAGGGGCCATGCCCGGCACTGCCGGTAACGTCCTCGAGGATGCAAGACGGCTGGGGATGCAACCATATTTGACAGGGCCGAGCGTCTGGGGTAAAAGGCTGAGCTCGCTTCCGCCCGCCATGGCATCGGCAGTTGTGCGTCGCCCATTTTTAGCTGCCGGCCCTGTTCTGCATGGTTTTGACAGCTTGGGTTCATCTCAAGTTGAAGATGAGATCGGATCACGAACGCTCGGAAACCGGGTACTTGAGCCTCGAAGATCAGGGAACGTGGTAAGGCTGTATGATCGGCCGCTAGCATCTGTCAAGTGGATATCTCAGGCATGCCCAAGAGGCCCGTTGAGTCGTGATGTTGCTGAAAATAGGGGTCAGGGCCCAGGGGTTGAGGGCCGGGGCAGTGAGACCCTGGCCCCACGGTCTCATTGTCCGTTGACAGGGCGAAACCAACGCAACGGTTGCATCTGTTTATGCGGGTAAGGGCGTAGTTCGCAAGTGACTGGGACGAGGACCCGAATGTTGGGGCAGGGTGCCAACCGTCCCGTGTTCAATGGCTGCTTGATCGTCATGACAGGGGACAAGGGATCGACCGTGGAATGCGGTTGTCTCGATGTGCCAGGAATACAAGGGATTGAAAGTTCCCAACGAGCAGTTAGTTGAGTCTCAGCTGTTGGTGGCATTTCCGTCAACCTGCAGATGCATGTGGTGTGCACCTGTCAGGTTGAGGAGCCCTCCCGCCCCCTTCCCTTTCCAGCAACCTTCGATTCGTAGGGCCATTCCGCGATGCCTGTGCGTGCAGGACGGGGCATGCAAGCGCACTGGCCTTACATGGCTCGCAGCAAACGGCAGACGAACTGCCATTAGCACGTTGCTTATATTGTGGGGAGCTGTCTCCGACCAAGCATGTGCTTGTGACGGACCCTCCAGAAGGGCGAGGCGCCTCCAGCTCCGGACTGTGATGCCTGTGGGGAGGAAGGTGGCACAGCATGCGGTGTGCCCTTTTGGACATCAGCTGCCAGAACCGGAAATGCGTAACTGTTGCTGCAGGCTGGATGCTGAGGCTCGTTGGGTGGTTAAATGTCGTGTCAATCAGCCGGGACAGATCCAGGACTAACCTAGCAGTGGGCATCGCTGCCATTGGATCCCATCTTTCCCGCGAACATGAGAGCGGCAGTCATGTCTGTGCTGTTGAGCCTCCGCAATTGTTTGCAGCTTGTTGTAATTGACCTCGGCAACTCGAGACTGTCCTAGACCATCGAGAGACTGCTTGGGCGGTCGCAAAAGGTGAGCCCCAGCGGCCCCCGAATGTGTCTGGCGGGCAGTGTCGGCTCTGTCAGGGAGTGAACGAGATAGATTAGCCCCTGAGTGAATTCGGCCCCGGGAGCTGTGCCATTGAATACGCACCAAGGTGTCCTACCCTTGTTGCGTTTAGGGCTTTGCTCTGTACACATACCTCCACTGTGCTTCCCGGTTTTATACCTCTTGCCGTGCGGCTGGTTCTTGTTACTCCAACCCGGTGCCACACAGCCGGCCCCTCCGGTCCATCCCCTCGTTGCGATGTCCTTGTGGTCGTCTGCCGATGTCAACCCGGCCCCCCTTCAGTCCACACAACCCGACTCAGATCGCCCTCACTCCAGTATCCTCTCCCTCCCCGCCTGTATATCACTGCCCGCTCCCTCCACGACCGCTTCATCTCCCGCTTCCGATCGCGGTCAATGCGGCGAAAGTGCTCAAGCAGACTCAACTTCCTCGCCTCCTCGACCTGCGCGTCCAACTCCTCGTCACTAAGCGGCGGGTCCGGCTGGTCCCACATGACGTAGCCGCACCGCCGGAACCAGGCGTGCGTCTCGTAGGGCCAGCTCACGAACCGCCAGTGGTTCTTGTGCGAGGCGTGCCACATGCGGAAGGGGCCCGAGCCGTACACGTCGGGGCCGTTGTACACCCACCACTTCGTGATGGACTCATGGTCGCCCGAGTTGATCCACTCGGGGAGCCCGGTCCACCACCAGCGCCATTCTTCTAGGTCGACAAGCATGGATCCGTTCATGAGGTGCCCGTAGAGGCTGTGTTTGGTGTGGGTCGGAACTATGTCAGGGCTCTGCAGCAGCCCGCGGCGCTCGTCGTAGGTCTCGGCGCGGTGGAGTTTGTAGAGGAAGTCGAGGCCGCGGAAAAGCTTGCAGGCGTGAGACGAGGGCTGAGTACAAGAGGTAGAAGAACCAAAACTTACATATGTTTGCTTGTGTGGGTTTGAGGAACACGGGGTGATCCAGTCGACGGACTCGAATCCCCACTGCACATCATGGGCAGCAACCTCGTCGTAGGCTGCGCGCGGATTGCAAATCAGGTAGAGTCAGCTTGTGTTCGTGGCCAGAAAAGTACCTAGTGTTTCGTTGCAAGACTGGGGAACCCACCAACGGATAAGACGCGGTCAAAGTAGTCGAGGACGCAGGCGAGTTGCTCGTTCACCCAGGACGAGAAGTTGTAGAAGAAGTGGGTGAATAAGGCGACTTCGATATCGTGCCCTTGCCCTTTCGTCCATGGATAACGGAAGAGGTTGCAGTACAGCTGAAAGCGGTACATGGCGCGGTGGATGCGGAACTCCTCGTCTTCAGAAGCCCGGTAGTCGGCCCCACGGCGGAGGCCCAGCCCTTGGCGAGCAAACGGCAGAGTGTCCTGCAAAAAGGCTCTGGTAAAGTGGTCGACCATGGCGTGTGTCTTGCTGAGCCTGCCAGCGAGGCGAATGTCGACCGGTCCTGGCGCCGTAAAACGAGCATCTCGTGCTTGTATGTCGCGGAAATCGACGTGGGAGGCTTCGAACAGAAAGCCGCGAATCGGCCCGAGGCCATCGCGGTCCGGCTGCCACTGACCCGCAGCGTGTGTGCGCACGGCGTAATACACGATCTCTGGTGACATTTGGTTTGTGATGATTTGCCGAACAATCCTGTCGCGGTCCTCGCTGAAGGCGGCGTAGAAAGCCGAATGACTGAAGATGGCGGATGCCAATGAAGGCATGCTGTCGAGACATGAGAGCACCATCGACAGCAGATGCAGAGGCATCCGCAGCACGGGCTGATCGGACATGGCGTAACGACTCAAAAAAAGCGGGCAGTTGCGCTCGCGATCGGGATATTCGGTCCCAGATGGTGTTGTGTCGAGAGCCGAGGGTGTTGCTGATGGCTGGCTACCTTAAGTTGCGCGGGGCTGGATTGGTCGTGGCTGTCTCAACGCCACCTCGCCATCCCTTGCTTCCCAGCCCCCCTTCCGAGAACCAATGTCAAGAACAAATCCCTCGACCACTTTGAACCCGCCGTTGGGTTGCCCATGTGATCCTCACAACCGAACAGCGGAAATTCCATGCTGTGTTTCCGCTGTAGCACATGCTCTCGAGAAGACACGGTTCGGCGCGCTGTCCATAGAAACAACCTGATGTATTCCTCAGGTATGGCAAACTGCCAGCTGCCTCAACCCAAACCAATCTCCCCTATTGCGCAGCACTCTCCCTAAGCCCCTTCGTCCGCAAACTAACTTTGACCTCCCCCTCCCCAAACAACCCCCCATTCACCCCTTCCTCCCCACCACCACCCCTCTCCCGCATCCCAGCAGCAGCATCCTTCACCGCCCTCCTCAACTCCTCCCCCCTTTGCCTCCCCCCCATCACAGCATCACTCGCATCACTCCCCCTCATACTCCCCCCACCAAAACTACTCACATCATCCGCCACCACCGCAGACGGCGTACTCACCCCCTTCAAACTCATCCTCCCCGCCCACAGCCCCCTCACCCCTCCCCTCTTCCGCTCGGGAACCTCCTCGCTCCCCGCACTGCACACATACAACAGATACTTGAGATTCGGCAGCGTATGCCGAATATCCACGACCTTCAGCCCCTGCGAGACACACAGCGCTTCGATGTCTTTGTTCAGCAAGAACCAGGCGTAATCAAATCTGAACTGGGCGCTGGAGCCGCCGCGGGGGAGATACAAGGGAAACTCGCGCTGCGGGTCGGGGAGTTGGGAGATGTCGTCGCGGATGGTGGAGCGGGAGCCAAACGCGCGGATGGGGTAGGGGAGGGGGACGGAGAGGTAGTATTGTAGCGAGTCGGTCAAATGGGCGACGTGGCCTAGGGCGGCGGACAGGGAGTCTTCGGTGATGGCGGGGGATGATCTGGAGGAGGTCGTTGAGTCGTAGGTTGTGTTGGGGAGGGGGAGGTTGCAGATTTGGAAGGAGAGGGGCGGGGCGAGGGGGATGGGGACGATGTTGTAGATGCGGGAGAGGTCTTCGCAGATGCGGCGGCGCTGGCCGCGGATGTCGGAGCGGGTTTTGGCGAGGAGGGATTGGGAGTGGGTGAGCTGTTCGGTGGCGTTTTCGACGTCTTTGGCGGCTTTGGCTTGGGCGCTGCGGCCCTGAGCGATGGCTTCGCGGCGGGCGGCGATGGAGGCTTCGAGGTCTTCGTTGCGCTTTTTGGCTTGGGCGACGGCCCGCCGTTGTTGGGACAGGTATTTTTGTGTTAGGGACAGCGCGTCTTCGGCTTCGGGCACCTCGTTCTTGGCCTCGCGGCTCAGGAGGTCGTTGATCTGCTGCGTGAGGAGCTCACGGGTCGCAAGCGCGTCCTGGATCGAGTTGTCCAGGGTGGCCAGCCTCATCAGCGCGTTGTATGATGATGTCGGCGCCGGGGCGGCGTGTTTTGGCGGCGCCGGCTTTCCGGACAGCTCGAGCGAGTAGATGCCGTCGACCAGGTGGAAGACCAGGCTGTTGGGCGGGAAGTGGACATCCTGCAAACTGCCCAGCCAGTTGAGGGCTCGCAGGTCGATGTCCTGCTGTAGCAACAAGGTCCATGTGCCATTTCGCTTTGCCCACACCTTTATCGTCAGCTGGGGCGACTGCGCGATGGTCGAGTCGAGGTCGGAGAGGTCGAAGAAGCGGAAGTTGAAGTTCTAGGGGCGGTCAGCCAGGCCCATTCGGCAGTCATGCGTAGGCCGTACCGTGGCGCGCTCTTCAACCTCGCTGATGTAGATGGGATCCTCCTCGCCGTCGACGTGCAGCGAGAAGAAGGCGTCGGCCAGCCTGCTGTCGAAGACGTCCTCGAAGCGCTTCTGTCTGGTGGTGGGGCTGTCATTGGCGAGGTTCGTGCTCCTCCGGCGGGCTGTGGGCGGTCGCAGGTCTTCGGACGACAGGGCATGGTGCAGTTGGGGCGCGCTGCGCAGCGACTCGAGCTTCGCGGGTGTTTTGTTGAGGGCGGCGTCGTCGATGGTTCGCCCGCGGGGTCGCGCAAAGGCGAGATTCCTTAGGGCGATGCCGCGCAGGTGCCGTACTTTGCGGTTCTGTGGTAAAAGGAGCGGGCGCGTTGGCTCGGTCGACATTGTCTCATGTCGGGGAAACGGATACAAAAAGGTGACGGAAATTGGGAGAGCATTGGCGGTTGTAGCTATTGATGACGACGTGTTGGGTTGAGCTGCTGATGCGCCAAGCTGGAGCTTAGGGAGCTCCAGGCGGGTCTCTGGCGTGTGGCCCGTGCGGCCCCACTGGACCCAGAAGCTCGAGTTTCGACGGCGACTTGCGGCAGCACGTCCGATTCTCCCTTCTTCATCAACCTACAAGCGCGCTCGAATTCTGACTTCGCCTCAAGTTTTCGCTCCAACTCAATTTTGGACTGAAAGTAAGCGGTAATGTCCAATACAACTACCGCAGAAAATCGTTCTATTCCGGCCATACCATGGGCAAAACCCCACGTTTCCCAGTCCGCGATTTCGCGGGCCTGCCCGAGACGGCTTACCTAACAATACCAGGTACCTTGAACTTCACTTTAAATCCCGTCATGCCCGATATGGTCGATAATGCGGCACCGGCGGCAACTCCATCTCCCTCCGCCCACCACCATCCCCATGCTGCCGCACCCCAACAAACGGATCCTTGATCGGCGTCGCCAACCTCTGCCCGCGGTACCATCCCGGAATGTCCTGACTACTCGTGAAATCCCCACCCGAGCTCATGGTGCCCTTGACGCCGTACAACCTATCCAGCTCCTGCTCCTCGCGCCGCGCCTTGCGCCGCCGCCAGCAGTAGAAGAGCGCGCACACCACCATCATGATGATCGCCACCGCGCCCGCGACGCCGATGGCTACTTTGGCGCCGGAAGTGAAGCCGCCGTTGTCTGAGGAGGAGGGTCCGTCTTCTTGCAGCGAGGGTGTGGTTGACGGGGTTGGGACGTCGATGCTAGCTGCGCCTGTGGTCTGCGGGTTGCCGTCGAGGATGAGAGTTTCTGGGATAGATGTCTCGTCGGGATTGACGGTGAGCGTGCCCGAGGTTTTGATGCGGTTGGTTGTGCTGGTTATTGACACGGACCGGTCGCTGCTCTGCCAGTTGATCTGGATCATGGGCGCGAAGAGGCTAAAGGCCGTGATAGATGCCTTGGTGTCGGGGATTGTTTGGGTGGCCATGTCACCGGTTTTGTCACCATCGCAGGTGACGGTCGCTATGGTGGTGGATGTTGCAACCATGGTGCACGTCTGGCCGTTGATGTTGGCGCAGCCATAGCCGCTTAATCGAGGTCAGTGATGCTGTCGTGGATGGAAGAGAAACTGATCTAACCTTGGGCAGCACCCGACCGCCGTCTCCCCGTCCCGCAGCTTGAACTGCACCGGCCACCCGGATCCCCCGCCGCTTCCTCCTGTCGCCGAACAAGCTGTCGCATACCCAACGGGGCAGTGCAGCCCGGGCGAGTAGAACCCCCACCCATGGAGCGGTGCTTCCGTCGCCGCGGCCCCTTTGGAGGTTTCCGGCCAACATGACGTGTCATCGACCGCCTTGCCCCGAGAGCATGCTTGCCCCAGCCACGCAACGGTTTTGTCCTTGTCCCCGATGCCTAATAACCCCCCAAGGCCGCCGCCGCCCGCGCCGACGGCAACAGTGCACGCAGCTGGGGGCGTGAAGGTCGTTGTCAAGGGCCCGAGGTTGGTGGGCGCCTGCCCGATGAGGACCGTGGCTGACATATCGATGGCTTTGATCCAAGATTGCTGCTGCAGACTCGTCGCAATCAGGAGCACTGCCAGCCCAAGGGGTCCGTGGTGGATTCGAAGGTTTTAGATGGGAAATGGGCGTCCCGGCACCACCCTCTGGAATGCCCCCGAACGGGCTGCGATCTCCCTTGCGAATCCCATTCCCACGCGAGGCGGCGGCGTGTCTCGAGCCAAGGTTTCCGCCATTGGGCCCCGGAATCTTGTTCGTTTCATGTTGCCGCTCGTGAGCAAACTTCTGCTGCCGAGCACGCCTTGTGTCCCCTCCGGGGTGCGATCGCCGAGCCGATCCCAGGGACGCCGCGCCGATCTTCTCCCGGTCCGGATTTAGCCTCCGCATTTGCCAGCCCCTGAAGATCTCACTCCGGAACGCCGGCAGACGAACAGCCTTCAGAGCAAACAACAAAGATGCCGCGGCTGCATCTCAGCTGGTGGTGGCTGATCCCCGTGCCACGAAATCCCCGGGTGCTGCGCCCAACGGAAATCAGTTTTCAGTATTGTTGCAACTGGCTCTCAGACGGTCTACCAACTGCCGGTCGTTACCCCCAGTTGATGGCGGCAACGGAGTGGTGAGCCGACCCGACCTCGAGCTTCAAAAGGCAAGGCCCCTGAATATCACCTTTCCGACACGGCTGGACCAAAGAAAGAAAGGACTGGCTGCGGTCGAAGATGTGTGCCGCTTGGTGTGTGGTCGGTGACTCATTTGTTCAATCCCGATCGGACTGGAAGCTATCAAGTAGGTATTAGACCGTTGCACGGCAGCCCTGCTTGGTGCTCAGGTCATGAATTGCATCGGCTGAGACCGGCGGGGTGCTTCACATCTGTTGTGCCGAGTCGGCCATTGACAGACAGGTTGCAAGCTGAGCTCCGTTACTACTACCACGCGATCGAACATTCTCAACACCTCCCAGCAAGCCATCGCGAGGGCCATCCACCGACTGAGGTCTCAACCCACATCCCGCAAGCTTCCAGAACCCGGGATGTAACCTCTTGTCGCGCGGGGCAATGGGCCTGGGCCAGTCTCCAACGCTTCTTTGTCGATGTCGGTCCACCATCCAAAGTTGAAGCAACCCTCAGACCACTCAGTCACCTTAGGGTGACGTCACCCCGATCACGATGCACAGAAAACCATCGAAGGGGTTGAGGTTGTATAACACGGTCGTGACGACGGCCATGGAATGAACAGGTCAGCGGCATCAACAAACCCCTTCTCACATTTGCGGACTCGCAACACAACCACCATCACCACATCATGCGCGCTCTACGAAGAATCACCCACGCGCTCCCCAGGGCCACCGCCCTGCGACCCATCGCCACCCGCACCCTCACCATCAACCCCCCTTGCCCCGCTAACCAGCCCGCATCGGACCGCACCCACCACCACGTCTTCCCCTTCCCCGACACCCGCCCCCTCTACACCACCCAAATCTACCACGGCCAATCCTCCCCCTCCTCCCGTCGTGCCCTGCACACCTCGAACCACATCGCCAGCCCGACTCCCAACATCGCCCCGGGCCCCGCCACGGGCCTCGGAACGGGCGTGTCCATCTCGGCGCAGATGTTTGGCGCCGAGGTGAAGGGCAACCCGACCGAGAGCGAGGCGGACGTGGCGGCGGACCGGTCGGATCTGGATCCGCTTGCGCCCGAGCTGCATCATACTATTCGCATGGGGGCGGGGGAGGCTGCGGCGCGGCCGACGGAGAGTGAGGAGGATGTTGTTGCTGATCGTGGGGGGTGGCCGGAGGGGATGGATCCGGTTTGGGGGAAGAAGGGGGGTCGTTGAGGGGTGAGGTCTGAGGAGGGGTTGAGGTTGCAGTTGATATGGGAAACAACAGCCTGCTTTTTTTTGGGCGACCGTTGATTGTTACGGCACGGTTTGGTATGGGCTTGGGCGCTTGGAGTCATGTCTTCAGCAGTCAGGGGCTCGATTGACTTGGTTGACACTTGCCCCGTGTGAAGTGGTTGGATTCATGGCGTCAAAGGATGGCAGCGGATGTTGGTTTGCATTCTGGTTCTCGGTTCCGAAGGGCACAGGGAAACTCAGGTTGAGAGGGCTTGAGGTTTTGCATGCACCAACTTGTGTCAACTCACTGTTTCACAAAAGTTCGGCGACAAACAGTTGTAAGTAGGGCCCAGCAAACGTGGTTCGTTAATACAACACACTTGGGACAGGAAACAGTTGTCTTAACTTCGCATACGGCACACTTTGTTACTCCGAAGCTCATTTAATTCCAGCGCTGACTCGCGCTCACTCTCAACTTCTCTTTTCTTCCAGTTAAGTCCATGAGTTGCGGTCTTGACTCCTCATCCGAGATGCAACCACTTTCAGCGCACACACCTGTTCGGTTTCAGAACCCTTTATTCCCAAGAAGCAAACGACCCTCCTCGATTCCTCAAGGGAACCTCCTGAACCGCCTCGTTTTCTCAACTCCAAGACACTCCGATCTCCACAACCTCCACCGCTGCCCCATTCACCTGCCGCCAAGCCAGCTGCAACACCAACAATGGGCCAATCGGCTCAAAGCCCGCATGGCTCAGTGGTAGAGCGCATCACTAGTAATGATGAGGTCGCTAGTTCGATTCTGGCTGTGGGCAAGCAGCCATGTCAAGCTCGAGAAGTCTCCTTTTTCGGGTTCATTTTTGAAAGTGTCTGACTTGGGAAGTGTAAACCCAGTCTGGGACGTGATCCCGGCCACGAGGAAGGTCTGTGCAAAAGGGGCTGCCTCGGGAAGAGGCTGATGCAGAGCTCTGTTCCAAGCTGGAAGTGTCAATGCCACCAGCTGGACAAGAACAGCTGGGGTGTATTAAGGTTTGGGACTCTAAACAGGGACGTGGCATCGTCGTTGAGAATTCATCCTCATGTCTTTGAACCCATCCCCCTCCATCACCCCTGAGCCTGAAGGTGGCTACCCCTGACAACAACTCGGGGTCGAACCACTCAACATCACTTCCACCGCATCACCGGCTTGATTGCCTTCCCGCTATGCATATCCCCGATGGCCTTTTCATAGTCCTCAAAGTCGTAGTACCGAATGAGCTCCTCCAAGGGAAACTGGCCCTTGGCATGAGCCTGCATCAGGAAGGGGATGAACTAGACACGTTAGTCCAACTTCACTGCCTTCACACCGTTAGAGGATGGAAACTCACCTTCTCCGGCACGCTATCCCCCTCACAGCACCCAACATACTCCTTGCCATGCGAGATATGCTCCATCACATCCACACTGACACTCTTCCCAAACCCAGGCGCCCCTACACTAGCCGCCCGCCCCCTCGTCCCAAGACAGTCAATCACATCCCGAATCACCTTAGGCACGCCCGTGCAGTCCACGGCATAATCAACCCCAATAGGCGGACAAATCTCCCTGATCCTCTCCACCACATCCACCCCCTCTTTGACCAGCACACCATGTGTCGCCCCGAGTTTCTTCGCCAACTCCAACCTATCCTCATGCAAATCCACCGCAATCACCGACCCTGCACCCGCAATCTTGGCCGCGGTCATGACGGCCGCCATACCGACTGACCCAACACCAAACACAGCCACGGAGCTACCCTGCCTCACACCAAGCGTGTTGAGGATTGCTCCCGCGCCGGTTTGCATGCCACACCCAAGTGGTGCATACAAAGCCAGTTCGTCTTGTGTTGTAGAAGAAGGGATCTTGACGACGGTGGAGCGGTGGGCGAGGGTGTGACGCGCGAAGGAGGACTGGCCGAAGAAGGGACTGAAGACTCCTTTTCTTTCTTCGGTGGTGTTGTCGTTCTTTGTGGAGGTAAAGAAGGCGGGTGTGCCGTCGGGCCGGCGGCCGCCAAAGTTGCGCTGGTTAAAGGTGTGGCAGTAGGCCGGGTGGTTTGAGGTGCAGGCGGCGCAGGACTGGCAGTGGGAGAAGGAAAGGAGGACCTTGTCGCCTGGTGAGACGTGGGTTACTGCGGTGCCGGTGGAGAGGACGATGCCGGCGCCTGCAGATATCAGTAAACGATGATTTGAGTGATTTAAGGGGAAATCAGTGTGGAAAGATACCTTACCTTCATGGCCGAGAACAGCACCCGGTTCACATGGCAAGACGCCGGTGGCAGACGACAGATCGGTGTGGCAGAGGCCTGAGGCGTGGATTTCCACCAGGACTTCATCTTCTCGAATGTCGTCGAGGTAGACCTCGCGGAGCTCAAACTTGCCGTTCAGCTCGGGCACGACAAGGGCGGTCGTGGAGCGGGACATGGTGTTCTTTTGCCTCCTCTGGTCTGATCCGGTCGATGCAGTGCACTTGCGCTCAGTTTTCAGTCGGCTGTCGTTCGAGAGGAACCAAAAATGTTCGTGTTTGGCGAAGTGAGTACGTGGAGAGTATCAGATGGAAATTGATGGTGATGTGCTTGCCCAGAATGGTAGCATGGATGACGACAAGCCAATGACCCCGTGTTTATCTGATCATCCTCCCTTTGCATGTTTGCATCCTTCCCCCACGTGTGGGCGCCCCCTACCCCGGCTACCCCAAACCCCGGAACATCGGATGAACTAGCGGCAGTTCCTGATCGGCGACCACGCGAACAGGGCGGAGTGGAGGTGGGAGTTTGTCGGGGGGTGTGGGAGTGCCATGTGGGAGGCAGTTGCACGTGGCTTACCCTAAGCCCCAGATCTGCGTTCCACAGTGGATTCAACTTCCAGAATGCCAGGTCCCAGCTCGAGACGACGTTTCCCGTGCAGGCGAGTCGGAACCAGGTTCGTAGCGCCGGGAGCAGGACGCTGTGAAATGGCACGGCAGCGTTTAGTTAGCCTACACAGCAGGCATTTACAGGGATTAGGGACGTCAAGGGAACCGCCAAAAGCCACAATGCCCAAAAAACGAGAACGGCGTTGGGTGCGGCCTCATTCTGTTCGTCTCCCTTCCAGATATGTCTCTGGCGGTCTTAGTGGGGGTTCAGACGTTGGACATCACCATTGCCGAACTGTATCTTGCGTTCCTACCATGTTGTTTCCCTGTTCTTCTCTTCCTAGCTCCCGTATGACACCGACAATCACAAATAAACTCACCAGAAACCCGGCTCTCGTGAACATGGTGGTGGCATACAAGAGCCATCTCACCTAAACTTCAAGGTTTCCAACTGTCTAAGACCGCGATCCCCCCTTTACGGCATAATGAACTACAGTCTGTGAGGATATCTCTTCTCCCTATTGTCCACAGTACGTTGAGGCGGGATTGTCCCCAAGTGCTTACAGTTTAACACCAAGAGACAGGTGTCTTAAACACTCAACCCAATGAACAATGAACAAGGAACAAACTGAAGCTCCTTCTCCGCTGGCGCTGGACACCGACAAGTGCAACCAAAATACAATTACAACTAGCTCAGCAGGATATCACTGACCACGGCCCCTTTCCCTAGGACACACCAGAAAGCACCAAACACAACATTGATTATATCCGGTCATCAACCATCAACCTTCTTCCTCCCCACCCTCCCCTCCAAAGGCGAAACCCGCCACTGCTTACTCACCGGATCCAACCACTCCTTCTCCGCAACCCTCCACTCCTCCTCCACCATCCTCCTCCTCGCCTCCGACCGCGGCGTGATCCTGACCGGAAACTCAACCGGCTGGCACACAAACCCCTGCGTAAGCTTCTCCTGATCAGGGATAACCGGCTTCCCCTGCGCGTCCATCGCCGGCGAGATATCAAACGCCCACAGCATGCGCGACACTCCCAAAAACAGACTGCGCTCCGCGACGTGAATGCCCGGGCAGATGCGCCTGCCGGCGCCGAACGTGAATTGATCGCGCTTGGACGCGTCCGGGTTGGCAGCTGCGTCTGCCAGGCTCTGGAAGTCGTCCTTGTACCGGTCCGGGTTGAAGCGGCGGGGCTCGGGGTGGCGGACGGGGTCCATGTTGATGGCCCAGACGTTGTTTACGACACCGGCGTTCTTGGGGATGAGGTAGCCCTCGTACCAGTCGTCCTGAGTAACGGCGTGCGGGACGGCGCCCATGATGGTGGTGGGCATCCAGCGGAGGGATTCCTTGACGATGGCGCGGATGTACTGCAGGTCGCGCTCGTCGTCCATGGTGGGCATGCGGTTGGGGCCGACGACGCGGTCGATTTCTTCGTGTGCCTTCTTCTGCACCTCTGGGTAGAGCAGCATGGCCTGGACAAAAGCGTACAGCGTGCTCGAGGTCGTGTCGGAGCCGGCTTCCAGGAGCGTGCCGGTGATGTAGCAGGCCTGGTCGTCCGAGAAGCTCTCGGCCTTCTGGGCGGCGACGAGGTCCTCGCTGAAGCAGGGCATGATGGTGCCGGCCTTGGTCTGCTCCTTGGCCTTGAGCCAGTGGCCGAGGTAGAGCTCCTTCTCTTTCCTGTGCAGCTCCTTCGCCTTGGCGCGCACCGGCAGCAGAAAGTCGGGCAGCCAGCGGAGCCAGGGGAAGAAGTCGACCAGTGCAGCGAGACCGGTCTGGTTGAGCTCGGCAAACTCGGAGAAGCCGTCAAACAGCTGCATCATTTTCTCGTCGTCGTAGGTCGACGACCGCCAGCCAAAGACCATGGTCGTGGTCAGCGAGTTGGTGTACCGGCGGATGTTGTACATGCAGCGCTCCGGCTGGGTGACCATCTCGTAGAGCATCTGCTTGTTCTCGAGCATCTGGTACGGGACGTACGACTTGGCGGCCGAGATGTTGAGCAATGAGTGGACCAACTTGCGGCACATGCGCCACCTCCCGTCGTAGCCCATCATGAGGATGCGGAGATCGCCGCTGCACAGCGTCTGGCCGATGTACATCTCCTGGCGATGCGAGTACATGTTGCTCTTCTTGTCCAGCAGATCCTTGACGGCCTTGTCGCTCGAGAGGACAATGAGGGTCTTGGTGCCGAGGATCAGGCTGTACACCGGCCCGTACTCACGCGCCCACTTCTCGAACTGAAGGTGTGCATCGCGCGTAGGCATCTTGGAGGAGTTAGTTGTGCTCGCGCATTGTTCGTGTGTGATGCTTACCTGATGAAGATTCCCGATAATGGGGAGCGTCGGCGGCCCAGGAGGGAGATTCTTTGGCCGCCTGCCCGAGAGCAGAAGCCTGATGACGATGGCCACCAGGACGGCGACGGGAAGGACGTTCATGAGCAAAGCCATGGTGTTATCGACAGCAATCAGTACCAAACGAAAGACAACGATTCGCTAGTGGCCAGTCAAAGAGCGGGCTGTCCTCGGAAGTAAGTTTTGGCAAGACATGAGCAGGCAGACCATCCCGCTCAAGTACTCATCCGAACTCCTGATGTTCGGAGCTAACCTTCTGGCCTCCATCCCATCACCTCTCAATCCTGCGGAGCCCCCAGCTCGGTATCGGGGCCGAGGTGGGATCGAGCCGGAGAGAGTGGAGCATCCGGGGTGCATTAGCGCCGAGCCGGAGGCGGAGGCGGGATGGTTGGGGCCGAAGATCTGCAATCTCGGAATTGCGGGTGGATGTGGGATGCCAATCCAGATCCTTCGTCCTTGGGCAAGAAGGAACACCTGTTCCATCGCCTTGGTAACTTGACGAACATCCATTGCCCCGGCATTGGAAGGGCAGGTCGCCGAGTGAAGTTGCCGGCACGGGGTGGTGGTGGGGCAAATCTACCCAAACCCTGTCCGCCCAGCCTGGTTTCCGTGAGCGTGACTTCAAATGTTGAACTTTTGGAAGTCGGTGATCAGGTCGTTGACCTGGCGCATGCTTGTCTGGTCATACTTCCCCAGGATCGGCTCGGTGGACTTGGCCCTGGCCCGTGAGCCCGGAAAGTACCCTAGAGAGCTCCCGGGCGTCGACGGCTGCTCGCTTGAAGTCACTGTCGTTGCCGACAAGCGGTCCGTGATGAGGCTTCCGAGGAGCCAGTACTCGGGCGAGAAGCGGACGAACCCGATGCGCTTCCACATCAGCTCCGGTGCCGGGCACTCCTCTTGCAGCAACCCGTGCGGTGAGAGTGAAGGCGGGACGGCGGCGTATCTTTCCCAGATTCCGATCCAGTTCCGCAGCCCGTTTTGGATGGGAACAAGCTGGCCTTCGACCGCCAACAGGTTCTGATGCTGGAAGATCATGTAGTGGATAGCTGGGGTAGTCCTGTCAGCGTGTGTACTCTACGCGAACCCGCGATGCGACTCACCTGACACCATCGCAAACAGGTTGACCGGCCCGAGTTGCGAGAAGTGCTGTTGTGATTCAGGGGTCATTGTGTCGAGGCAGAGGTTCTCGATCGCCTCGCGCAAGAGGAGAGTGCAGAAAGGGCTGGTTGGCGGCATCCACCGGTGGATCTGATCGATGCACTCCTCTGCTGTGCTGGCTTGGAAGCAGGCCTCGGGGCTGGCCATGTTCATCTTCATCTCCTTGATGACCATCCGGTGGGGGAGATTGTTGAAGATGACAAAGGCCGTGTCGAGCAAGAAGATCCAAATGAAGATTCTGCCGAACCGTGTCAGCACACGATTGCCCAATGCCTCGTTAGAGAACCTCAGAACCTACCGAATCAGCTCCTCCCTGATGACATACTCGCCCCAGTTGAATTCGTGCTTGAGTTGCATGGTATATTCAAGATGCCGTGCACTGTCAATCCCCAAGTCTCTCGCCGTCTGGTCACCGGTAAGTGAACGCCCAAGCCAAGCGCTTCGGATGGCTTACCGATACAACAGTGCTGAAGCGATGGCGCCGGATGCGGCGCTTGCTGGCGTCGGTGCCCTCCCAGTTTTGGTAGAGGCACACAATGTAGGCTGCCTGGAGTGCTTGCAGCTTCCTCCGGTTCGCGAGGGTGTTGAGGGGCAACGTGATGTCGCTGAGAGGCGGAGGGTCGATGTCTCTGCAGAAGTCGTCGTCGGTAAACACCATCTCCTCGACGCAGTTGAACCACACACGGGCGTCTTCGTTGTCGATGGGATCCGGGGACACACAGGCGCCTGCTACGGTCAGAAGGCTCTCCATTTCACGACAGGGAGTGAGGAATGTACCGATTAAAGCCATGCTGGCCAACAAAATCGACTTCGCGCTCGCTGGGTCAAAGGTGGGTCGGTGGAGGATGTTGACATTGGGATGCCACACCGACCAGTACAGCTCGATGAACTTGGCGAACCTCGGAGGCGAGAAGAACTGCAGACACCTTTGCTCGAGTGCCGCTGACCAGTTCAAAGTGACGGTGCTGTTGTTGGGCTTGACGGTCACGACGTTCTTGATGAGCAGCACGACGTGCTGCAGCTTGATGACGATGGGATTGTGCAGCCAAGAGGACCACGACGAGATGTCGGTTTCTGGAAACACGACGCCCAAGGGAAGCGCGGGGTTCTGAGGATCGACCTCATCTGTCGGGGCGGCCAGTGATGGGACGGTCAGGAGGAAGTCCGGGGACTGCTGCTCGAGGTAGGACTGGTGGAAGGCGGCGACGATCTGCTGGCGCTGGGCGAGCGTGGCACACTCAAACGAGGACACCAGGCCGGTCCGGCTGGTGAAGTCTGATAGGAAGTTGAAGGAGTATCCGCGGTAGCGTGAAATGGCCGGAGCAGTCGTGTCATGCTGGAAGGGTTCGATGCCTGGGGAAGCCGCCGCTTTCGATTGGGAGAAGTTCACGTCGTCAAACCAGGGGTCAGGCAGCGTTTGGCCCACGGACAGGGGATACTGCGAAACTGCTTGCTGGATTAGGGCGTCCAGGTCGTCGAACGGGACGTGGTCGAAGGTTGAGGCGATCGGAGCGGCAGCGGCATGGCTCGGCCCTGGTTGCGGGCCGACGTCTTGGCTTTGAAGTTGGCCAGCTTCGACAGGGGGTGGCTGTGGCAGCTGAGATGAGAGTGACGTCGACTGGACTGAACTCGAATAGTGGCACTCGAGGGACCTCCTGTCGCAATTGAGGCACGGCTGAGCCGCGTTGCAGGCCTTCTTCTGGCGGACGCAGCGGTCGCAAGCGCGGCGCCGACTCGAAGACTGGGCGGCGGGGCCATCGCAGCTCTGGAGATGGCGCTTCAGCACGTCGGATCGCTGGAAGGCAGCGCCGCATACGCCACAACGGTGCGGGCGGTCCGACGTGTGCGAGCTGCGGTGGCGCTGGAGGTGCTCGCGCCGCTTGTACGTCTTGAAGCAGACGGGGCAGCGGTGAAGTCCCAAGGCGTCGGCCATGGCGGGATATCAGATTGTTGCATCGGCCATGGGGCTTCTCGCGTGACGTTGAGTCGAACCGAATTGAAGAAGCCGAAAATGGGTTTCGGATCCTGGTTGCTGCGGAAGTGAAATTGCGGAGTCGAGGATTCGCCTCTGAGATGCGGGGCGCGCTTGCCTGGAATAGGCTTAGGCTCGCCGGTACCAAGCTGCCGATGGATTTGGCAGACTTCCGCGGCCCGATCCGATCTAGTGCCGAGACTGGGGAAGCAGAACTGCCGTGCATGGGAACCGGACATCTGACGACCAGGTGTGCTTTCTACAGAGACAACAAGGTCAACAGCTATGCCTGCTTGGGTACTGGTCGACTGGATGCTGAGGAAGAATGGGATTGCCACACCTCCTGTAAGGTCTTTCATCTGCGGGTACTTCATGCAAATCCAAGGGCCCATCCAATGTGCCAGCCTCCCAAGCCCTTGACGCTATATCTCCGGACAAGCCTTTGTACATGTATCTCCTTCTAGAAGAACGAAACCGGCAGACCCGGAATGTCCGTGGTCTCATACCCATGATAGCTCACGCCCCAGCTCAGCTCGATCCCGGCCTCCTCAAAGGCATCTTCCAAGTCGTCCCTGGTGTCCACGTCAAACAGCTCGGATTCAAGAAGATCGGAGACGCAGCTGACCTCAACGGACCTGAGGTTGGGCAGCTCGGCCGGGGCGTCGCGGGCCAGGGCTTGCAGGTCGTCTCTGAATCCCGGGTCCACGTAAGGGACGACGTGAGAGATATGCAAGCTGACAAGGGACCGAGGCAGGAAACCAGCCAGGGTACCAGCAGCGAGCGGCTCCTCGGGCTCGGGTGAACCGTAGATGACAACATGGTTGAGGGTCAGCTCCTCCAGCTTCTCAAAGTGCCGCATGGTCTCGATGACTGGGATTTCGTTTGAATCGTCGTCGGGCTCGGGCTCCGTCAGGACCAAGACCTTCAGCCGCCGAAGGGTCTTGGAAAGGGGCTCGAGCGCCGCCACAATGTCGCGGCAGGTTACGCGCCCCCCGAACGCGGGATCGCTCGTGTGGGTGTACTGCAGGTCGAGGAGCCTGGGGAATGCCTGGGGCAGCGAGAAAAGGGTGTTGAGGCGCATGTCGTGCAGAACGAGCTTGGTGACGGCGGGAAAGGTGCCCATCCAGGCCGGGGCCCAGTCTCGGCCCTCGCTCATAGGCGGCTTCAGGTCGGCAGCGTAGATGGTTTCGAGGTTGGGCGCCAAGGACAGCAGGGGTCCGGCGTCGGCGTAGTGATTGTGCCGGCCTTCCGATAGTAGGCCGATCGTCTTCAGGGCCTGCAGAGTGAGTTTGCAGTAGAACCGACGGCGAAACGAGCCGTGAATCAGGAGGGTGTGGACGTTGGGGCACAGCAAGATGGCCAGCTGTGTCAGAACAGCATGGGTGAGGTCTTGCTTCCAAGAATTGCCCGTCCTCGGATCCCGCTCGGGCTTGGGATCAGGCCTGTCGGGAGTCCAGTTCATGTAGTCGGGATGGAACATGTTGTAGGCCACGAGCCCGAGTTCGACGCTCGCCCTCTCGATGGCCGAAAAGGCGGGGCCATGGGGGCCATCCATACCGACCGAGCAAGACGCGGCCAGCTGCAGGGCCTGAACGTGTTGGGCCAGATCGGGACGCTGAATGACGGAGGAGAGGAAGCTCGGCAGCAGGTCATCTTCTGGTATCCATGACTCGATATCATACGAGTAACCCGGATCTGCGGTGATGATGATGTTGGGCAGGTTCCCGGTCGCGTAGTAGTGGAAAACAAACGGTTGCGCGATGGCGCACAGTGCCTTGGATGTGCGCGACAGGCGTGAGAGAGACCCCTTCGCGTGTATTGTCTGGGGGGCATCAGCGTTCGGGAAGGCATTTGGCGACTGGCAATGGGGGCAGAGGTGCCCGCAAATGAGCCTGATGAGCTCAACCGGTAGGTGCTCGATCATCTTGTGGGATATGTGGTGTCGGATACAGTAGTTGAGATGGTGACTCGAGGTGAAGTTGAGAAAGAGGGAAACAGTGGGCCATGAACAAGTCGGGTTGCGTCCTGTCGAAAATGGTAAAGTGGAAATGGAAACCACAGCGCCGGACCCACTCGCAGAAACATCCAGCAAACTCAATCGCGTCCAAGATTCCGAACAAAGGAAAACATGCATCGTCATAAAGCTCGGTTTGTATTTGAGCAAATACCTGACCATGCAATCTGGTCACCAGCATTCCCGCCGTCGAACTGGTCAATTATTACTGCAGATGCGTTACGTCCGGCGACTCCCAAAGGCAATACGGCGTGGCGAGATACCTCCCCGGCGGGCCCGGCCCGACAACTTCGCAACGCGGTGCGGTCTCGTCCCTAGGTGCCTTGTACCGAAGTCTGCCCCAGGCCACGTTAATCGATGCCGCAGCCAACAAGTTCTGGCAGCGTCTGTGTTGCGCACCCAGCACCGGAAACCAGTCCTCCGGCTCTTGATCCGAATCGTCTTGTCCCTCGTCCGCCATGTGGCTGACTCGTATGGATCTCAGGTTCGGCAGCCTCGTCGGTGCATCCCGGGCCAGATTCTCCAAGTTGCTGGTGGTGTCGGACCAGACGTACATTAAATGGACGCTCCGGATGGACCGTGGAAGAAACTCCGCCAAGTCTGTGCCGTACGGCTTTCCGAAACCGCGGTCGACATGGATCTCATTGATGGCCAGTTCCTCCAGCTGTTCCAACTCTCTCAGCGACTTGATGCTTGGGAAGGATCGGATGTCGTCCGGATGCCTTGGATTTCCGTCGGTCATGCTGACCAGCAACAGCCGGCGCAGCGTGTTTTTCGCCGGTTGGAGTGCCTCCAGCAGTTCAGGGCCGCTGACAGAATAGATCGGGCTGAAGGAATAGCCATGATTCCGGTACTCGAGGTCGCGGAGTTGCCCGCACGCCCCGACGAGTCGAGCGAGGTCGGGCACGCTGATGTCGCTCGCCACCAGCCTGCGGACGTTGGGCAGGTTGCCTGCCGAGGGCAAATCCGACGCCATTGACGCAGCGGGGTTGGCCATTGGAGCGACGTAGAAGGTCTTGATATTCGGCGCGGTAGCGGAGATCAGGCGGCCAGCGACGGAGCTTGGTTCGTCACCGAAGGAGAGCAGGCCCATCTTCTTCAGGCACGGCAGTGTGCGTCTCGAGGATTCGATGACGGGCCAGAAGCGTATGTTGCCGCAGGTAACCCACAGCACCAGCGTCCTGACACGAGGGCACAAAAGAATGGCCAGCTGTTCCAGCGTGTGGGCGACCTGCCCGTCGCAATGTCGGTAGGCCCCTGGGTTGTGTTGAGTCTCGGCCAGCTGCTGACTCCAGAAATCGGGATGGAACATGTTGTGAGAGACCACCCCGATTTCTTCGCTTGCTCGACTCAGCATCTGAAACGCAACCGAAGTGCGGCTGATGTGGCTCCTATGGTCGACGAGGCCCCGGATCACAGCCATGTCGATCTCGGTGAAGTTGTCGAGGCGGGTCGAAGGCGAAGCCAGCTGAAGGGCTTTGACATGGGCGGCAAGGTCGGGGCGCTGAATGATGGCGCGAAGGAACAGTGGCAGGCGGCCCGGTTTGTTTTTTCCAAGGGAGCCATCAAACCACACCAAGTCTACGCCAGAGTAGTTCTCCGAGACGACACGCCTGGTCATGTCGCCGGCTGCGTAGTAGTGGAACAGGTACGGCTGTGCAACCCCGCGCATGTAACGCGACGCGATCGAAAATCGTGCCAGCGAGAGTTTTGCGAGTCGTGCCTCGGCCCTGTCGAGATCTGGGAAGGCATCGGGCTCTGTGCAGTGCATGCAGAGATGCGAGCAAATCTGCCCGATGAGTTCGACGGGAAGGCTGTCCATGTGGTCTTTCGTTTGCGGCTTCGCTGGTCCGGTTAAGATCTGGGTCGCAGGTAATGATGAGAATCAGTCGAACTCATGAGTTGCGAGGGCTTGGAAGTTGAAGAAATTTGGAAATGGATCTTCGTTTCCATTTGAAGGAAAAGAGAAATCGAGCAGCAACCCCGATCAAAGCTGTTGTGTGGAGTCGAGGGGGTTCAGAAGCGTTGGCGGTATTATCGCCCAAAAATGTTTTCTGTTGTTGTGCTTCCAACAGAAACATGAACTGATTTTCTCACAGGGGAACTTCGAAACTACGGGATAAAAGTACCATGAATCCTACCCCGGCCCGTTGGTCTGTCCAAGCCACTGGGCAAAAACTCCGAGTCGTGCGGCCTTCGACGAAGAAACCGAGTTACACTCTGTGCTCCAACAAGCATCCCACTTGGACGAGCTCAAACTCAAACCTGACCTCGAGGACCTGCTGATCTCCGCCGAGGCCAGCAAGGCAGCAACCTCTTCAACTTCCACTGCACTTCCTCACCACCCGCGATACTCAAGCTCGGCAGAGCCTCGACACCTTGGGTATGATCTCTCGCCGACCCAACTCCCTCCTGCACCCTCCTAAATACACCTCAACGAAACTACCTTACACAACCCGACCGCAGCAGTTTCCCACACAAACAACCTGGAACCCACACGGATCTGGCCCTGGAACAGCACGCCCTCCGATACCTTGAACCACCCCACGCCACCGCACAACACATCGATGTAGCTGTCGCGGTTCGCTGATCGAGGACACTTCCCCGGCAGCAAGGCTACCCTAATAGTCCCGCTCAAAGAGGACGTACCAAGCTCCTCTCTCAGGCTCGTCATCTCTCGCCCGCTGGCGATCGTACCGCTCCCCCAGCACGAGACGCTCAGCCTGTTCCTTCAACAAGCGTTCCTTCTCCTCCAGCAATGCACAGGTCTCCTGCCATTGCTCACGTCTCCTCTGGTGCATGGCCCTCGTCCGCCGCCACGGCCACGTGAGATCGGCATAGAACCCGGCCAGGCCGTCGGCGCCACTCAAAGCGGCCAAAGGTTGGAGGACTCGGAGATACGACTCCATGGTCTCTTCCGCCTGGTCCTCTGTCAACTCGGACGGGGTGGTGGTATCCATATCGCCATCATACTTGGCGACAACACGCAGCGTCAGACCCGGGGCGTTGATCTTGTCCTTTACCCAGGCCACCGTATCGGACCAGTCAACCAAGGCAGGGTAGTCGGCATCTGGCCAACCGCTGGCCACGGGCCAACCGCCGGGGATGAAAGGCGGGAAGACCATTTCGACGAATCGCAGGTGACGCAGACAGTCGACGGGGACGACACCCCGCAGGAACTGGCTCACTGCCAGCCGACTATGTCGCTCGTACGGACTCGGCTGCGCCGGCCCAAAGGGTTGCAATCTCTCGCCTTCCATAACCGCAAACCGGTTCTTCGAGACAAAGACCATGCCCGCGTCCTCGCGGAGGGTGCGGCAGACGAGGAACAACGCGGTCGGCGGGGCCCAGCACCGGCAGGTGGACGACACAGCGGCGTGCTCGCGGGCGCAGAAGCATCCCAGGCTGTTCTTGGGCCACGGCGAGAGCGAGCAGACGCTGAACTGACACCCGTGGTGGATCCGGGGGTTCCCGGAGTGCTCTCCCCTGCCGTCCCATTCGGGACAGGACGGCCGGACGGCGAGGTACTTGCCGTGCGCTCGGGTCCACATGACCTCCTTCAGCGGGGTGACGAGGTCGGTGTATTCCAGGATGCGCAGGCGCAGTTCTCGGGGGAGGTTGATCAGCCGAGGACCGGTGAGGGATGGAGATAAAAGGGGAGGTGATCCCTCTGAGACCAGGCCTCGACTTCGGAGAACGGTCTGCTCAGCAAGCTCGCGGAGGCGCAGATCTCGAGTCCGGGAGAGCCTGATGTGGCAGTTCTTGAGCCGCGGGAAGCGCGCGAGAGCGTCCACCACCTGCTTCGCAGCTTCGACATCGCCATCGCCGACATCAAAATCGCAGACCAAGGAGAACTCGAGCTGGCCCGGGGTGATGTGGGCGGCCAGGTGAGCGGCGGCCGCCTGCCACTCCTGCAACAATGCCTGCGTCAAGGGATTCGACGCCTCGACGGGAAGGTCGTGCAGATGGCGTTCCTCGCAATTGCGCTTCGACTCCGAGTCGTCGACGGGCCAGTATATCTCGTACATCCTCCTCCGGTCACAGCAGTCTCCGCCGCTGCAGAAGATGGTGCAATGGCACGAGGCCTGGTTGAGAATGACCTTCAAGTTCGTCAAAGCCGCAATACTCCCCGGATTCAGAGCGAGGAGCGGCCCGAGGCCAAACAACCGGTTGGATCCGTAGTACAGGACGAACGAGTTGGTCGAGTACAGCAGGGCGGACGCCTCCGAGTAGATTGTTTTGCAGGAGACCAGCAGGCCAAAGAACAGCTTTGGCTCCTTCTGGCACCAGCGTCGCATCTCGGCGGGCCTGCGCTTGTCGTCGTTGTGCTCGGCCAGGTTGTAGACGTGCGGCTCGCAGTGTTCGTAGAACCGCCAGGGGCCGAGGCCGACGAGGAGGTAGATGCGGCGCCGGGTTTCGGGAGAGAGGCGCAGGATGCCGGGGAGGAGCGAATTTGGGTCATGCTTGTCTGTCGCCATGGTTTTGATGCGTTGTTGGTTGCCTCTGTTGAAGTTTGAGCTTTGGACTTGGAGGTTGGCGGCTGAAGTCTGGATGGCGACGCAGCTTGAAGCAGCTGTCGTTGTTTTTGTGCCTCCAGCCTGCCCTTGCAGGTGGCCAATCATTGCCAACCAGCCCAGGCAACAGCGCCGTATGATCCCAGACGCGAGTTCAGCTCAGGGCCGTTAGCTCTGCATGCCGAGGTCGACCACCCTGGTTCTCAACCACACCCCTTTCTCAGCCGCACTCAAAACCGAGGTGGCTACCAACAAGGGTGGTTGACTCACGCAACTTCAAGGCCGGATCTCCATGCCAATGTTCGAGTTGGCTTTGACTTGGAGTCATTCCACTTATTGGTGAGACCGAGTTTGGCGAACTCCTTGACCTGATGGTCGTGCAGGAGAAAGACTTGGTTCATGGCATTCACATGGAGGAAAACTGCCCGTGTTCTGGGCTTCAGGACTGGACGCACTTGAGCGTCAACACCAGCTAAAGCACCAGATGGACGGCCCAATGGACTTTGGTTGTTTCTGGTACATGTATGTACAGCCCAGAATCCATGCTCAAATCAGTTTAATACAAAAAGGGCGGGTGCACTTGGCACACCAAAGAAGAATCCGTACATAGGTCTGCAGCTCAGAAGAAAGAAGACAACGGTTGCACAAGTCCGAGTAAGAAGTCACCATCTTTCCCACCCTCTTCCTCACCCATCAAGATCACATCCTCCTTCACCCCCTTCTGGTGCCCTCGCTTGGCAAGAGCACCTCAGTCCTCCTACGCCAAGTAGAGGTCAAGTTCCTCGACACCCGCTTACGAGACAGTAATCGAAGACGACCCACTGCTCTGATATCCCTCCGTCGCCACAATCTGGTAGTTATGCGACCCCAACTGCAGCCCGGACTTGGCCCACGCATCAAAGTGAGCCCCGACATTCACCGAACCCGAGGTACGATGGTTCTGGCGGACAGACCAGTACTGGTAGAAGGTGCTCGTGCCCTCGATTGACGGCTGGTTGACGCGCTGGGTGCGCGCGATGGTGTAGGTGCTGCCGTCCTGCGTGATGGTGCCGAGCTTGGTCGCCTGCGACGAGGGGTCGTAGTTGCCGAAGGACTCGACAATGTAGTACTCGACCAGCGGGTTCTTGGTCCACCCGTAGATGGCCAGGTAGCCGTTGCCCTGCGGGTTGAAGCTGCCGGAGAAGTTGATGGTGCGCCGGCCGCCGGGGTTCCTGGGGTGTGTTCAATGTTACTGAGGAAGGTCAAGGGAGGGGGGAAAGGAAGAGGGAAGTCTGAAGGTGCCAGGCCATGGACTTACCATCCCTTGCCGCCCACAAAGTTACCGCAGTTCTGCCACTGGACGCTGTACGAGCCGCCGGCGCCGTTCTGGTAGTTGACGTTGCCGCCGCCGTCAGTCCAGAACGAGTAGTAGAAGCCGTTGTGGGTGCCGGTGCCGCTGGGAGTGCCGGCGCGGGCGGCAAGCTCGCTCAGCTGAGTCCCGTTGAAGGGGAAGGCGAGAGCGCCGGCGGCGCCGAGAAGGAGGGCCTTGAAGGAAACCATTGTTGCGGTTGTTGGCGGAGGATGTCAGCTGGACACTGCAGGTCCGGCGATGTCGATGCGGTTGGTGAGGGAAGAAAGGGGTCTTCAGAGTCCAGCGACAATGCCCCTATATATACACCTGACGGCGTTGAGATGATGATGGGTCGCGACCTGTCCGTTCGTGACCAGGCCAGGAACCTTGTGGAGAAGGACGTTCTTGGCTTGCTTCGGCCAGTCCTACCATCCATCCCGTTGGCTAAACCCCAGGAAGCCTCCATCCCAGCGAGGAAGAGTTGGATACTCTCCCGAGGTTCTCGTGCCAACTGGCAAGGCCATCTACGGTAGTAGTTGACGCGGCTGACTGGATGTTTACGGCACGATGCCACGAACCAGATGATGAGGCCAGGGGAAGTTGCATGGGCAACGTTCGGGGTAACGCCACCCCCATCCTCGGGCACGAATGAAGGAGAGAAGGCCGGTTTAGCCTGAACTCTTACTCCACTACAGAGATCGGCAGGGCCCCGCAGGGCCGGACGGCGGCCGTTGCCGGAACCGGGTCGGTTTGCGCATGGATGGCTCCGAGATTCCCGTTTCCAGTACCGGTTCCCCGGCGCCAAGCGGCTCCCCTGACGCAACCCAAGCGACGTCTGCCGATGCATGACCAACGGTTGGTCGGCTCTCCACCGTAAACCATCTTGGCCTCGTTTCTTGTTTATTGGCTGCCGGCGGCTACGCCTGCCCACTTATCTAGCGCCCCATTCCCCCCTCGGGCCGTGACGACAGCCCATTTACTCGGGGACAAGCCAAGGCTCTTGGCTGGTATGTCGGCTACACCTAACAGAACTTTGCCGGCGTTCAACTGCCGTCTGGGACTGGAACGCCGGACAGATCGGGCTCCAGCCCGACCCACGTCCTGTTTCTTCAGCCTGAACTCTTCCTCGGTCAGTGCCGCAGAGAGTAATGTAGGTTGGTCGAATGCCTCGGGCTGGAAAGGGGGTATAGGCCTAAAGAACTCATGTAGATCTCGAACCATTATCCCGGTGCTTGGGAATAACACAATTGTTGCTATTAATACGTTCAGACTCTGTCCCGGAAGCTCTCATGGCGAGCAATATGTTGACCGCTCCTTGGGATGGAATAATAACGTAAGGTGGATGCTTGATCATCTACTTGATGCCCGGATCGAGGAGAGTTAGTTGAGAGCTCATAACGGCCCATGTCGCCCCTTTTAGCCGGCATCACCTGCTGCAAGCTTCTCTTGACAATGGAAAAAAAAAGAAAAAAGAAAAGAGAAGAAAAAAGGAACTTGAAGGGAAAAAGGAAGGGAATGGTGTGTTGCGGGTATATTATAGGTTGGGTGGCCAGTTGCCATCACAACGAGCGTTCGTTTTGGGTTGGCACCAGGGTGTGATGCAGTCCACCCCCAGTTGATCTTGATATGCGTGACATCCTGGTCCTTGAGATGGGTTAGTGCCACTGGGATCAATGATGTGAGCGTGTCATCATCTGTCTCCATTCTCACGGACATGACTTTTGACGTTCATTATACAGCCGGTTGGAGAGAGGTCCGTCGGTCCTCGCTGCGCCAAGCCAGTGTTAACCGGTTGTTGTTTGTCGATTTATGCCATGTCAGCTGTCGTTCAAGTCTTGAACTGGGTTTGATGGGATACTTGCGTGGAAGAACAGGAGGGAATGACCATTGGATTCGAGGATTAAGGATTCAGAAAAAGTGTCATGAACAGTTGTTGGCAGGGGATAGTGAGTCCACACTTCTCCCCAGACTACATGAAAGCGCCCACAAGACATAATGTGCTGGCTTGATCAAAGGAGGCAACTTTAAGTGTCTGTGCCGCAGGTCCGGGCTACTCAAACCAAAGGCGACACTCTCTTGAAGTTCACAGCCATCCCGGACTCCAGAGGAGTATGTCCGGTCAAGTTTTAACCTGGACGGCGGCGTTTCAGAGGAGCAGCTGACCACAAAAGAACTACAACAGAAGTAACTAAACTGCGACCAATAACTCTCATAGGGATTGATGCATCTGATGACGGCTTTGACTTGGCTACCTGGCATGTCGAAGGATAACCTTCCACTGCATTTGTTCTGGGTAACCACCGTGGTCCAGCCACGTGCATGTGTGTTATGGACCCGGCCTTCATTACTCGTACGACCCCCCTGAGTCAGGGTACTCAAGCACCACTCTGTGAGTGGTTATTACTTTACTCTTGATTTTGCGAGTGGAAGTCGAGGCACATTATTAGCATTTTGCCTTCAACCTGTGTCCTTTCTCCTTTTCTCAACCTTTTTCTCCCCCTTTTTCTTTTCTTTTTTCTTTTCTTTTTTCTTTTCTTCTTTTTCTGTTTTCTTTTATTCTTTCATTCTTTTTGGGAATTGTTCACCACAGCCGGGAATGGACTGACACCACCATTTCCGCGTTCAAAGTGCATTTCCGCTTTTGGATGGACATTCCGACACTCCTGGGGGTGGCTGAGTCTCATTGGGCTGCCCCCAACTGAGCCTGCGGCCAACACCCTTTGTGTCCAAAATGGGCAAGCCACCATATCAGCTTTGCCAGATTGCGTGATCCTGCAAGCCCCGCACGCAATGCCTCTTTCCTCTCACCCTCTTGTGATTTTGACATCTAGTCTTTCACTCTTAATCAAAGTCAATTGTCTTAACAAGTTGTTAACTTTCAGAGGCACAACTGGACTGAAAGAGTCGAGTACCTTACATGTGCAACCGTCATGGACTCGGTTGAGCTTGTTATTGTGGCGTCGCCATTCGCAAACCTCGCCCCCCTGTACGAGGTCGACCCTGATGCTGACACGCTGCTCATCGTGCCGCCGTCGACGCGGCCCTTTGCGCCATGGGATGAGCACCAATCCAACGGGCTGAATATCGTCCTCAAGACAGCAACTTCTCGGCCGGGCCTGCGGATCAAGGTCTCATCCGGACATCTCGCCCTCGCCTCCCGCGTGTTCCGGACCAAGCTCGACTTCGGCAGCTCCAAGTCAACCCGCCAAGCAGATGGCCGTGTCCATCTCAAACTGTCCGACGGCTTCGACCCCGAGGCAGTCAGCCTCGTCATGAACGCAATCCACAGCCGCGGCTCCAAGGTGCCCAGGTCCGTGGACATCGAGACGCTGGCACAGATCGCCTTCTTCGTGGACCGCTTCCAGCTGCTCGACGCTGTCGAGGTGTACGCCGAGCGCTGGATCTCCAAACTCGAGAACAGCCTCCCGACCACCTACAACCGCGACCTCATTCTCTGGCTGTACATCAGCCACGTCTTCCGGCATCCAGAGATCTTCAAAGCCGTTACCAAAACGGCCGCGGCCGGCGCCCCCGGCCCAATTCAAACCCTCGGCTTGCCCATCCGCGAGAAGATCATCAGTGAGTTTTCCCCTCTTAACTCCATCCCACCTGAACAATGTGCTAACACTGGACAGAACACATCGAAACAAACCGGCACACCCTCCTCACAACCGCCCTAGCCTCCCTCCACCATGCCCTCGACGACCTCACCACCTCCCCAACCAACGCCTGCCCCACCCACAACTGCGACTCCCTCCTCCTCGGCGAGCTAATCAAGTCCCTGACGCGGCACCGTCTCGTCTGGCCGCGCCCGGAGAAGCCCTTCACGGGTATCAGCTTCACCGCTTCCATCCTAGACGGTGTCAACGCGGGCCTGAAACTACACCACCAACGACGAGAGGCTGAAATCCAAAAGGAGAGAGCTCACAAGAAGGAGATTGAACCCTGGTGGATGAGAGGTGCGCCGCCCGCTACGCCGGTGAGTGAGCGCAGGCCGGGGTGGGGGGTTGTCGGTGGTGGTGTGGCGTTTCCGGTCACGCCTGCTGCGTCGCCTGAGCCGGTTTATCGGAATGGGAATGGGAATTTGAAAAATGGGGGTGGGAGGGTTGAGGGGCATGAGTGTGGTGCGGCGAGGGTGGTGGAGCAGTTGGAGGGTTTGAGGAGGTTGGCGGATGGGGTGGAGGGGCTGGTGCTGGAGAGTAGTTTGGGGTATCGGGTTTATTAAGGGGGGTTATCTTCTTGGGGGGTGGTTGTTGTTGAAACTTGTTGGTTCTGACGGACTCCATTAGTGTTGAACATACCTAGGATTTGATTGTTGCATCCCAAGTATTGAGATAATATCTTCAGGGGTAACGGGAATGGGCTTGGATGACTGCTATGAGTGTCCACATGCTTTCGTGATGATACTGGTAGCGGGATCTTATGCAAGACAAAACTACTAATGGGCTCTTGAATCATTCCCTGAAACGTACCGTATCGACATTACCAAGTCAGTGAAACTGAGATCACTGCTTGCCGATGATCTCCCAGTTATCCAACAACGCATCCCCCTTCACACTCTCCCACACGTCATCAATCCTCCTCACCGCATCTTCACTCAACGGCCCCTTCTTCACGGCCGCAACCGTCTCCCTCAGCTGCTCATGCTTCCTGGCGCCGACAATCACCGCATCCCCCAACTCCCCGCGCAGCTTCGAGTGGTACATAATCCACCGGTACGCCAGCTCCGCCCGGCTAACGCCCTCATCCTTCGCAATCTGGTCCCACACATCAAGCGCAGCCACGAAGCTCGGCTTGTTGTACATGGCATTGTACACACCCGAAAACGGATTCTTCCCGCCAAACCTCCCTTCAGCATCACCAGTCAGTTCCGCCTTGGACTTGGACAAGAACCCTCCCGCAATGGGACTGTACGCATAAAACACCATGCCGTGTTTCCGGAGGATAGGGAACAGCTCGTCCTCGGTGCGGCGTGCCACGGCGCTGTAGTTGCCCTCGTAGACGGTGGGGACGACGAAGCCGTTCTCCTTGGCGACGGCGATGACTTCCTCCACTTCGTGGGGGAGGAAGTTGGACAGGCCGAGGCGCTTGAAGGCGCCTTGCTTGTAGAGCTCGTTAGCGCCGGCGAGGGTTTCTTTCCAGGGGAGGCGGCGGTCGGGGGTATGCAGGCAGTAGACGTCGACCTGGCGGATGGGGTTAGATTAGGCTGGGGGTTGTTGAATCCTTGAAGGTGAGAACGTACAGCATCAGTCTTGAGCTTCTCAAGGCTCTCCTTGCCGGACTGGATTACGTGGTCCTTGGTCGCGGGCTGCTGGCCGAACCCACCGTCTTGCTTGGTGTCGAGTGTGAATCTCGAGGCGGCGCCGGCCTTGCCCAGCAGCTCCTCGGAGAGGCCGTAGCACTGCGCAGTGTTGATGTTTTTGATGCCGAGTTCCTCGATCAGGGAAAGCCGTTCCTTGACCTCGTCGACGGTGGCCGAGAAGAAGGATGCGCTTCCGAAGACGATTTTGACCCCGTTGGTAGACATGGTTGGCAGAGGCGATGCTGATTAGTACTTTGAGAGGTCGAGGGCTACGATGTTATTGATGTGATGTGACCGTGGAGATATCAGCGGTGCTCTCTTGCGTGTCGAGTCGACGAGCTGTTATTATGTAGACATCTTTGATCTTCAAGTCCGGATGCTGAGTCTGCCCGGTGCGGTTGAACTGTTGTCTCGAATTTGTCATCATGGATCGGCACGGCGACAAAAGTTCCAGTCTCTCGTTCTGTGTTCGACTTGCTCTGGATCAAAAGGTTGCTGACAAATATGTCTTACAGGAGGCATTTGAAGCCTGAAGAACTTTTGAAGTTGGAAACGTGAATCAGCAGTCGACCCAGGCCACTGCATGGTTGCGGCGCAAGTTTCTCAGGCTTCGGTTTCGAGTCGAAGAGCTTGACGTTGAGCTCTCCAGTCCTATTTCCCTTTTTTTTTTTTTTTTTTTTTTTTTTTTTTTTTTTTTTTTTTTTTCCGGGGTTGCACACAGGCAATGGGTACAAGAAAAGTGCCTTACCTGAAATCGCGAAATTTGCTGTGACAACTGCAACGAGACGGTTCAGTCAGTGCCAGCTGTTGTGAGATGGGCCAGATGGCCACGCACGTCGCACAAGATCATGGATGGGTTGCATCGATTTCGGATGCCCCATGTTGTCACCGAGGGTTCAGCATCAGCCACACTTATCGCGGCTCCGAATCTGCGCTGTTACTGCACTAAGGTATTTTGTTGGGGCTGAGCACGTGAAGCGATGCGTGAGCAGCGTGACGGGAAATCTGCCTTGTCTTCAGGCTGGACGCGTGTGCTGAAGCAAAGACAGCCACTGGCGCCTTCCCTCGGCTGGCCCAAAACGGGACCGAATCGGAAAGGGCATCCGCCTCAAGCCGGAAGAGGAAAGACGAGCGAAGCTGAAGCTGAAAAAGAATACAAGAGCAGGTTCACCCCGCCTTCCAACTTCGCCTTCCAAGTCGAGCATTCCAGGTTGCCCTTCGTTTCTCCCCGTGTCACCGGCGGTGGCCAAACCACCGGACCATCCACGATGCCCAAGGAACAGAACTGGCCCCTTACATCGCCGGGAGCCGCCGTAGCCGTCGACGGTCCAACCACCAACTCCGACTCGGACGACGCACCTCCCGCATACACGCTTCAATCTCCCCAAAATGGGCGCGACACAGCCGACGCAACGCCATACTTGACAGCCGCATTCGAAAACCTCAACTTGAACAACCTGCCCGCCGACCTGAGCGTCGACACATGCCTTGCCCATCTCAAGCTGCTCTTTGCCATCCAGTGGTTGAAGGAAGATGCTGGCTTTACCGACGGGCTTTGGGGTCTCTGGGACGCCCACGCCGGTCCCATTGAGCCTGTCCTCAAGGGACGACCTGCAAAGGAGAAGAAGGAACTGACCGAACCGGAACCAACCCCCGAGGAAAAGCTGCGCCAAGCGAATCTCAGGACCCTCAGCCTGATCCGCGAGAAGCGATGGGCCCTGTTTGTGGCCAGGGCGGTCGACCGCTACGAGAGGTGGTGGGAGTCCATGACGAAGCAAGCCTTCGTTGAACGCCGGGAAGGCCCGCTCTCTGAACTCGACATGGAAGTCCCCGCCTCGTCCATGTACGAATGCTTCCCGACCGACTACACGGAAGCTTACCCCTGGCGCGAGGACATGCTGCCGCCGCTTGGTGCGTGTTGCCTCTCTGCCGCCTTGCCTGCGCTAACCCTTTCGCAGACGTTCTCATGGTCTGGCACACCCACATGCTGAACCCCCGCGCGTTCCTCGAAGACGCCATGTTGACCGGCATGAAGAGCTTTTGGCACGCCGGCATGCCCTGGCGCCTGATCCACCAAGCCATCAGCACCGACTTCAACTACACCGTCTCAGACCAGTGCAAATCCCGCTGGACCCAGACGACGGGCCGCGCCTGGAGCAACGAGGACGACCCGCTAACCAAGACGCTGACGTGCCCGGGCTGCAGCGCCTCGATGCACATCCCCTGGACCACTTGTGGATTTCCCGAGGGACACCAGCCCGTCGAGGCCCTGAACCTCACTGGCAATGGCTACGGCGACAGCGACTTCCGGCACAACTGCCCGGGATGCGGCGTCGTGATCCGCAAGGAGCTGCTCTCGGTCGCCAAGTTCGTCAACGACTTCAAGGCCCTCCTTGGCCCCAAAAGCCGTCCCATGCCAGGCACCGTGCTGGAGCCCAAGACCGGCACACCAAAGTCATCCCCCGCTGGTACACAAACTGGGTCTCGTCCGGCCGCCCATACCTTTCCCAACCGCCTGCTCAAAAGCGGCTGGAACTCGATCCGGACCAGGATCCTGAATCTCACACAGTTCTGGGCAAACCCAAACCCGACCATGGACGACGTGCGCCGGGCGATCGAAGGGGTGCTGGAGGACAAGGTGAGCATCAAGTTGATCGACAATGTGTCCACGAGCCGATACCGCTTACCCGCCGAGTCGCGCATCGCCGTCCGCAAGATGATGTCGCGGTACTGGGAGAACTTTAGTCTCTTCGCGCTCGACCTGGGCAGCGCCGTCATGCGCCAGGGCGTCTTCGTCGAGAAGATGTGCAAGTTGGACTGGCTGCACAGCCCGTCGGCCCGCGAGACGATGAACCGCCTGCTCACAAAGTATAACCGCTTCATGAACATCATGAAGGACAACCCCGGCCAGATCGCGGTGCCGACGCTCGACGTCGACCTTGCGTGGCACACGCACCAGCTGAGCCCGAGCAAGTACTACTACTACACCGTGTCCAAGGCGTCTCGGTTCATCGACCATGATGACAAGATTGCCAACGACAAGCTCAGCGAGCAGTTTGAGTGGACGAGCAAGGTGTACCAGGACCTGTATGGCGAAGTGTACAGCGAGTGCACGTGTTGGTACTGCGAATGTAGGTTCTTGACTCTGACCTCGTCACATAGTCTTCTGCTGACGGCTTAGCCATCCGCTGCTCCCACATTCGCGGCCTCGGAAAGGTCTTTGGCCTGTCCAAACATGGAAACAGTACGTCTTGCACTCCCCGGCAGACCGCAACACGAGCTAACCCCCGAGTAGTAGCCGAGTCCTTCCACACCTCCGGCGCGGCATCACTCCGTACGTTTCCTCTCCGCCATCCCTGGATTCCTCTCCTCGTTTCCCCCCTCGGACAACACTGATACTAACACCACCACAGACCCGCCCTCCTCCTCAGCACACATCTCCTCCCACCCCTCAGTCCAACCAACCATCGCCACCACGGACCCCTTCGCCCCCCGCCGCCCAATCGACACGTACAAATCCTTCGCCTACAGAGCCCGCCTCGACAAGGCCTACGCGAAAGCCTGCGCCCGCGCCAAAAAGAAGGGCCGCCCGCCGCCGAGGAGAGAGGATGTCTACTACGACCACTGGGGATACCCCTACCTCTTTGCCGCGCCGTATTTTTACCCGCTGTGGTGGACGCCGGGGTTGTATGCGGGTTATTGTCCGTGTTATGTCCCTGATAGTTCGGCGGGAGGTTGTGCGGCGGGGACGTGTGGAGGGGGGGTTGCGTTTGGGGGGTGTGGGGGGCCGGGGGTAAGTTTTATTTTTCCTTGTTTTCTGGGGTGTGTTCTTCAAGTTGGCCTGGAATAAATGGCTGTCGGTGACAGAAGGAAGATCCGTGCTGACTTGACGGTTACCTATGTAGGGATGTGGTGGTACAGGGGCAGGAGGGGACGGGGTTGCTGGTGGTTGCGGAGGGAGTGGCGGATGTGGTGGGGATGGTAAGTTTGACGTTCTTTCTTCCTGATGAAGTTTGATGTGACTTGAAGTGAGATACTGACATGTTGTGTCTGCAGGAGGAGGCGGAGGAGGATGTGGTGGTGGCTGTGGTGGCGGATGTGGTGGTTAAGTGGACAGTTGAAGCGTTCAATTTGGGGAGATTTCGGATATGTGCCCGGCCTGCGAGCATCTCTCTTCACTTTTGGCGTATCACTCTTGGAATCAAGAATCTCCAGTTGCTTCTATTGTCTGCGGCCTGCGTCGCAGTCCGTGTTATAACATCTCTCGGCACTTCCACGCCTTGGACGAGCAGTAATCGGGGAGGAGAGCGATCCAGCCCTTCATTCCAGGTATGTTGTGGTATTTGGGATTCGGGAAGAATGGCCTCGTGCTAACAAAGCCAGCGTCCCAGGATTCTGCCCCATGGCTTCTTGACGAATACCTACAGCTGGCTCGCCCTGCAATATCGTGCCTACCCGACGGCAGAAGTCCGAAGGTTACCGGGTTCAAAAGCGACCTGGCATGACACCAACCAAAGACTTTCCAAGAAGAGCCGTATCTCCCCGAAATCCCCGCAAAACAAGCAACAACGGTGTGAAGCGGTCAGTTGGGTTCCCGCATCACTTCCCGGGTCTTGTCCTGTCTTCAGAGCTCGACTCCTCCGGCAGCTGATTCGTCTTTGGGCCATGGAGTTTAGACTTTGGGTCCGTTTGGCTTATTCTCTCTCCGTTTACATCCGGGATCAAGCAGGGCCACGCCGGCATCCTGACCTCGCCCAGTCGTCTGTCGTCCGCGGCACACCGCCAAGGTCAGAGAATAGGCACCAATACGAAAAATATGCATGGCTTTCTGCAACATTACTTCTCCATGCAGGACCATCATGCAATTTTGCCCCCAGCCCGTCCCAGCTGGCTGGGCCTTGACAGCACATCTGCAGCAGATGGCTGTGATACTGCAGCCGAGTCGCATTGGAACACAGTGTGGAAATTGCGTCCCAGTCTGGCGGATCGATATTACCGGCAGACTGGTACTCGTTGCCGTGCCGCAGCGGTGCTTATTCGACCCCAACGCCATTGGGCCCAGCCGCGCTGCCGGCGCTATGTCGGAAGCATTGTCAAGCTGAAGGATGTTCCACGGTTATTAGCAGATTCAGCACATCAACGTGCCAGGGCTCGGTAGGGGTGTCTTCCCATCGGCCCCCGCAGCAGACGCCCCCTAAATCACCACCCATCCGATTGGGTTAGTGATTACCATTGATGACAAGCCACGACTGACGCCTCCGACCAGGGTGTTGGATCAGCAGAGCTCGCCTTTTCGGTTTGCCAGACGCGGCCGGAGCGCAGGCCGCTCACTTGTCGCCTCAACTCAGGTGCATGGCTGGTTGCCTGCCGCCTTCAGGACCCGACAGCTTGGTTCCAAGTATCCTCCCGCCTCTCGCATGCATGATCCCGTCCGCCGCGGTACCAAAGCCTCGGGTCTGGTGCTTCGGAAAGCTTTCCGCTCGACTTGGGTGATCTCATTTGAGGCTTCGCCTCCTCTCTTTCGGGATGAGGTTCTTTGTCCCTCACAACTTCCACTGAACAGCGTCTGTCGTCCAAGTGTTACGACCTACGACCTCTTTGAGATGGCCGCTTTCGACCCCATCGAGTTCTTTGGCATCTCGCACCGCCGAGACAGCGCCATTGTTCCGCACACAAAGTGCCAGAGCCAGAGTTCTATCTCCTTGCCCGCCGCGGGCTTCCCGCCAGACACTCCTTCAGAAATGCAAGATGCGTTCTCTCCATGCATTGCCGTATGTCTTCTGACCTTTTCTGGGAACAGCACCGCAAACTGGCCCCCTCTGCACGATCCGCAATCAGGCAGAATCACAGAAGCAACTTCACCCTCGCAGTTCTCACCGGACTTCGGCAGCCTGACCCCAGAAGACTCCATCCACGGACTTGGTTTTGGCTACGACGATGCCTCACCACCCGCCTCGCCCAATGTCTCCAACAACTCCAGCTGGTCGTCAGACCCGAATCAGCCGACTTCACTTGCGCGATACATGCACAACCATGAGCGTCACGAGGAGATTGCTCTCTCCATGCCATCGATGCAAAAAGTACCTTGTGGGCTCCTTCTCCCCGGCAATGATGCCTCAGTGCATCGGTACTTGACAGATGTCCAGCATCACGAGCGCATCGCCCTCGGTCTTGCCAGTCAACACCCAACATCCACGAGGCTTTCAGGTTCAGGGGAGCATCAGAGAATGTCATCCATTTCGTTGTCAGCAAGATCGGACAGTAAGGAAGGAGAAGACGATGACATGCTTGAGTTGACCGACAAAGTGTTGGAGTTGTAAGTCACCCAAGTCTTCTGACTCCTTGCGTGAGCTGACACTCGTTCCCCTCGCAGCATCGAACGGCGGAGGAAACGAGACATGAGCCAGCCCCGGGTGTACAAGGCACTCATGGAACGCAAGAGGCGCAGCGTGTCGCCCGCGCAAGGGCATAAGGACAAGGTGGCGCGGCGGAGTTGATGGTTGTCGCGATGGCGGATCAGGGCAGGGCTGTGGTTGCTTCGGGGATACCTAGAGTCTGCGAGTTGTAATGTCACGATCATGTCACTTTCCCGGGAATATCACAGCAAGATCACACAGTAAGTCACAAGAAAGGACAATCATGCGCGCATACCCAATGCAAATGCCAAAACAGCGCCCGCATCTTATGCGGCAGACTGCCCGCAGTTTATGCAGTCGGCAGTCCAGCGAGGTTGCCCTCAAACTCTAAACCCAAAGCAAAATCCAGAACCCAAATCCCAAAATGCCAAATCCCAGTCCAAAAAATACAGGCAGTGATACATGTACAAAAGTCCAACAAGAGTCCTCCCACTGTCCCCAATCTCCTCCGCATGGCCACTCCTCACCACTCCTCATCCTCATCCATCAGATTGGCCCAGCTCTTGTTGGGCACGTAAAAGAGGTCCCGCTCCCACATGGGCACTTCCTTGCCGCCCTTCTTTCCATCATCCTTCTCCTCCACAGAATCCATCTTCTCCACAGGACCATTCCCCCCCTCAACCACGGGCTCCCTCCGACGCTCAGACTCCCCAAACACCGCGTCCGCCAGCCGGTCCAGCATCCCCATATCCACGTCCTCGACCTCGGACATCTCCTCATCCTCGTCCTCCTCGGCGATGGTGCCCAACAGGTTCCTGCCATACTCCTCCGCGACGACCTCAGGCTCTCTCGGAGTCTGCAAGCCCCGAAGGTTCAACTCCAACTCGATGTTCAACCCAGAGTCCTGCCCCCTGGGGAACAACTCCCAGCCAAACTTCTGAAAGAAGTCCATGCACCGCTCGTCAACGCACTGATGCGAGTACTCAGGCTGTCCTGGCTCGTATACGAACTCGTAGCCGTAATTGAACTCCATCGGGTCATCGAGCCAGCGCTCCTCGCCCTCGGGGGTGGTCACCTTGAGTTCAATGCCTGCGGTGTTCACTGGGGCATCGTCGCGGTTGTTGTAATAGCCCCACGTGCAATGCCAGGCCTTCCCGTGCAAGACGCCCGACTGAGCCTCCCACTCGTGATGGACGCCCATCGTGCCGAAGTCATCTAGGTATGAGTGACGGCCCCAGGCGGACTGGTCGAGGCCGGTCCATGCGTTCTTGGACAGGCGGGCGTGGTAAGGCGACGAGGGCCAAGCTTCCTCGGTTTCGTCATCGGTCGACGGCGGGGTGAGATCGGTGTTCTTGTTGGCGCTTGGGTTTGGAATCGGCTCGGTGTCCAAGTCCTCTTCATTCCCCTCTTCAATGTCCGAGAGCGCGTGGTATTCGTAGTCCCCGAGCGGTGACCGAGGGGGTGTAACAATGGGGAGACGCACGCGGGGACGGATTTCGTCATCCTCACTCTCATCCTCGGTGTCGGAGTACTGCGGCTCAGGGTTTGACGGCCGCTTGTAGGGAGACGGAGGAAGCTCCTCGTCCTCGCCGTTAATGTACTCCCCGATGGCGACGTGTAGCTCCAGATTTTGGGGGAGAGCGAAAGGATTTAGCTGCACCTCGCTGCTCGCATCGTGGGAGTCCAGCTCGTCGGGGTTGGAGATGAACTCCGAGCTGGCCTCGCTGGCTTGGCCATCGAGGTCCTCCTCCATCTCACCGTCCTCAGACGGGTAATCATCCAGAAGCCGGAGGTCCATCTTCGGCGCGTCAGGGTATGCCGCCTCGTATTGCTCGTAATCCGCGATCGAAAGCGGCCACATGTGCCCGGTCTGCGGGAGGTGGAAGACAATGCGGCCGTCGTCAAGGACCGCGTAATTCAGCTCATAGTCCCCGAGCTCGGCCATGGGTACGGGAAATGAAGTCACGATGTTCTATTCCGTGACCTCATCCTCGGCCCGGGTGGACTCTTGGCCAGCTTGGTCCGTGGTCTCAATTTCGGTGTGTTGCGTGTCGTTCGGAGTGGCAAAAACCTGCTGACCGATGACCTTCTCGGCGTGGGCGGCGTTCGACAACACGCTCTTGACTGGCAACGTCGAGTACTCCGTAGCAGGAGTCCCGGGGCAAGGCGCACTGTCGAAAGTGCCTCCGGCGCTGGTCTTGGAAGCACTGCTGCTCAGTGAGGTGCTCCGAGAATGATCGCGGCTGGCCGCAGTCTTTTTAGCCCGAGCAACAGCAACCTCCTCATCGTCCGAGAATGCCTCCAGAGCATCCTGGCTCTCGTTGGCCTTCGAAGAGATCTCGATCTCCTTGTGCACCACAGCCGCCTCAGCCTCAGTGGGAGTGATGGGAGTAGCGGGAGTGGTGGGAGTTATCGGGGTGACGGGAGTTGATGTGGCGACTGCAGGCGCAGCTCCCTCTACACCGGACCGAATCGGCGCCGTGTTATCAATAACAAGCGCACGAGCAGCCTTCTCTAGCAGCAGGTTCTGCCGATTGAACTGGGACGTGGCCCGATTGGCGAGCCTCTCGCGCACGATCTCGCGCTCGGACTTGCCCTTTTCGACAATCTTGGGAGCGGACCAGGTGATGTCAACATCCATGAGGGATGCAACGTCGCCGGTGAAGACGCTCGAGACGGAGCCGTCAAAGTCGTTCTCGAAAATGAGGGGCCAGACGAGGGCAGTCTTGGGAGCGGAGGCCGACTCTTCCGAAGCGGTTTCATTGTTGGCGTCCTCAATGGCGGGGACGACGTCCTTGTTCTTATCCTCGATGGTGATGCCGAAATTGTCAGAAACCGATGTCTCTTGAGCGACCTCCTTCGCAACAATCTCGTGCGTCTCAGCCGCCTCCATCTCAACAAGGGCAGCATCATGAGCATCACCATCGGAGGCGTCCTCAGTGCAGGCGATCTCGGCAGGCGCCTTGTCGTCTTCAGCAGGCACAAGCGCCTCAGATGCGTTGGCGCAAATATTCTCGGAGACGAGGGTCTCGGCCAGGATTGCGTTTTGCTTATTATCGAGGGATTCCGCAAGCATAACAACCTCAGCGGAGGTCTCCTCGGCGACATCCTTGTCTTCAATGGCGAGAATGGTGTCATCCTTGTGAGAGGTGACTGGCGTGGGCTCTGTTGCGGATGCATTGCCCTCAATCGGAGATTCGGTGTTCTCGGGGATCAACTCGGTCTCGATGGTGAAGCTAACCTCAGTGGCGCGGTGTTCCTCGACGGAGGGTTCAGTGGCCGAAAAGACGGCTTCCTCAGCGGAAGGACCGGAGATCACCTCTCCATTCTCGGCCGCCACAGCATCCTCAATGGGTGACTGAGTGTCCAACTTGTGGTCGGGGCTGCCAGTGCGATCAGCAGGCAAAGCCTCAGCGATGGCCGGCTCGGTGTCAAGGTTGATGACAACCGCAGAGATATCTTCGATTGGGGCGGCAATGTCATTGTCCTCGGTGGCAGCAGTGGTCTCTTCCTCGACAGGAATGGAGTCAGTGATGGCCGAGGTATCCTCGATCGGCTGTGCGTGATCGGCGTTGTTCAGAGCTGGAGTGATGTCGGGCGACTGATGGCCATCATCAACCTTGGTGTCGGCAGCAATGATGATGGCCTCGGCGGCTGGATTTGTGTCCTTGAGGATAACAGGAACCGAGGTGGTGTTCTCTGTCAGATGAGTGGTGACCGCAGCCTCCAAGGTGGGATACTCGGAATCGGATGTGGAGAGAATGTCCAAATGCTCCAGGGTCTCGATGATGTCGGAGTTGAACAGGGGAATGACGGTGAGAAGGGCCTCGAAGAAGGCAGCGAAGCCCTCGCTGAACGGCTTGAGCGGGCCGCCGGAAGAAGTCGCGCAGCCGAGCGACTTGCGCGCAACCTCCAGGGCCGAAGGAGTCGAAGTAGAAGTGGTCTCCATGGCGAAGAGACGACGGGGCGAAACTGTGTTCATGATGGAGTCAGTCGTCGGCCGGTCATGGCTCAGCAAGTGTGAAGGTCTCAGTGAGTGACAGGATCAGGTGAGGTTGTTGACGCGACGGGGAAAAATTTGAGCGCGCGCCGGCGCAACCGAGGTGACGGGAATGAGGTGGATAGCTGGTGGGTATGGCGGTGGGGTGATGCCAAGGGTAGGGGTCCATCGCGATGGTGGTCTCAGCCTTGTCGGCTTTGACTCCATCGCGACTTACAGCCTTGCGCAAGGCGGGAGGTGGTGCAGCGGAGGTGCGCGGGATGGAATACTTACAGAATTGAGGGATCTTGAGTATTTTTGATGGAATTCCGGATAGAATTGATGTCATGAAGTCAAAATTGCAGAAATTGAGATGACTGTTGATGTTGGTGATGGTCAGCGATCGGTGTCGGTGCAATGGAGCGATAACTCGCGCGGAAAAGACGGAAGAGGGGGACAGGCTAAAAAAGGAATTGGAATTGGGATTACTTACTTTGCGACGCTGCAATGACAGACGGAAATGCGGAATCAAAATCGCTGAGAAGTGCAGTTGACGAGATCGCAGACTGAACAAGCTGAGCGAAAGGTTGGGAAGAGGAAGAAGTTGGGAAGAGGCAGAGGAGGGACAGAAATATTTATAGGTGGCCCGGTAACGACGCGGGCGACGCCGGGCATGTGACCGGTAAGCCTGTTAGCTCAGTTCAACTCTGAACAGCTTGCCTGTTCACCTCGCTGGCGAGTGAGAGCACTGTGTCAACAAGGTCGCCGGCGTCAACTTTCACCGTGGCAACCAGAGCACGTCCAGCCCGGGCAGAGCATGTTTATATCTACTGTTCGCCCTGCCAATGAGTCAGGCCGTTCCTTTTGTAGCAGCTGTCATGGAGATTGTCACAGCAAACACGGACGTTACATGGTCGATGGTTGCTACGTTGATTGTTGAAACTTGACCCTCAGGACTCGATCTTGTTGTCAACAAAGGGGCACACAGAGACGCTCTTCGAATCCAAGTCAGTTGCCCATGGTCGGTTGCTGGCAGAAATTGTGTTCCCTTGCTCTGAGTACCACTGCCAACGAGTTTGAGTTGATAAGTCCCCAGTCACCGAGAGGCCAGCTCTCTGCCCTTTGTGTCTCCCCAAAATTACCACCCTTACTACCCGCTTGCGAATCTCGGTATGTGCTGCTTGTTCACAAGCCCTCACTTGACTAAGTTTCCTGCAGAACACGTTAGCCAGTTTCCCCGAACGATGCGCACCAACTTACCTCTCCTGTCCTAGAGTTCCTCGGAAGAAGGCCAGATCTCAAAGGGTATCAACGTGGCCCTCAAGTGTCTGCAACCCACAGCGGATCCGAGCCAAGCTGAACCACCGGCGAGAAGTCGGGGTCCAGAAAATCGTCGACAAGGCATCCCTCGATGTGCTGGAGATACTCATAGTCCTTGCGACTCATCATCAAGCCGGCCCAGACTGCTTCTTCCTCGGCGGAGCTAATCCTGCCAGCAGCGACGCTAGCACTCATGTGTGTGCTCACGGCAATGATCACGCTCTGGCAGATCTCGGCAGACAGGCGTGTGAGTTGACGGTCCTCAACAAGGCTGAGTCTGCGCTCCCCGCTGGCGTCGATGATGAGCTGTTCCATGTCGGCAAAACAACGTGCCATTTTGCTGAGGGCGGCCTTGATGGTCTCGTAACGTCCCGGATCCCCTGAGGGTTCGTTCATCCACCGGTAGAGGTTGTCCCAGCCGTGGGAATGTGTCTCGACGGCTGACTTCCTTGCCAGAAACATGGTCCGGGCTGCTTCCATGAGAAATGGCACTGCCTCGTGTGACCAGTCCAAGTATACGGCGAGTAGTTTGGTATGGAGCTCGGTTCTGACATGGTTGAACCATTGGGTGAAATGCTCGGCACTCGCAGCGTCGGCGTTGAGCAGCAGAGACACTGTTGGGTTTTGCTGGACTGCTTTCTTGAGTCGGTGATTACTGGTGTGGATAAGATATCCGTGATCACGTCTGTCGTACGTGTCCGCTGAGTCTCGAGCTCTGAGGTTGTGAGGCCTCAGTGGCCTCTTATAGTTGCCCTCCACCTCAATAAACAATGCTACAATATGTTACTGCTGTGAATCATAACAAAAGCATTGGGGACAAGATCTCACATGGCATGCACACCAGGGGCCACTGCCCTGTCATCCGGGAGTGAGTGTTCAAATTGTCTCTTTGTGCTAGGGGTATCATGACCAACCATCACCCCCTATCTGAACCCCTGCCAGCAGGAATCCATGTCTCCAAACTCAAAGTTACCTTTCCCATGCATCCAGCATGCATTGTTTACCAGTATTTCCACTCCACCCACAACGGCTCCATCCCCGGGGCTGCGTTCCAGTAAGCCGCCAGCGGATCCAGCCACTCCTCCAGCTTCTCAAGCTTCCCAAACTCCTCCTGCTTCATTCTAATCTTTTCCCACTGCTCCTCACTTTCAAACAACCCCGCCAACGGATCCCTCACGCTGGCATTTCTGTGCAGACTAACCGCCGTAACCACCTGCCGCCACACCACTGTGACCTTCTGTACCACCTCCCTCTCGCAACCACTCTCAATCGCGAGATTGCCTGTTAACCCAGACCGGTAGATCTTGCTTTCAATCTCGGTAAGATTGTCTGCGGCGTCCCAGAGTGCCTCGATAATCCTGTCGTGGCGTACTTTGTCTCCAGCCGGATGGTCCATCCGTAGCGTGAGTGTTTCCCAGCCTCCGAAATGCTCTTCGACTGCGTCCCTCCATCGTATGAACATGGCGTGGGCTGGGTTGAGGGTAACTGGTGTAGGAGTGAACATGATGGATGGGCTGACTTCTTGAATCTTGGGGACCATCAGGTCTAACCAGTTGCCGAGGGTGGTGACGCTCTCTTTCAGGGTCGGCGGCAAGTTTGAGGACTCGGTGTTGTTCGAGGGCTGAATAGATATTATTTGACACATTTCAGCCATGATATCGGGTTGTTGAGGGAGTAATTATGGTGTTCCGCGTCTGTTGGTTGTCCTCGTTAACATGTTTCAGGGGTGAAGTCAATTTCTAGGTTGCTGAACGGACTCTCCCTGGATGGTGATGCCTCGCAGAATATGCCCTCCTTATAACACCGTGCGATAGGCAGCCCGGGCTTCAACCTGCTGCATGAGCCCAGATACCAGGTAGCTGATAGTCAGTGACCTGAGCACCATGACATGACAGCAACAACAATAGAAACCACTGAAGGGACAACCCAGTCTGTTACGAAATTTTCCCCTCCCAATCATGCGAGATCCTGACCTTTGTTTTGCACATTGGATCTAATTACACCATTCGGAGCTCGTGACTATCACGTTTGACGTGGGATGTGGTCCCAAATAATGACCAGCAACAGCAACTCGAAGATCCAGATCAGCTTTGATGGGGGTCAGAGGCAGTGACATACACCGCCCCTGCATCGTGGCCAAAGGAACGAGCACATACAACATGATCAACCCGGTCATAGAAAGGTTCAGAGAAACTGGGCCATAGGGGCAAGAAGCCACGTCCATGTCTGGTTCTAGCCTTGTGCTCTGAACTCCCACATGCTACCATGCTACACTATGACAACTTGAACTCTGCAAGAGGTACGGTGTTTTCCGGGACGACTCATTGCTGCAATGCCATCGCAACGCGTTACCCTTCAACTTCACTGCGAAAACGACGTTGTGCACATCTCAGTAGGGAATCCAACACTAAAGCATCGCTATTTTTGTAGATAATAGGTAGTCTAGCTCCTGTTGGTCCAGCCAACACCAAGGAATAAGTCAGGTAAGGTAGGTAACTCAAGCCCTCCACCGTCCAAGCGAATACCATGTCCCCCCTAACCCCAAGAAACACTCTCCCGAATTAGCCCCCTAACCATCACGACTAACCCATGATCTCTCGCCCTCCACCCTTCACCACCCCCTCAACATAACCTTAAGCATATCATGATCCACCTCCCCCTTAACCTCCTCCTCCTTCCCAAGATAGCGCAAACACGCCTCCGTAAGCTTATCCCCAATATCCTTAAGCGACTTTTTATCCACATCCAACTCCGAGTCCTTACTGAGCGGCATCGCCAGCTGATTCGCCTCCCGCAGGAGGTTGAGTCCTGGCTCGCCCAGCTTTTCGGCTGCCTCTTGCCAGGTGCTGCTCAGTTCGATGCGCGTCTGGAGGGCCCAGACCAGGTTGTTGGTCTTGTCCAGCCAGACCCAGGTTTTCATTAGGGATGGGGGGGCGCCGTGCTCTGCGGCGCGGAGCTGGGCGGCTAGGACTAGCTTGTGGATGTTTTTGGTGAGGTGGAGGAGGAGGTCCTCTAGGTTGAGGTTTTGGATGTCGGGCGTGGGTGTGGATGTGGATGTGGATGCCATGTTTGGTTGTCAACGTGGAGTTCCAGTTGGTTGTGGGAGGGTTTTCTGGATTGTATGATGCGTTGCGGAGATGTCAAACCCAAGTGATGTCTTCAATGGCTGAACAACCGGCGCCGGACTGGGAAAGGGGAAGGGGTATTTATGCCCCTACACGAACGTGAAGTGACCAGCTCTCCTCTCGAGGTGTCAACACGTGTTAAGGATACGCTGATTCTTTGCTGTAGGTACTTGGCGGTTGTCAGAGCAGCATGGCGATTACCTGTCATTGTTACCAGACCCAAGATGAGAGCATTCTTGAGGCCTTGGGCATCTGGACGACGGTTGACTCCTGGTCACCTGTTCTGTCAAACCTCTTTATTCAGTCTTTGTCCTTGAACACTTGTTTACTTCCCAGATCTTAAGCCTCCCATTGCCAGAGCTGATGCATGAGATGCTTGGCCCAGGTGATGCCCAAGACAAAGCAACGGCGCATACTCGGGTTGTGCCTGTGGTATGTGCACACTGGCCCTTTCTTCACTGCGAGAGCATCATCAGACACCTTCTTTTCCTGCCAAGGCACCATGCCAGCAATCATGAATCTAAGGACTTTTGCAAAGGCCGCGCCACTGAACCTATGAGTGCGGGTTGCCAGCCCGAAAGGCTGCCCGCACACAGCCCATCAACGTAGTAGTCTGCTGAGATGTCATAGGAGCACTCCCATGTCCCTACCACAAGCCCTCAACTCTTGACTGGCACCCACCGCTGTGTTCCGAGCATGCTCGAACTTGAACTTACTCGCCAGGGGTAGGGAGTACACCTGTTTGTGCTGCACGTCCAAGTCCCATCATCGACCCAACAACAACAACGAACAGAGCAAATTGCCACTGAAACGCGTGGGTGTTGGGCCTGACAAGGTGGCATCCCGGGATAAGGTGTTCTGGCTCAGGCGCCACGGCAAGGACACCGCTCACATCCCGTTCACACGCCAGGACTGGGAGGATGAAGGTACCGGGAAGGCGTTGTGAGCGTCAACAGGCCTGTAAACAAAACGTGGTTTAAACCTCCATGCTCGAAGCTGCAAACGTGGAAAACAATATCTGGGAAAAGCCGCTGGTGTCACTTGACAAACTGCCGTGAACAACAGGTTGGTTGATCCATGTTAGCTCCTTTGCGCCCGGGGAAGCTCAATGCGGTGTCCATGGGCGGAAACGAGGGACTTTGTGAGAGCTGATCCATGTCCTCTGCCCTTTGGAAGTTCCGGGTTTGGTGGCAGCTCGAAATGTGGGCATCTCTGCTTTGGATCGTCGGAACCGTGGCGATCCGTTCATGCGCTGACAATCGTGGAGTGTACGGATATGTCGTACCACAGCGTTTGGCCTCGGGCCGCTCGGTGTGTCGGTTGTACCGTGGTGACCCGGGGCCGTGGGCCTCATGTTGCCCTGCTTGGAGCACTCGGGACGCGATCGAGCTCGGTGTGGCCGGGGAGCTTGCGGCGAGGGGAAGCAGCGATGATCCCAAGGCGATGTTCTCATTTCGAAACTTTGTTCGAGGTGCATGACATCGCTGGCCGGGAGTCGAAGAACACCGAGTCAATCGCGCGGCATCTGAGCCGACGTGGTGGCGAGTAGAGCCCCGTATGGAGTGTTGGAGTGTTGCAAAACACCATCTCGTCGCAGGAAGCGCCAGGCAGCAGAGCCCAGCCCTAGAGACTCGGCATTTTCCGCGTGGCGCTTCGGCGGCTGTTGCTACAAGCCCTTTGACCACCAATTGGGTTCCTGCGGTCGCCGAGACCGAGCCTGATTGACGGAACTTTCCAGCAAATTGGCAAAATAATAGCAAGGTATATGATGGCAAGAGGGATTGATGGTGAAGGAAACCTGCGGCGAGAAATCGGTGCTGCGGAAAGTTCTTTCCCCAAATGCTTCAGGTTGGTCCCCTGTCCCTGCCTGCTGCAGGTACGGAAGCGGGGTTTCCCGGCAGGGTTAGCGCGCCCCTCCGATCCACAGCAGCCGCCCGATCCACTGAACCTTGTTCGAACGAGCGAACTTTGGCGAAAGCTTGGCTCGACTTCGCATCTTCGTTTCAACCTCAACTGCACCCATGCTCATGGCAAGTTCGTCTCAAAGGGCGAAATCTCGGGCCATCGCATGCTGTCACATGGCATTTTCTCCAACCACGATCATGGAGGCTCAACGTCGACTTGCGCCCACCAGCCATTGCATCCCGAGGCTCTGCGTGCTTCGCCTTCGGCGACGAGGACGACGAGAACTTAAGAATCGCGACACCCAGACCTCACGATGCTGACATCCCTTAGCCATCCGTCGAGCGCGAAGCCATTTCGAACTGTCAACTACATACTCGTACTTTGTACACGCTCCAGGCAATTCGCCGCTTTCACACAACCTGTCATCTGAACTTCTCTCGGCAGTGGCTGATGCGTCAGGGGAAGTCTGGGCCTGTTTCGGCGATGATACACCCCCGGATGTTAGCATTGCCTAACATTCCGTGCCGTCGCCCTAACAGCGGGGCTTGAGACGCAAAACGCATCACGCCCCCGTTTCACGATCATCGAGCAGGCAGCATGTTTGAGTCGCCGGCGGCGAACTGACGGCGAACATGGACGGGGGGTCATCTCTTTGTTTGACAAGCCCCTGATGAAGTCCAGACGTACCGTCGTTCTGGGAGCACTTTGGGGGCCCGACGCCGGGTTTCCAGAGCAGATATAAGGCTCAGTCAGAGTCCTCCTTCCACCGAGTGGTGGCAGTCTCAGCATCCCATTCTCTTCTTCTCTTCCATCTATCGTTCCTCCTTTACGGACCAGGCGTCCTCTTTCGCGAGTCACTTCTATTCTCTTAATCACAGTCGCTAGACGACAGCCTTTCGCTTCACACTCGAATTATTCATCGCCACCCACATCCGTACCAGTCGCAACCATGGTTCAACTCTCCGCAGTCTTTGGCACCTTTGCCCGTACGTTCAGCCCTGCCTTTCACAAGCTGCTTCCGTTCTAACAAAACCACAGTGGCCATGTCCGCCGTCCGGGCCGCCCCCAATCTCTCGCTCCGCGCGACCCTCCCCGACCCCGCCGGCGAGAAGAACGTCGGAAACGGAGCCGGCGTCCAGTTCATCGGCGGCCAGTGCCTCGGAGCCGCCGACTGCGCCTCCGGATGCTGCGCGACGTTTCCTCAAGGAGGTCAGACCATCGGCGTCTGCTCCGGCGTCGGCGCCCAGACCCAGGCTGGAAAGCAGGGCTGCGGTTTCGAGTCCGGCGGCGCCGGCACCGGCGGCAGCCAAGGAGGCAATCAGAACAACAACCAGGGCGGTGCCACCAACGGAGGGACCGGTAACCAGGGTGGCTCGCAAACTGGCGGCGGTGCCAGCGGCGGAACCGGCAACCAGGGTGGCTCTCAAACTGGCGGCGGCGCCAACGGCAACACCGGCAACCAGGGCAACACCCAGACCGGCGGCACCGTCAAGCCGAGCACGCTCAAGCCCGACCCGGCCGGCGTCAAGAACGTCGGCAACGGCTCTGGTGGGCAGTTCATCGGGGGCGAGTGCACCAGCGACGCCGACTGCGCCTCCGCCTGCTGCGCCTTGGTGAACACGGGCGCCCAAAAGTTCGGCATCTGCTCCGGGCCCGGTGCCAACACCCAGAACGGCAAGCAGGGCTGTGGTTTCCCTGCTGGTGGGCAGAAGCTTGCGGGCAGCGCTTGATTCCATTCTCTGTCTTGATTCTGACTTACTTCCGGGCGGTGTCTTCACTTCCATTCTTCTGTCGTGATGGGGTCCAATCAGGAGGGTCTTTCTCAGGGTCTGGGTCGGGTCTCCAGCGGCGTGGGACAGGCCACCACGCCGGCCCCACGATATAATTCGGTTATCTTCACGCAATCTACTATGTCGTCGCGATCACTCATTCTGCACTCAGCCACCGCACATTCCGCATGTCATTGGGGTCCAACCATGCCATCACCATGACAAGAGTGTTGTCATCCAACCATGAAACATTATCATTACTTCTCTATCGGTATCAACCCTGTATCCAAACGCCTTGCATTACCCAAACCCAAACCCAAAATCGCTTCATTCCACCCACTGATTACCCAATCACCCAATTACTCATCATCCGCCCCAATAACCCAACAATACCGCACCAGTCCGTCAGCTGTTTTTGTCGTATTCATTACAGCAGCATGACGCCCACACTCACAGCCAGCACAACAACCATCGCCACCGCAGGACGCATCATACCCGCACCCGCCGTCCAGTCCTCGTCGTCGTCAATGTCGAAGACGGCCTGGGCCATGGCCGGCGTCGAGCCCGTGCCGTTGCCCACGGACGATGACGATGACGTGTCGAATGTGCCGCCGCCGACTGGGGTTGTTGTCGAGTTTCCGGCGGACGCGGCGGAGAAGGAGGCCCGGGCGGAGAAGACCGGTTCCGAAGAGGACGGAGAAGAAGAGGAGGAGTTTGTCGATGCCCCCGCGGGTCCGGCAGCGGGAGCACCAGAGGCGAGGGAGGTTTGGAGGAGGACTGTGATGGGATGTGATGTCAGTGGATGTCATTTGGTGGAAGGAGGGAAGATGGGTGTGATGGTGACGAAAGATTGTGGCGTGTGTGATGACACGCCGTTGTGTACGTGTCTCTGCAGCAACACATGATGATGTATGTTTGGATGCAAGAGTACGCGACACAAGACGCGGTATGGTGGTGAGAGAGAAAAGAAGAAGGACAACAAAGCAGAAGAAAACTTACCAGCCGTGCACCGGGCAATGGCCCACTTCCGAGCGGCGCCAATCTCTGCCGGGTCGTGGCAGACCTCTCCAACAGCGCGCTTGGCCTCCGTCTTAAACGGCTTGCTCCGGCAGAGGCAGGCCAGGTCGAGGGTGCCGTCGTCCCGACGGCCGCAGGCGAACGCGTCGACACGCGCCAGCATCGAGGACATGACCGGTTGCTGGAAGACACTGTCAGCACATACTCTGAGAAAGGACTGGGAGAGAAAAGAAAAGAACTTACAGCGCACGAGGGGAGACCGAAGACGATGGCTTCAAAGCCGGTTGAGGGGACCGGCGCCGAGAGGACGAGAGCCGCGGGGCAGACCGCGGCGGCGAGGACCACGAGGACTGGCCCGCGGGAGGGCTTTCCCCGCGAGGGGAGGGCGAGCCAGCCGTCGAGGACGGCGAGGAGGAGGGCCACGAGGGCCGAGATGAGGAGCAGGATGGGCTCCATGTTTAAGTTTTTTTTTTTTTTTTTCTTTTTTTTTAAGTTAAAAAGCTTTTAAGATGAAAATCTTCAAAGTTCTTGAAGGTTGTTTCAGGTGCGGTCGAGAATTTTGAAGATGGGATGAGAAGAAGAAGAGGAGCGGCCAGAGCGGAAGACGGAGGCTTGTTATATAGGATTGCTGAGCACTCGAAATCAGCCCGGTGGTTAGACGTCACTGTAAGGTTTGAGTTCGAAGCGCAGCGTCGCGGGACGCAATGACGGAATAATGTTGCAGAATGCAGTTTTTTGGCGTCCGTCGGCAAAAGAGATGCGTGATTGAGGGTCACCGACGTGGCATAGACGGTTCCAGACGCACCTAAGGTTCGGTGAACAGCCGTTTTCCTTTTTTTTTTTTTTTTTTTCCGCAGTACCTGCTGCACTTCAAGGTTCAATTTACGCTGCTTAGTCTATATGACAATAGAGACTGGCATTTTTAGAGGAAAATGACGGCAGAAGTGTCTGACGCGGTCTCCAAGCCAAGAATTAAAAAAACAAGATTGAAAATAAAAGTAAAAACCGTCACCGAGGAGCTTAGATTTTCGTCATCGTCCGGCCACTAAGGTTTTCTCGTCATGCAAATTGGGACTGTGTCCTGATCAAGTGGCGATTGCTCGCCATTTTCTGATGATCGGATCAGCAACAGGAAGTTACAGCATAAAAGGAGACGAGCGCCCAACATCTCGCCCCCCCCGCCTCTTGCCTTCCTCAGTCGCCGTTTCATTATTTACCGACTAAACCGGGAACCACAACCCACCTGCTCAGCTCATCGTTACACACTTTCCCATTGCACAATGTCGACCTCCACGTTTCCCACCCGTCTCGCCTGGCTGGTCATCCAGCTTCTGATCCTCACGCTGCTCGGGGCGGCCGTCGCCCGGGAAGCCCCCCAAAACCTCGTCGACTTTTACAACGCGGTTCGCGCCAAGGGCCATTGCTCCCACGAGCTGGCCACGGGCTTCTACAGCCGCGACGGGGGGCCCAACAGTAAGCCCTCCGCGGCACAAAACCCCCCAGGACAAACGTGAAGCACCTCTAACTTCGGGTCTGCCAGCCTTCTCATACTGCGGCGACGCCCTCTCCACCTCGGGCGTGCTCTACCTCCAAGGCCGCAACGGCGCCCTCGCAAACATGGACATAGACTGCGACGGCGCCATCCCCAACACCACCACCGCCCCCAGCTCCGGAGCCAACGACGGCCGGTGCCGCGCCGCGCTCTCCCCGGACACCCAGCCCACCACCGCCTTCGCCGACCTCGTGCGCGGCTACAACAAACCCAACGTGCCCGACCTCAACCCGTACATACACCCGTACGTGGTATTCGGCAACTCCCCCGGGACGCGACACCGGCGCGATTGGAAGTCCTTCGACCCGACGAAGTACGGCATGCGTCCGCTAAGCCTGATGGCCGTCGTCTGCCCGGACGGGAAGACCCTCGTCTACGGCGTGTGGGGCGACACAAACGGCGATGACGCGGCCAAGCCCATGGTCGGGGAGGGGTCGCTTGCACTGGGGACGGCGTGCGCGGGCAAGAGGGTGGATGGCAATAGCGGGATTGATGAGGATGCCGTGTTGTATCTTGGGTTTGTGGGGGAGGAGGCGGTGCCTGGGCCGGAGGGGGCGGATTGGGCTGCGAGGGACTTTGAGGCGTTTGAGAGGAGTGTTGAGGGGTTGGGGGCGAGGCTTGTTCAGAGGGTGGTGCCTGTGCTGGAGGATGGTGCCCCTCCGAGTTGCAGAGGTGCTGCGGCTTCGGGGTTTGGGCAAATACTGCTGGTCGTGGCGACTGCGTTGCTTGCTGTGATTTAAGCATAATATTATTCTGATAAAGGGGTGTCATCTTGCACTTGGCTTGAATGGAATCGAATCCATTGTTTATGTCATGGTCCAGGTAAATGTCGCCAGCAGCCTCGTTTGAAAGGTCTCAAAGTAATATATGCTGAAAACTGCATCTCCATAGTAGAAATCTTGCAGATTAGAAGGCAGTCGAAAGATCATCGACGCGATGGTTGAGATGTTTTTTTTTGGTGTTGAGGTTTCCGGCAGGTGGCGCCAGCTGAGTGCTTCCGCCAGCACCCGGGACCCACAGGCCCCACTCCCCGTTCCCAATCCCATGCGCAAGAAAATTCTCTGCGTCTTCTTCTCGTCGATTGCCGTGTCTGGGCATCAACATTCAGTCCTTGCGCCATGGTCAATGGCTTTGTATTCATGCAGTTTACGTCTCTATGCTGGTCGTCCGGAGTCCGATACTTTTCCGGACAGATATGAGTTAGCAGGATGCGACAGGTAGGATCATGACATGCAGTGCGATCCCCTCGACAACAGTGATCGCTGTGCGTTTTATCGCAGCAACCGTCCCCAGCCACTCTCGAGCCGGCAACGGACCTCGCGGTGAGCTCCTCCTCGGAGGGCCTTCTCTTCTCGACACGTCTTGTGTTGGGTCTCGGAAGGGGCTGGGATGACGGGCTGGAGGAGGCCTTTGCTGGTCTCCTCCGGTTCATTGCTGCAAGACCAACTCAATCCTGGGGCCATCATAGTCCGCGTCTCTGGCTGCTTTTCGCGGGCTTCACAGAGGCGAGGCTCCAAGAAGCCCTACATACGCACTCGTAGACACCACGGTTGTGCGGCCTGCCATGCAGTGTTGTCTGCGCGGGCACTCGGAACACGTGCGGATCGTCCCGTCCCAAGCCTGCAGGGCAATCCAAATACGTCATCCCGCGCTCCGTGGTCCAGACCCGAAGTCCCCTCAACACCAGTGCCTTCAATCATCAACGGAGCGCCAATGCTGTACATGTAACACCATTTTGATCCAGCGTGTCCAGAACCACTTGCCTCCGTCAACCACACCCCTATCGAATCTGAAGAACCGCGAGCCAAAATGCCTCCCCAATCCGACCCCTCCCAGCCCCAAACTGGCCGGTCCAAGTCCAAATTCAGCCACCTCCCCCTCAGCACAAGCGGCCCGCTCGAATGCGCCCTCAAGGGCACCGTCCTGCTGAACCACCCCTTCTTCAACAAGGGCTCGGCCTTCACCGCCGCCGAGCGCCGCGAGTTTGAGCTGTCGGGCCTGCTGCCGCCCGGTGTGCAGACGCTCGAGCAGCAGGCGCAGCGCGCGTACGAGCAGTACCGCTCCCGGCCTGATGACCTGGCCAAGAATACTTTTTTGACGTCGATGAAGGAGCAGAATGAGGTTCTTTATTTTAAGGTGAGGCCTTCATGGGACACAAGGTGAGGGGTTGGGGGCGGTGTGTTGACTTGTGATTGTTGGCAGTTGTTGCTGGATCATCTCGAGGAGATGTTCAGTGTTGTTTACACGCCCACGGAAGGGGAAGCCATCCAGAATTACTCGCGCATTTTCCGGCGGCCCGAAGGGGTGTTTCTGAACATCCACGACATTGACCGTATCCATCACGACTTGTCATTATGGGGGACAGCGGATGATGTCGACTACATTGTGGTCACAGGTGAGGAGCTTCCCCTTCAAGCTGCGGGATGCCCAACTGACGAAGCAGACGGCGAGGAGATCCTCGGCATCGGGGACCAAGGGTGCGGCGGCATCCTGATATCCATCGCCAAGCTCGTGCTCATGACCATCTGCGCGGGGATACACCCAAATCGGGTGCTGCCAGTGGTGCTGGACTGCGGTACCGACAACGAGACGCTCCTGAACGACCCGCTGTACCTGGGTCTCAGGGAGAAGCGGGTCCGGGGCGAGAAGTACGACGAGCTGGTCACGACGTTTGTCAAGTCTGCGCGGGAGCTGTACCCCAAGGCATACATCCACTTTGAGGACTTTGGGTTCCAGAATGGTGAGTGCATGGCCAGTTGACGTGCCAGACGCAAGGCTAACCCAAAGCAGCACGACGACTGCTCGACAAGTGGAGGCCAGAAATTCCCTGCTTCAATGATGACGTCCAGGGAACAGGGTGTGTGACCCTCGCCGCGATACTCGCAGCCATGCATGTGACGAAGCAGAAGCTGGGTGATCTGCGCATGGTGGTGTTTGGCGGAGGGACGGCCGGAGTCGGCATCGCAGACCAGGTCCGTGACGCGATCGCGACGGAGCGGGGCATCAGCAAGGAGGAGGCTGCGAAGCAAATATGGTACGTGAAGGTGCTGCTCATCTGTTCCCACGGCTTGCTGACAGGATCCTCTTGGATAGGCTGATCGACAAGCCTGGGCTGCTCACGACTCAAATCGAGGGGCTTTCCGACGCCCAGAAAACCTACGCCAGGTCAGAAGACTGGAGCGACAAGAAGACAGACCTACTAGGAGTGATCAAGGAGGTCAAGCCGAACGTGCTCATCGGCACATCGACGGTCCCCAAGTCCTTCACCGAAGAGATCGTCCGCGAGATGGCATCTCACGTCGACCGGCCCATCATCCTCCCGCTGTCCAACCCAACGAGGCTGCATGAAGCAGTCCCCGCCGATTTGCTCAAGTGGACCGACGGGAAGGCGCTCGTCGCCACGGGCAGTCCGTTCAAGCCGGTCAAGGGCCCATGGGGGGAAGACGGCAAGGAGGTCGAGATCGAGGTGGCCGAGTGCAACAACAGCGTTGTGTTTCCGGGGATCGGGCTCGGAGGCGTGCTGTGCCGGACCAAGCTCGTCACGGACAAGATGCTCATCGCGGCGGTAAACGGGGTGGCGGAGCTCAGCCCGGCGCTGAAGGACGACACGGCGCCATTGCTGCCGGGCGTCGATGTCGTCCGGAAGGTGAGTGTGCGGGTTGCGCGGAAGGTGATTCAGGCGGCAGTCGAAGAGGGAGTGGCCACGCAGGAGGGGATTCCGAGTGATGATGATGAGCTGGATGAATGGATCAGGGAGCAAATGTGGGATCCGGTGTACCGGCCGCTGAAGTACGTCGAGGCGCACGGCGCGAGTCGTCAGGCCAGAGGTGAGTTGCGCGTCGTCGGCAGCCTGCCACAGCGTGGGTGAAGGATCAGGCGAGCTGTGAAGTAATTCATCTTGAGATACATGATATAGAAAGCAAGCATCACCTGGAATTGATGTTGAATGAACTCGACTTTTGACGCGATTTTGCGACCGCTTTTGCAGTTGGAAAAGTGCCAGCTTGCACACAACAATCTGAGGTGGAAGTCTTGAGCCACCGTTGAGTGAGTGAAGTCGAAAATGAAGCTTCACTACCCCACAGACGCAGGGTTAGGGTCTTGGCATCTTGGCGCTCTCCCAAGCACGTGACCGCTCACAAATGTAGGGTTTCCGGTCCACACCAAAAATTATCGCGAATCGCCGTCAATTTCCAGTGCCTCTGTTTCCCGAAATTTCGACTCCCCATCGTCAAGTCGCCTTTCCGCAACCAGACACTCACAATGGCCAAGATCTCGTGAGTTTATGCCGTCTTGCTGCTGTTTTTTGCGATTTTTGACCAGCCACCGCCGAATACCGAACCGCCGCTCTCCAGTGCTGCAGGGAAACTGGGATGGAGGGGAAGTTGTGGGCAAAGGGACCACGGACTCGGCAGGACTGGAGAGCGATGGCCGACGGCATGCGGAAGCTATCGAGGAATCGCCAGAACTTTGAATGGATGTTTGCTGATCGTCAACAGGCGTGGTGCCCCCGGTGGCAAGCTCAAGATGACCCTGGGTCTCCCAGTGTACGTGCGATCCCGCTCCTGCCCGCCCACAGACCGATCCCCGACCGATCACCACCCTCCGATTCGAGATACGTCGAAAGTTTGAGCATGGACGCTAACGGGAGGACAGCGGTGCCATCATGAACTGCGCTGACAACTCTGGCGCGCGGAACCTCTACATCATCTCCGTCAAGGGTATCGGTGCCCGCCTCAACAGGCTGCCCGCTGGCGGTGTCGGCGACATGGTGATGGCCACAGTCAAGAAGGGCAAGCCCGAGCTCCGGAAGAAGGTTCACCCGGCCGTCATCGTCCGCCAGGCCAAGCCCTGGAAGCGCTTCGACGGCGTCTTCCTCTACTTCGAGGACAACGCTGGTGTGGTACGTGGTTTTGATACACCGTGGGGGGGGGGGGGGGGGGGGGGGGGGGGGGGCGGGCGGGCCGGCGGGGAGGGAGGGAGAGCAGGACGGCATGGCGCGGAGGACTGCTCGAACTCGACACAGTTTTATGCCCCGCTCTTGACCGACCGCTGACACGTCGCAGATCGTCAACCCCAAGGGTGAGATGAAGGGCTCCGCCATCACCGGGCCCGTCGGCAAGGAGGCCGCCGAGCTCTGGCCCCGTATTGCCAGCAACTCTGGTGTTGTGATGTAAGAGGGTTTCTGGGGCAGCGATGGGTCTTTGGCGCGCGGGTTTTCGGGGAACGAACGATTCTGTCAACCGGGATTAGTCTTCCGCCTTGGACGAGGAAGACAGGGACGAGAGGCCACAAAAGGCTTGGGCTGGATCGGCAGGCTTTGCATTTCTGGCTGCGGCGTGCTAGGGAGTCATACCACTGCATGATATACTGGTCAATTCAGAATCCGTTCTTCGAATCCCGGTCTTCCGCGGCGGTTTACGGGCGAGCTCAGCAGAGTCGCACAGGGGCGGCGTCCGGCAACCTTGCCATGTTCGACTTCCACGCAACACACCGACACAGGCTGACCGGATTCGCCGACGTCTACCTCGAACTTCGGCATGGAGCTCCATGAAAGCTCCCTTCGCCGTTCAGACCAACCATTATCGTCGTTTTCCAGCACCCCCCATTTCCGGCCGAACACACCGCCCCCCTCCCCCTTTCCTAAGGCCGAATTCTTCAAGCAACCATCTTCTCCATGGCCTCGGCGTTTGCCGAAGGTCAGTCCAGTGGCTCGACCAGTTGGCAGTTGGAAACCGCCGCATCGTACTTCCCCAACGCTTCGATATGACAACCCCTGCTGCGCCTCCCGGGTAACTACGGCTTCCTGATGCCCAGTAGCGTTTTTTGATCATCGTGAGAGGGCGAGGAGAGGTTGTCCTCCTTCAAAGAACGGAAAAACGTCATCACCGGCTGCATTCCCTGCTTTGTTGGCTTGTTGCTGCTGTAGACTGGGGGGCTTGCTTACCCTGATCCAACCGGAAAGGAACACAGGGTCACATGATGAATGTGAAGTCTTTGCAGCAACAATACCTCCAGGGCTGGAACAAACAGAAAGCAACCAAGGATCATCCGCTATCAGCAGCACAACGCCTCATCTCCTCAATCTCCAGGTGCGCTTTGAGAAGTTGATCCGGTGGCTGGCCTTGGCTTCGGCGAGGATAGCATCTGATGAGGGCTTAATGTGGCAGCAAAGGGGGATAAGCAGGATTGACCATTAGCAAGGTTGATGAGCGTTGCTCACATGTTCAACCACTCCGCCTAGGGTACATGTTGAGCAAAACCAACTTGAACCAAGCACCCGGAGTTTGGATTAACAGAGACAGCTGGCCTTTGTGACAGCGGCACTCAAGCCACAGTTTCTCAGGCACTGTATTGGAAGAGCCAAGGCACTCTCCGGGTGCTGTTCAGCACTTAATCAAGGCGCCGGATTTGCTTCATTCCCGCTAACTTCACCACTGGTGCGCTACGAGTACCTTTAAACTAAGTTCTCAATTGCCAGGCCGCTCGCCTCTTCTCGCTCGCCTCCTGCCGCCCTTTATGCACACTTACAAACTCTTCTGTATCAAGGGAGTCTTGAGCGAGTAAAGAGTCCTAGTAACCACTAGACTCCACCACTTCACGTAAGTCTACGTCTTACAGGGCATACGTTCCGTTCCGAGCCTTGTGCCAATATGATACCTAGCGTTATTAATATTCTCACTCAGAATTACCAGTCCTAGAGTCATAGACACCGTGACCACAATGTGCTTCTTCAGAGACTACATCAGGGACTGCGGACACGCGTACAGCAGCCGCGAGTTTGTTCGCCCTTGTGACAAGGCACGCAGAGAACAGCGCAGGTGCAAGGCCGACTCGGAGGATGCGAAGATAGCCGAGACCTGTCGGCTCCATGGCAGGTGCTCGGACTGTTGGGAGGATGAGCTCATGGCTTTAGCCGCCGTGTTGACAGCGGAGGAGTTCATTGAGGTCTTGAGGAGCATGGAGGGGACTTTGGAGCATGAGTAAAGGGGCTGAGGCAGGAAAAGGGGGAGTGGATGTCGCGTCTCAGGACTCAGGCTTGATCTGAGCTAGATTTGGACAGCCCCTTGACCAGACACCAGAGACATTTGGTACTTCGTTAAAAGAAAAAGAAAAAGTAAAAAAAATAGAAAGAAAAGAAAAAGAGAGGGGGGAGAGAGAGAGAGAGAGAGAAAGAGAGGAGAAAAAGGAAAGAAAGGAAAGAAAAGAGCAGAAAAATATAATATGCACTTGGATTCTGTTACTCATGGTTATTGCAAAGGAACTGGAATGGTCCTAATATGGTCGTTGTTCTCTCTAGAGCAGTGAAGTGTTGACCACATAAGGAGTCTGATACTTAAGCCCTTTCTGCACTATGTGACGGAACTCGATCCCTACCTGACCTATTGATTGCTTTGCTGCACTTCTGGTGTCTCTATGACATAGTACTGCGAGGAGAAAGGGAGCACAGGGCTTGGTACACCGAATGATTCGAATGTTAATACTGTTGGGGGCAACAAACACTGCTTTGGGACGTAATACGTACCCTTGAGTGTTGTAATTCTCGAGCGAGGCTTTCCGCTTCCCTCATGCAACTTCATTTCCGAACCATACGTTAGCTCTGATGTAAGAGTGTTGCGCTATTCACCACATATCCTCAAGATAACTATTAAGGTGCCCAGTGCTCACAAGGGCCTATCAATTTTGCAGTGGCTACATCATCCCCTATTACGATATATGCTGATGACCGAGACATGATTATGAACCTTAGAATCCCAATCACTGCCCACTGGGCCCGCCATTTTCAGCCCAGCCTTGCGCCGATTCTTGTTCATCTTCGCTACCCATCATCGTCCTCGGCTCCATTATTGAAACATCCAGTCAGAGAGTCAGCGCCAAACCTCCCAAGTCAACAGTCAGCTACCAAGCCTACCGTATCCGCGGCAAGACTCCTTCTGTCTCCCCAAGACAACTTTCTCGGTATGATGGTGGCCCGTCGCCCCCTTCCCTTCCAGTTACGCACCGCCCATTACACCCACACCCACACCCTGCAGGTGGCCGCTGCGCTCATGTCCAGTCCCCTATTATACATCACATCCGCACCCTGGACATCTTCAACTAGCTAACCACTTCCCCAGATCTACACACCTGAGTAACGCCGCCATGTGCCAGTACGAGGTCTTCTACTGGAAGTGCGGCTGCCTCAACACGGCCAAGCCGCCCAAATACCACGGTCCCTGCCTGAAGTGGGACTGCGTCGGCCGGGATCCCGACCGCGATATACCGGTGCACGACCCTGATCAGGTGTGCCAGGGGTGCCTTAAGAAGGCAAAAGAAGCGGCGGGGAATGGCGAGGAGAAGGCCAAGCAGGCCAAAGGGAAGGGGAAGTGTTAGCTCTGACCGCCGAGGCGGCGGCGGAGGGTTGGGGTTGCGGAGTTGGGCGGTGGGTGATAGCCATGGGTGGCGAGTTGAGGGCGGAGGTGATCCATGGGTCAGGGGGCTCGGCGAGGGAAAGGGCAGGTAATTGGCGAGAGCCTGGGCTGGATGATGCTGAGTGACTGGGCTGAGCTTGGATATAGGACACTTGGTGGACTTGGGGTGTACACCCCTGCCTCTTTTGATGATGGGTTGGTGTAGGTTGCGAGGTGTAGACCGCCGGGAAGCAGAGCAGAGAGCAGCAGTCTGGCAGGGGGATCGTCATACGTGCCGCCCTGAATTACTTGATTCTTCTTTTTCCTTCTTTGTCGCATTCACTTCAACATAATGTCAAGAATGTACCACCATGCTGCCAACACGGATGCCGTGCTAGGGGTTCCGTGGGGCTCTTAGTCCATGGTCAGGCGGGCGTCAAGTCCTTTAGCACCCCGTTCTGGCAACGTGTGCTGACAACAAAGCAGAAATGGGTTGTCACCATACTGCGTCAGTGCCGCACACATCTGGCTGCCATGTGCAATCCCATCATATGAGGTCCTGAACCTGCCATTGAAGGTGTGACATGACCAGCATACACTGCGAGATCCGATGCTCAACTGGGTTATACCGGGTTGTCATGGCCAAAGAATGGTGGATGCAGGAGTTTAAAGGACCCCTCGCGTGGTATTACTCACCGGTTCTGAGGATAGATGTTCTCATCACGGACTTCTGGCTATAAAAGCTTGACTCAGGCCTCTTCCCTCGGCAGACACTAAAAGCACCAACAAACCGACGCCCGACCTCCACCAGAGAGCAACACTTGAAGGCACTCGCAAGTCAGAGTTCAAGTCCAAGACACATATCAACCGTCGGCAGTCCAACCTCCAGGGTAATTGCCAGGTACTGCGCCAACTGCAGGCTTGTTACCGCTACGTGCTTCTCATGCTCAGCTAACCACCCTCTAGCTTCTAGCTCGTCGTCAAACCGCTGCGAAGATGTGCAAGGTCTCACCCGTCTACTGCGCTTCTTGCAAGGAGCCGCACCCGGACCAGATAGACGAGGTTGTAACGCACTGCGACGAGTACGACAAGCAAGGGTGGTGCATTGTCAGAGACAGGTCCGGACCCAAGATATACAAAGAAGGGAAGTGCAGCCTTTGCCCGAAGGATTCGAGTTGAAGTTGGGATTCTGTGAAAACAATGCGTTGGATTCTCTTGGGAGTGGGTGCCGTTGGTTGTAGGGCCCCCCTGGGAGGGTCTGGGCATGGTGGTAGGAACGGAGGATCATCGATGAGGAGCAAAAGACTTGATCATGACATTGGGGTAATGGAAGAATCATTGAGCATATTGAGCCAGACTTCAACTTGACTTAGGCGAATACACCAAGCCTTGTTTTCAACCAGTTGTGTAGCACTCAGTCTGTGGAAGACTCGAGGTCCCGCGGCAGTGAGGGTATGTACAAAAAAAAGATCACAGTCAACCTGGCACCGATAACGCCTCGATCGGTTTCGCCAGATATGGGAGCCACTCGGGTGCCACACTGTGTGTGATGCCAGCTATCGATCTCTCGCCCAAGTCTTGAAAAACCCAGAAACGCCTGTGCCGATGCAGCAGGATGGCGTAGTGGGCGAGTACAACCAACGCTTCGGGTTTCCGGTCAGCGAGCAGCTGCGTGTAGGCTGGCGAGACGAAGCTTGTCCAAGCCATGACGGCATGAACGCCCCACGAGGTGGGTGACTCGAGTTGCTTCTGAATGAACCCCAACGCTCGCGCCGCCTCGGCACAGGTCTGTACCTCGGCGGCATCCAGATCGGACCGTTGCAGCATCTGAGCCACACCAGAGAGGAAGGGCGGCAAGGGCTCGTCATGCGCCTCATAGTTGCCAAAGGAGCGCATGATTTCACCCATCTCGGAGCCGTAGAGCTCGTTCCAGACGCCGTCGCCGACGATGCGCACGCCGCGGGTGACGCGGAGGTACTCGACGAAGCGGGCTACAAGATCCCCAAAGTCGTGGTAAGAAGAGGCGGCCATCGAGGCCATGGTGAAGAGGGCGACGAGCGACGAGAACAGGAAACGGCCCACGAGACTTTGGGGGGACGGGTCGTCCGTGGCGAGCTTGAACCCCGCCAAAGCGCGCGTCTGTAAGTCGAGACCGAGGCGGCGGTAGGGTTCGCAAAGACTTGGATGGGTTGTGGACAGGTGCTGAGCCGATATGGCGAGTAGCTCGTCCATGACGAAGGGTGATGCCAGCGCTCCGTTCAGGTACAGCGTCGTGGTGCTGCGAATCGGCTCGGTGACCCAGAGCCAGTCCCTCATGCCGCTCTCAATATGGTGAAGCAGAAGGAGGTGCTGAAAGGTGAAGCGGTGGCTGTCGTCCCGGTCCACGGATTGGAGCAGAGCCGGCAGCAAGGCCGAGTCGGGGGACGTCGCGGCGAGCGTTGGCAGTGGGATCGGGGCGGCTGGAGGTGTGGGCGCGCCGGCGGACGAGCCGGATGGGGAGACTGAGTCCCGCGGGACAGCTGGGGGTAAGCTAGCCCTGGGACTGATGGCGTAGTGGCACGCCCGGTCCGAGGTGACGCAGTTGACGCATGTCGGGCGCTGCTCGTCGCACTTGATGTGCCGGCGCTTGCACTCCAGGCAGCCCTTGCGGGACTTGTGGTGGGCGCGGCGGCGTTTTCGAGGGTCGGCAGCTGACTGAGAGGATTCCGTTGGCGCCATGTTCAGCCCGCGGCGCAAGAGTCGTGTTTGGAGGCCCGCCTGATTGTGAGGAGGTGCGCAAGACTGCCTGTTTTACGCGGACTGGGGTGACAAGTGACACAAGTCTAGGTACTGTCAGTGTCGGGACATGCAGCTCTGCACTTGAGGTCGAGTTCGGTCAACGGCCGGGCTCCAGCGCGGCAAAGTGCAGGCTGCTCCGAAGCCCTGATGGGCCCAGCTGAGGGCCCGACAGGTGTTCCCGCATCGCAATTCCGCGTGTCTCTGCAAATCGCAAGATTGCATGTCTCGAGTCGGCGGAGGAGGTTGTCATGGCATCTTGGCTCCGATTCTAAACGCGTATAAAGTGGAGTTTTCCTCCTTGCCGGAAACACTGCGTCCACCCCATGCCGAGAATTTGCAGAGTTCTTCGCTCGCCATGATTGGCGGTCTGACTGCCACGCTTGGGGTTGGCGGATGAATGCTCAAAATGTGGGTTTTAGGGCTTGATTCAACGCTTGTACAATTACGGTTAGCCCCAGCCCGGCAATTGCCGGCCCTGCTCCACAAGCGCGTGGTCCAGTTCCATCGACATTTCCACCACGACAGGCCGACCTGATCGAGAGTTCGAGACGAGCATGATGATAAACGACTCGGGAGTCCCGCATGCCATTCTAAATTACAATAATTCCACCAATTAGGAAGTTCACGCCGCTTCCTCTCCGTTTTCCGACTTTACACACCGCGAGAGGAGAAAAAGAAAAAAAAAAAAAAACACGAAGCGCAGGTCTCTTAGCCTCTTGCCTGATCTTTGGTGCTCGACGCACTTCCCCAATTCCTCTACCGCTCCATCATGCTGATGTTGCTGCTCGAATGCAGCGCCTTGGCCTGCTGGATCTGCGACGGATACCACCAGTAAAAGATGGCCATGGTGATGCTCATCAGCAGCGCGTCGAACACGTACAGCATCCACTCGTGCGACAGCGGGTACGCGTCGGCGCCCATGACATACTCGATGATGCGGAACAGGCAGCGCACCAGGATGAGCGCCGACGTCGCGTACAGCATGTTCAACATCCCCCGCCAGTCAAACGCCGCCGCCGCTGACCGACCGCTGCTGCCGTGCACCATGCTGCTGTAGCTGAAGCGCGAGTAGCGCACGTGGAAGACGACGGCGCTGGCGACGAAGAGGCCAAAGAAGAGGATCTGGATCACCAGCCCGCCCACCACCACGTTCTCGCCCAACTTCGAGTTCTTGCCCGTCGCCGACAGGCCCGCGCCCGTGCTCTGGATGAGGAACGAGAAGACGTCGCCGATCACAAACAGCGTCGTGAGCCAGCGCACCTTGACCAGCGACAACGCCTCCGCAGACGGGCCCAACCCGCGCATGATGCGGCCGAGTGTCATGTAGATGGAGGCGGCGAATAGCGACGGCGGGACCAGGGTGAAGAAGGACTGTGTCACGTAGGGCCCGAGCTGGTCCGTCGCGTTGCTGGCGGCTGCTCGTCCGGCGAAGCCGATGACCTCGACTATGACTTGGTCAGACTTGTTTTCACACAGGCACTACAGGGCAAAGCACTCACGATAGCCCCCGATGACAAACGGCAGGCAGAACCACATTCGCTTGGTCCACATCTTCCAGGTGTGGGCGATCGACAAGCCGAGGAAGATGAGGATGAAGATGACGGCCGCGGCCATGGACGGGACATACTTCCAGAGGTAGAAGTCGCCCTTGTACGGCTTGAGCTCGCCTCGAGTGAACAGTTGAGTGGTCTCCATGGTGGTTGTGTGCTTGATGGGAGTTGCTGATGGGTGGAGTTGACGGCGAGCCGAAAGTCGTGAGAGCTGGTGAGGTCGGTATTTGACGACGAGACCCAGGTGGGAAACAAGGCAAAGGCAAGGGAAAGGCGAGTCCTTCCTGTCTCTCTTTCGATGATGATGGTCATAACCACCGGACAGTCGCAGAAACGGCCTTCTCTTATACCATGAGGCATCAAAAACGATCGATAATCAACATACGCGTTTACGACGACTCCACCGTAAACGCGTATACGGTAGCCGCTGCGCCTCTTCAATGCTCCTACAGCTTCCTCGAACCGATGCGTATCGCCATACGTGGGCGTCCATCAATGCTCCAGATTGCTTTCCTCCCCGGGTCCGCACCGCACCTTACAAGCCCTCATAAGAACGCAAGCCACCCTCACTTCACTCGTGTCCTGCTTGCTCTTTCTCATCATCCTCGGGTCAGATCACTCCCGTCCTTCCCCTGAGCAGCACCGACTCTCATTGACTTCGAAGCTCCTTTCGTTCGCACAATGTTGACATTCACTGCTGCCACCGCCTGGGCAGCCATGCTGCTGCTTGCCCCAGCATCTGCCACAACCATCCATCTCCCGCCCGCCCTTACCAACGGGAGCGTCACCGTCGAGAAGGTCTCGGTGCCCGGAAACCTGGACGGCCCCAAGATGACCACCACAGCGAACCGCACCTCGGCCGACTTCTGGTACTTTGACGCCCAGTCCACCGTCCCGGGCAACAACGCCGCCGTCGAGATTGTCTTCTTCAACTCGGGCGACATCAAGACGCCGCACCCGCTCGCCGTGCAGGTGACGGGCGTGTTTGCCAACGGCACCCGCTTCCACCGGACCGCCATGGCCAACCAGGGTGTCACTATCACCAACAATGAGAACGGCATCCGCGGCGAGTGGAAGGGCGCCGGGGCGAGCTTCACTGGGACACCGCTTGACAAGCCGGATGTGACGTACCGGATTGAGATTGACTCCCAGGAGGCTGGGGTCAAGGGCGCTGTTGTCTTCAAATCTGTACGCCAGCCCCATCCCCTTCCATACATCTTGACCTCTTCAACTTGAACTAACCCTCCATGTGATTACAAGCGAGCTCCCTCCCACTACCCCTGCACCCTCAACACCCCCTCCTCCCCCGAATCCCTCCTGCCCACCCTCTTCTGGGCCAACGCCATCCCCGACGCCGACGTAACCGTCAACCTCACTATCGACAACATTCCCCTCGACATCCCCTCCGCTATGGGCTACCACGACAAGAACTGGGGCGACACATCCGTCACCTCCACAGCCAAGTTCTGGGACTGGGGCCACGCCCGGTTTGGGCCGTACTCTGCTGTGTGGTTTGACCTGTTGGATTATGACGGGACGGAGCATGCTTATGCATACGTCGCCAAGGATGGGGAAGTGATTTACAAAACGTGTGGGAAGGGGAGCGTCGAGGTGAGGCAGTGGGGAGGGGAGAATGCGTCGTATCCGCCGACGACTGGGTTGAATGATGTGAAGGGTGTGACGGTGAGGTTTCCGCTTGATGGTGAGGGATGGAGGAAGAAGACGTTGGTGGCGAACCTGACAAAGACGGTTATTGCGCTGGATGAGGTTGCGCATCAGAGGGCGAATGCGATGGTGGAGGGGGGGATTGAGGGGTGTGGGAAGAGGTATGGGGGGTTTGCGCACTTTGAGGAGTTTATTTATGGGCTGTTGTAGGTTTCTTACAGAGAGGATGATGGGACACTCGTGGATGGAGCCAAGAGCTTTAGAAGTTTCACAGCCGATGGCTGAGGGTAATTAAGAGGTCTAGATTGAAGGATGGCAGGAAGGGAACACGCCGTTTGGGGTCGAGTCAGGGGCCGCGAGGGAGGCGACTTCAAACTGCAGACAACTTGATTTCTCCGGACACCTTTGAACAGCATGTTTCCAACTTACCAGTCTGGTAACTTCAGTAGGGTACATGGAAGCAGCTAGGTAGCTTGCGGCGGTTTGTGCCACATCACTGCCTCGATCACAATGGCCTTGTGTTTCATCCCTTGCCCCTGACTGAGACTCCCAATGTCAACAAAAACCATTGCGAGTGTTGACCAGTATGATCCGCATTCAGTGAACAATGGAATTGAAGATGGACTCAAGAAGTATGCAACTCCATGAGCCTCCCTTGTTCAGCAAAGAATGTCTAGTATATAAGGTTTCAGCCACTGGAATCCATCACCTCATAGACTTCTTTGCAGTGTCAATCCGAGTTTAGCGTCTCTTTCCAATGGCCATCTCTGCAAATCTCAACTCACAGAAGACCCAGCCCTAGTCTCAGTAGAAGAAAGCCCGAACTGAGAGCAACACTCTCACATCGGGCGAGTTTTTCGAGCTCCCAATGTCCTCATGCCAGGACATTGAGAGGCTCGACAACATGCACATCCATCAGATCTGCCGGATTGGCCCCAGGGCCCAGGCCCTGTGCATCATGTGCGACAAGCAGTCCAACCCCGTTTTCCGGTGCAAATCCTGCAAAGCTGCCCAATACTGCTCCTGGGAGTGCAACGCCGACGACGCACAGCAGCACGCCCTTGTCTGCATTCAGTGGTCGAGCTTCTCAGCGTCTCCATCTAGAACCACCGCCCGCATACTCGTCTTCCCGACTCAATTCACTACTCCCACCTTTGCCTGGGCAGAGTTGAAGCAGATAGAGCATGAAGCAGGCCATCGTCTCGTCCTCAGGCACCCTGAATTCCCCATCTTCGCCAACCTCCTCAAACCCAGCGGCGTTGAGAATGTCAGCCAACTTCTCCAAATTGGTTGCATCAACGAGTGCCGAGCCCTGGCGGCCCCCAAGCCCCCCAAACACTTGCCTCAGTTCTTCCGCACATGTCCCATCGGGCACGGCCTCTTCGTGCTCATCCTCCCCTCAGTCCTCCACCAAATCTACTCCCCCCCGCCCCCAAAACATGAAACCCCCTCCACCCAGCCCTCACCCCCACACCCACCAACCCCCAAACCACCCTCCTCCCCCTGCACAGGCGACGGCCTCACCCGCCTCTCCGCCGGCAGCGGCCCCCTCCTCAAACACCACATCCAGGCTGGGCCCTCCTGCAATTCATCACCCACCACCAGATCCAGCCAGACGACCGGCGCGTAATTAGACGTTCTCAAGCGCGAGCACTTTGCCCACTTCTGGCAGCGGTTCAAGATCCGCGAGGGGTTATGTTGGGCGCTGATACCCCGTCGCCGTATGAGGTGCGGCCTTTGCTGGGTGAGGCGGTGCCGGGGGGATCGGTTTGTTGTATGTACGGAGAGTTTTAGGATTTTGTTGAGGGGGATGAGGGGGTGAGGATATTTGAAGATGGGAGTTGTCCGTGGGGAGGGGAGGGAACAGGACAAGGGGAGGGGCGGTTGGGGGTGAGGAGATCATGATGTGCAGCGGGAGGTAATATCATGGAGCGAGTGTTGGAGGGGATGCTGTCTGTCAGTCTGGTACTTGCGAGTCCTCTTCCTTTGTGCTTGTGGATATTAGACTCACGTGCTGGTAGCAAAAATGAATACCAAATATGTATTATTGTACGTAGCAAATATGCAAACGCCATCCCTCCATGATGACTCGTGTGTGCCCAATATTATTCCAATGTAAGTAATCCAGCCAGCTATGCACCGTGCCGTCAAATCGCCATGCAAATGCAGCAATGCACCACTCTCCAGTCTCAGATGCCCCAAGACACATCCATGTTACCCTGGCAGACAAAGGGAACTTGTCGTTGTCGTTGAATGAACCGACCGGCCTTTTTCCTGAACCTGGCCACATCTCTCTCCTCCCTTGACACAAACCCTCCCCCCACAGTAGAAAGAAATGGAAGAAGCTTGTCCTCTCTTGTTGTTATAACCTCGTTTCCACATTCTTCCATCCTAGCCACTCCATGCCAGGCAGCTCGCTGACCACTGATTCCCAACTTTCCCTGCTTCATCCAACCTCTCGTCAGTAGACCCAGTCATCCCACCACCACCAACCCAGTTGATCAAAGCACCAGCCCCAAACGTCCTCCAAATGAGAGCTGGTTTATTTGCAATGAGGGCATGTGCAAACAGCCTGAGTCATCTCAACCGGATGCCCATAATGCCCCTGATGCCCGTGATGATGCCCCGGCAGTCCCGGAGGCAGGCCATAGTGATACGGCGGCGGCTGCTGCAAGAACCCCTGATGCTGAGGCTGCGGCTGCGGTTGAAGGTGAGCAGGAGGTTGAGGCTGCGGCTGCGGCGGAAGCTGAGGGGGAGGCTGAGACTGAGACTTAGCCTTAGGCTGAGGCTGAGGCTGAATCGCAGGCGGAGGGCCCGGCGCCGGCGCCGGCAGAATCAAGGGATGACTCTGCGGCAGCGCCAGCAGCCCCGACCCAGACTGGCTGTGCATGGACGCCGGCGTAGTCGGATCCGAGGGCCCCGCCGACCCGGACTCGTTGCCGTCGCCCTGGCTGCCGCCAGCCGCCTTCTCGGCCTTCTTGATGGCCAGCGTGGCGCGCCGCTTCTCGACAGCGCCTTGCATCTCGCCCGAGGCCCAGCGTCCTGTGCAGTGCACATGTTAGCCTTGCGCATATTCTTCTAGACGACAACAAGGAAAGAAAGTGACATACTCCTCATCGACCAACTCATCTTCTCACCCTTAGTCATCTCCGCATACGGCTTATCCGGTTCGGCCGCCTCCCCATTCGCACCATTCAGCGGCCCCCACTCGCTCTTCTTCGGGCGCAGCCGCTTCCCAGTCCGGGGGACCAACAGCTTCCCCTTGGGCGGTGTCGACGATCGCGAGGCCGCCTGTGAATTGCCATTGTTCTTGAAGCGGATCTTGGTGATGGGTTTCTTGACTGGCGGATCTGGCGGAGGAGGAGGGGCGCCGTGGAGGAAGGCTGGGGCCGCGTTGAAGGTGTGCATGAACGGCGCGGCCGCAGCGGGCTCCTGCGGCGACATGGGTGCAGGCTGAGAGCCGTTGGCCACGTCCACCACCATTGGGCCGGACACGAAATTGTGGTAGAACTTGGTGGCTGCCGGCTGCTGCAGCGGCGGAGGGCTGGCCTGGTGTGGAACGGGCGAGGGTTCAGAACCCGGAGGCGGCGCTGCTGTCTCGAAGACCGGCTCCTTCTTCCGCGGTCCGCGCTTCTTGGGCTGGGGGGCATCCTGCTTGGCGTCTTGCTTCGGCGCAGCCGGACCACGACCCCGTCTCTGCGGCCGAACCTCGAGCTCAGGGTCGTTCTCGAGCGCAAAGTTGCGCTTCCGCTTGTCCCGCAGCGAGTAGGTCGACTCGGTCGTCTCGGCCGTGTGGGCAGTACCCTCCGACGACGCAGTGGATGGTCGCGAGTCGGGCGGCTGCGAGGTGGCGTTACTGTAGAACGACGAACTCGCAATTTCGCCCGCGCCCTGCTGGTTCACCTGCTGGCCCTTGCCATTCCGCACGCGCTTCGGCTTGGGCGCCTCGTCACCGAGTCCAGCAGGGACCGAGGTTGGTGGTTCCGGTAGAGTGGCGGGAACCCGGCCCCGTCTACGCGGGACCTTGGCCTTTTCGTTGCCTTCTGGCTCGTCGTCGTCCGTCCGGTTGTCGTCTGCTTCGGCGACAGGCGCGACCTGCTCCTGGTCACCCGGCAGCATCACGCCGCGGGCCCTTGCTGGGCGTCCTTTGCGAGGCGACTCCGAGAAGCTCTCACCAAACGGAGTCTGGTCGACACTCTCGGCGTCATCGCCATTCGCACCGGCAGCGGCAGGCTTCCGCCTCTGGCGGCGACCAGGACCAAAAGCAGAAAACCCCGTGGGCGTGCCAGCCCGGCTCGGATCCTTGCTCTGGTCCGACACGTGGCGCGGCTTCCGCGCTCGCTTGCCCTCGACCACGTTGTCCTCGGCCAGCTCCGCCCCCTTCTCTGTCCTCTTGCGGAGCCTGTTCTCGGGCATCTCCCAGCGCTGCTCTTCTGGGTTCTGTCGGCCCACCTGGGTCGGATGGGTATTGAGTTTGAACCCGTAGGCCTGCGCCATGATGCGGTCCTCCTCCTTCTGGTGTTCGAGCACGGGATCATCGACGTAAGGCTTCGGGGCGCGAACGCCGCGTACCTCAAACACGGCAGGACCCTTGACGGCGTCGTCGAAGTGGCGGCGCAGAGGCAGCGGCTCATCGGCCTTTTGGCGGTTCTCCCAGTTGGAGATGGTCTTGTCGTTGGCCTGGCGGCGCTTCGCGTTCTCCTCGTCGTCCAGGAACTTCTTGAGCTCGTAGTACTCCTGCTGGTAGGCGTCCATGGCCTCGGTGGCAGCAGCGATCGTCTCGTACAGGCGGTCGGTGGAGAAGTCTTGCCACCCCTCGAACGCTTCGACAAAGTCGTTTGGATCGCGGATCTTGGGGAACAGGTATTGTTTGGACGGATTCCGCGTCACTTCGACAGGCTCGCCAGGGCTGTCGGGCTTGACCGGCTCATCGATGGGTTCGTCGACATCCTGTTCGTCCTCGGCTGCCTCGTCCTGGATCATGGCGTCTTCTTCAAGCGGAGCGGGTGAGGGAGCCGCCGTTGGCACCGGGGAGTCGATCGCCTGCGAGGCCCGAGGAGTATCCTCCTCAATGGAGGGGACGACGACGTCTGTCGGTCTCTCAGCCACGACTGTTGAGCTGGTTGTGGACTCCGTTGTCGAGGATGGCGTGTCCGCATCTTCGCTATGGGCCGACTTGTACCGCCGAGCACATTCGTTGTTGAACTCCATCATGGAGATGGGTGGCTCGCCCTTCTCCTGGCGTCTCTTGGATTCCTTCTGGTACAGGGCAAAGAATTCGCCGGTCTTCAGTCGGCGACGCGCATCCCACGCGACCTCGCCGGGCTTGCTCCCTGGCGGAGAAGGGACTGGTGTGGGCACCGGCATAGGAGTCGGCTGATCCTTCGCGGTCCGGGCGGGGTGCACCCACTCCGTGTAGGGCCCCGGAAGGGCGACGCCTTCGGTCTCGTAGGGAGTGAGCTTCAGCTGAGATGCAAAAGGCCTTGTTTGATTGTAGATGCGTTCCAGCGCCTTAATCATGCCAGGTCCTGGGGGCTTTATCTCCTGGTCAGACGGGGTGCGAGAAACGATGGGCGTGACCGTCGCAACTTCCGAGGAATGAGGCGGTCTGGAGGCGGTGGTATCAGCTGGTGGTGGATTCGGTTCTGGCGTTGGGGTGTTGGTTGTGGCAGGAATTTCAATCGACTCTGATGTCGCTGCCTGATGTGATGGCTCGCCCTGTGATGGCGGAGCGGCCCCTTCGCCTTCTCTGGCCTCCGTTTTTGTTGCTTCTGACCGTGGGGAATTGGTGGTTTCGAGCTGTTGCAGGATTTTGGGGACGACGAGGTCTGATCTCTTAGTCTCATCCTCAGAAGTTCTTTGCGGCTGCTCGACCTCGACAGCAAGCATCATGACATGCGCAACCTGGGGTTTATCGTCGCGCTGCTCAGGAATGCTGCCGATATCGACCGCCTCACCGTTTTCTGCAGCCACGGACACAGCATCCTCGGCCGGCCGTGATGGCTGCACTTGCGGTGTGGGCGGCTGCACGTTGATGGGGGCTGCCTCGCTCGCGTTTGATGACGTCCGGCGCGAGTCAGGACTGCCTGTTGGTGACGAGGTCTCCGACTCCTCAGACGGGGCGCCTGGCCCTGTGGGTAAGCTGACGAGAATGGTGTCCTGCACCTCATTGTCGGAGGGCTGGTCGACGTAGGGTGTGAGGTCTGTGGACAGCTTCTTGGATGTGTTGCGACGACGAGACGACGCTGCCCGAGACGGCGCCGGAGACTTGTCGGCGCGGTGGCGCTTCGGATTCGAAGCTGAGGCTTCAGACTCGCCGTCCGATTCATCATGACCGCCTTTCCTCTTCCGGCCGCGGGCGCTGGGGGTGGTTGCGGGCTTGGCAGCCGAGTCGTTCCTTGCCGCCGGGAGGCCGAGGTCATCTTCGATCATCTCCTGGGTGTAGTCGACGCGAGCCCGCTTCCTCAAGGAGTGGCCGCCCTTGGAATGCCCTTCGTCGTCGGCGGCGCCGTCATAAGGCGTCTCAAAGGTTCTTGACCGCTTGCGGGCCGGGCCAGCAGCCATGATGGACCCCGCGGCGGATGGAGACTCAAAGCTGAAAGAGGAGGAAGCGTGGAAGGTTGAGCTGCGGGCGGGCCGGTCCGTCCGGGCCGTGATACGCATTGCCTGGTCAGCCGCAGGAGACGAGGCGCGGTGCGGTGTTGTGAAGCTGGTGGCCTGCCGGGCCTTCGCCCCTCGCTGAGGCGCCGTGTGCGACATCCTCTGTGACGGGCCAGAAGGAGCGGAAGCCTCGGGCGTGGTCGGGCTGGCCGAGTTTGAAAAGGGGTGGCTCTCGGCGTGAAAAGAATGAGATGGAAAGGTGGCACGCTTCTTTGCAGCGCGCCCTCGGGATGTTGTGTTGCTGCGGCCGCGGTCCATGGATGGCGGCTGTAATTCAATCTGCACGCCAGCACCACTTGCCCGGCCGTCCTCGGATGGCTGGTGCATGCAGAGCCGAGTGGTGATGGTGTGCGTAGTGTGATGGGGTTGGTGTAAGAGGGCGCGGATGGCTGAGGCGAAAAAAGAGATCGCACTAATCCGGCCCTTCCAACGTGTCAGGGTCAAGGCTGGTCTCCAGATGCTGCGCCGGCAGCCAATTGCGGTGCTCAGATGGTGCCAGTAGTGGTCGCTTATGATTTGCGCTGCGGAGGAAAAGGTGCAGTCGAGAGAACGACAAAAATAAATAAATAGTAGGAAAAGCGATGAGTACGACACAATGTTCGGCTCCCGCTATTGTCTGAATGACACAATAGCACTTTTGCTGGTCAGCAACTCACGGGTTTGCGTTGTGGTGCCGCCCTTTTTGCGTGTAAGATTTCTTCTCACGTCAATTTCTGGAGGTTCCCGAATAAGCCAACCCACTCGCATTCCGACAGCCGGCCGGCCGAAGAAGCCCCACCACAACAGCTGCCAGCAACTGCCAGCTCGAAGCGTACAAGTCGGTTTCCCCCTGAAATGGCGACTTGCACAACCCCAACCCAGCACCCTCTTGAAGCCCGTGACGCAACACAACAGCCGCTTTCCCCACATCGGATCAGTGGTTCACGTCCATCGTCGAGCGTCGCGTCTTCAATCCGGCCACGCCTCAATTTCCATTTTTATTTCCCGGGAACTAAAAAAATATTGACTTGGACGACATGGCCAGCAAGAGATCAAAGGCCGCCGCCACCGACGACGAGCTCGGCGAGCTCTTTGAGGGCATCGGCGACGACACGGCCATCAAGAAGACAACCAAAGCCAAGCCCGCGACTTCCAAAGCAAAACCCGATGCTGCCGAGCAGGACATCCTCGCCGAGCTCGAGAACCAACTCGGCGAAAAGGCTCCTGAACGGCCGCACACCCCGCGCGTTCGCGATGCAGCTCCAAAGCCGGCCTCCGCGAGCTTGAAGCGCACCTCGACCAACACCCCGCCTCCCGCCGCCGACACTGCCCGCAAGTCTGTTGAGAGCACCACGTCCCAGCGTGCGACTCCGAGCGCGACCACTTCCGAGTCCCACGAGAGCGAAAGGAAGGGCCCTGCCCAGCAGACACAAAGCGGCGGTGGTGGTTGGTGGGGAGGCCTTTTGTCCACCGCCACGGCAGCCATGAAGCAGGCCGAAGCCGCCGTCAAAGAGATCCAGCAGAACGAGGAAGCCAGGAAATGGGCGGACCAAGTCCGCGGCAACGTAGGAGCCCTGTCGCTGAAGGGCCTTGGTTCGTCTCCCTCTCCCACTTTCACTCCCCAACCCCAATCACTAACATCTTCTTTTTTTTCCCAGGCGACGAACTCCGGCACCGCGCCCTCCCCACCTTCACCAACATCCTGCACACCCTCGCCCCGCCCATCTCGTCCCACGAGCGCCTCCTCATCCACATCACCCACGACCTAGTCGGCTACCCCTCCCTCGACCCGCTCATCTACGGCGTCTTCAACCGCGTCATGGCTCAGGTCGAGGGCGGCGACCTGCTCGTGATCCAGCGCGGGCAGGAATCCACCCTCCGCAATCCATCCTCCTCCGAAAACACCACCACCTCCCTCTTCGGCCGCGGCGGCGGAAGCCACCAGTCCACCGCTGGCTGGCGCGACGGGCCCTGGTGGCGACAGTCAGACGCCCCCCGCGATCTGGGCGTCGTCCAGGGCTTGGTCGAGGGAACTAAGCTATGCCGGGCGAATGCCGAGGGGTATGCTTCCGACTACTTCTCCGCGCACGGCGGGATTGAGGCAGCCAGACAGCGCGCCGCCGAGCCGCTGAGCGAGTCCAACCCCGTGCGCAGCTCGGATTTGTTCCTGTCGGTGCAGGCTGTCAGCGTAAGGGCTGAGAAGGCGCTGTTTGCCGGGTCGACGGCGGTGGAGAGGGAGAAGGAGGAGTCGGTGGTCGCGGAGGATGAGGAGGGGGATGAGGATGCCGAGGAGGTGTGTTTTGCGGTGTTTATCCTGGATCCTGTGCATGAGATTCAGTATGCCACGGTCAGCCAGCGGGTGCCGGCGAGGTGGATCCGCTGGTTGGATGCGCCTGCTACGCCGCTGACGCCGGCCAGTGGGGATGATGAGGACTTCCGGGCTGAGTTTGGGCGGGTGCCGGAGGAGATTAGGGAGATTATTGAGAGTGGTGGAGTTGATCCGCGCGAGTGGGTGGCGGAGTGGGTGGAGGAGGCCTTGTCTCTTGCGGTGGGCGTTGTTGCGCAGAAGTATGTGGCGCGGCGTATGGGTGTTGGTGAGGGCGGGATCGGCAAGGGGAAGCAGAAGGTTGAGAGCGTGTTGCAGGAGGGGGGGAATGAGGCTGCGAGGGCTGGTTTGATTTGAGTGCGGTAGAAGGCTAGAAGCATGGATTCTGGACTAGGGGTGTTGGATTCAGCGGCTGGTGCTCTGCAGAGCCATGAGAATCATGGAGCTTTTCTATGAGCTAATTATTCTCGTTGGCGTTGAGGAGTTGCGAAGGAACGCCGGATCCTTCCTCTTTTCTAGATTTGAATGATTGAGTAACACATGTGATATTCTGTTCGGCGACTTCACTTCCTATGTTCTTCCACCAGGGCGATGTGCATCACGAGGCTTGCCCGCCGGGAAAGCCAAACCCTCTCCGCAAGCTCAATCTAACTGCAACTCATCCCTTTACCATCCGAAAGCGAGACGAGAAAGACATGACAACGAAGCAGCATGAAATCCATTCATGGCAGGCCCAGCAATCGAGCATTGGCGCCACACTGGGCAACTTCTGCTGAAATTTCCCAAAGACGTAGCCTAATTAATGCGGCTTGAACAGGCTCGGCAAATCAATTTTCGGTTACATAACTGAAAGATAGCACGCTCTGAGATGCTTTGCGCGCAGTGTCGACGATGGCTTGAGCAGCAGGGTGTGCGAGCTTGGCTTGTTGCTCATGGTCTGTTTCTCTGTGGGAAAGTGAGTCAGTGCCAGTGAGCGAGGAGAACGAGTGATGATACAGAACCTGAGAAGAATGTACCAGAAAAATGTGCACTCACATATTCAAAAGCTGTGTGGCCAGGATGAAGAATCTCAGGGAGGCCTTGGCCAGTGTCTCGAAGCAGGCAACGGCGTCGACGCTGAGCCCTCCGGAGCCGGGCTCCAACTTGGCCGGCACCGTTTCCAGCGCGGTGCGGCAGTCGGCCAGGCCCGATTTCAGAACGTCTGCTAGATCCGGGTGGATGACCGCGGCGTCGGAGAGACAGTGGGCGAGTTGGTCGACGTGTTGGCGGAACGACTGCAGTCTTGCCGAGAAAGTGGCCAGTTGCTTCTGCAGTGCACCATCCCCGACCGAGCCTGCGGCCATGAGTTGGGGGATCTTGTGGGCTATCTGGGATGCTGCCTGGGACAACTCCATGCAGGTTGTTGCCGCGTCGACCGGGGAGAAATCCATGACTCTGGCGTTAATTGCGTTCGTCGAAGTTAAAAAAGAGTGAACTTGAAACATCAGGAAGAGTTGCCGAAGACAGACGAAGACAGAGTCGCTGAAATCCAAACCCCCACTCGAAGTTCAAGCAGGGTCAGGGATTGTGGGGCCAATACCTATGGTAATTACGAAGTAACAAATGGTAAAGTTCGCGTCAAAATTCCAAGGCCGTTTCCCCCTGTGCTTTTCTTCTTTTCTTTCCGTTTCTTTGCATTTTCCTTTCCTGTTTGTTTCCTGCCTCTCATTGACAGCACCTCGCTCATTCCGTATCAGGGAGTTCCAGGACGATGAGGTCGCTTCCTGGAGCCTCCAATCAGTGAAATTCGCATACTGCCAGTTAACCTCTGTGTGAACGCAGTCTGCTAGGATGAGTGCCCGAATGCACACATCACAGTCAATCATGGAGTCTTGTCCCAACTCTGCAGCCACCCTTCGCAGCAGTCGGGTCAACAAATTGAGTCTTTCTCTCCCTGACAAGTGACAAGCTGATGCCACTGCCTCGACTGGATTGAATAGTCCCCCATTCAGCAGTTCTTCACTTCTCACACTTCCTCGCAAAATCAGTGACTTCGGCGCCTCACTTCCGTTTTAACAGTCAGTCAAAGTACGCCATCATCCAGCGGAGAGACTCGCAGACATGGGCAACCGTCACCAGATCTTCGTCATCGCCCGAGTTGGCGACCACTACCGCTGCCTCGCCGTGGCCCATCAACAGAGCTTCTACGAGATGGATGTGCTCGGGGCCTGCTTGCGTCTCATCGACATCTTCTCGGCCCAGTCAAACCGCCGCCCTCTCGAGATGGAGCTGTGTCTCGCCACGCACTTCTACAGAGGACGCCCTGCCCCGGCACGGCCCACGCGGTTGTTGAACGACGCGGCAATCGTGGTACACGAACCCAAACCCGTCCGCTTCCCCTTCATCGCCACCTGCCTGATTGTGGGCTGTAGCCTCAAGTTGACGGGGGACCCCGTCCATCAAGACTGGACCCAGGCCTGCTTGGAGCCCGAAGATATGGGCTTTGACGAGGGCGACAACGACTCGGGCATCACCGTCCTCGACATCACCGACCTGGACAATGTGCGCTACTGCTTTCTCGAATGGTATCACAGAGCCGACTTTTACTTGGAGGATTCGGACTCGGACGAAGTCGTGGACTTGGGACCACCGCCTCCGATCAACACGCCCTGGTCAGGCGACGAGTACAGCATCTATTGCCAGTTGAAGAACCCTTGGTCCGCTAAGCAAGACAAACCCGAGCGAACTCAGCTGGTCAACAGTCTCGACCACTTTCCCCTGGTTCGCGCTTCAGCTTTGGCAGGTGAGTTCTCCGTTCATTCTAATGAGTCGGTTCTTGTCGGTCGGTCTAACCTCTGTTTCTGGCAGACGTCTGGCCTTGGGGTGACTGGGTCATGGACGAGCCGGGAGACCGCAACGCTGAGCACTCGCCGAGCGGAACAAGCAGTGTTACGGATGAGCCCCCGCGGATTCCGAACTTGAAGTCCTCCTTGAGAGACCTCCTGTTCGCTAACGCGGATGATCTCCGAAATTCACCTGACGCCCGCTGGCTTCTGAAGGCCGCTTTCTCCGGACAGGCTTTCCTCGACTTCGCCAGGCTCCCCCATCTCAGCATCGAGACCATCAGCTTGGCCGCCCAAGGGCCCGAGCTGCAGTATACCCGCGAACTCAGCCTCTGCCCCGACTGGACCACCACCACAGTCCCGGCCCTGGTCCAGGCCATCTGCGCCTTTCCTCGCCTGCAACACGTTTACATCATGGAGTACCCCGGCAGGGACAAGGACGGCCCACTTGGAGAGCTCTACGCAGCACTGGCGGCAGATCCGCGCTGCTCGAAGCGCGGCATATTCCTGAGCGGCGCCGCCTCCTACGCCATCATGGAGCGCACCTGGCTCCCAGCCTCTGAGCCTATCGTTCCTCGAACATTTCCCATCCAGCAACTGGTCGTTGTTCACTCCACGTGGCCGTTCGGGATGGGCAAACGCTCGCACAGGGACCGTCCACCAGTCTTCTGCTTCCCACTCGCCGACGCCTTCCTCGCTCCCCACCGGTTCCTCGACGGCCTCCTCCGTCTGCTCGCCTGCAATCTCGCCTACGACGCGCTCGCACCCGAGAAGCAGTGTTATTCTCCGTGGCCGCCGCCTTTGCCTGCGCCCGGGCGACGCTCGACGACGCCGCGGCCCCCGTCGGCATCAGGCCCCTCCCCGCAGAGGTCTTCATCGCCGCAAACGAGGAAGATTACCACTCAACAGTCCAGGGCTGCTTCCCCAAGATGCGCGACCTGCTCCCCGGCGCGTGGACAGTCCTGGTCAAGGCCGACCTGGTAGAACTGCCTGACGATCGGGGCGATGGGCCCGAAAGCTTTTTCCAATGCGCTTTTGTTCGGCCCAGACGAACTGTCATCAAGGCGGGGCCGGACACGGTCGACTCCTTTGGTCCGGATGATGTGGAGGTTATGGACCTGGAGCAATTCGTGCGCGCCGCGGCCCCCGAGGTGGACATCGAGCAGGTCAAGCGAAGGGTTGAGGAGATTGAGGAATGGGGCAGGCAACGTGATGTTGGGGAGGAGCTCCGGGACCGGGTCCGGTTCTCGCGCGAGCCGGTGGATGTCTAGGCCGTGTGCGGGTGGCTGAAGCAGGCGCTGAAGACCGCCTCGCCCGCGACACACGGTGCGCATGAGCAATCAGGAAGTGATGATGAAGAGAATGATGATGAAGAAAGTGATGATGAAGAAAGTGATGATGAAGAAAGTGATGATGATGAGGTTTGACAAGGAGGGAGGGCAGGCAGGGCGAGTTCAATCTGTCTTCGAATAGCTTGGCCGACGTCCGTGTCAGGGGCCATGTGCAGTTGACCTTGCGAACCAAGGGCTGGGGAGGTTTGATTTCACTGCCTCACTCTACACCCACGAGGGATCCTGGGCGGTCCCAATGGAATACCTGATATTAATACGGGGAAATAATGATGCTCTCAACGTAGCAACGATAGGGAAACGAGGGTGCACTTTTGCTCCCCCATGAGGATGTCTGTTGTCCAGGCTAAGCTCCCTTCGCGGCGATCACATCAAGCGCCGACATGGGCTGGGCCTGGGCCAGCTCAAGGAGAAGGGCGGTATTGAGTTGTGCGTCTGTATTTATCCGGAACCGGATCTGTCTTACATCAATGACCACAATAAACATTGCAGATCATGTCTTGTCCGAGTTAAGAAACCCGGAGCTTGGGATTCACAGTCCCAGAGAGGACACATCATGCATAACCCGTACATATTATACCCTTCAATCTTGGCCATCTAGAACCTTTCCACACCGTGTTCAGTCTCCTCAACCGAAGCTCGCAGGGCACAATGTACTCCCTCACCAACCTCATCTCCCTCCTCCTCCTGCTGCTGCTCTCAAACAGCCAGCAGGCCCTCACCTCTCCCACCTCTGACCCATCCCTCAGCAAACGACAAGCAAAAACAGGAAAATACTGCAACCCAACCACAAAGATCTGCTACCTCGAGTACTCATGGGGCAGCTCCATCCCCGTCTACCGCATCGCCGTGCCGGACAGCGCGTCGACCAACACGCCGTTTGACACGCTGCTGCAGATCGTCTCGCCCGTCTCCCTCGGATGGGCCGGATTCTCGTGGGGCGGCGGGATGACGCTTAACCCGTTGACGGTGGCGTGGCCAAATGGAAATGGGGTTGTGGTTTCGGGCCGGTGGGCTACGTATGTCTTCTTATTCTTTTCTTTTTTTCTCAGTTTTGTTTCACTTTTTGTTCTACGTTTCTTCTTTTGTCCTCGATCCAGTCATTCCTCTTCCCCTCATCTCTTTTTGTTCCTTCATTTCTTTGCCAGCTTGTTTTCGTCTCCCCCCTGAACAACATGAAAATACCAGCCTCCTTTCCCCAGCTGCCAACCACCTTTCTAATTCCACTACCACAACCCCCTTCAACAACACTAAAAACCATTGATTGCTAACCAACCCTCCAATTATTTCTCACCCGCAGCGGCCGCACCCTCCCATCCGTCTACCCCTCCGCGACCTACCGCACCCTCTCAACCTCGCGAAACGCAACCCACTGGACGGTCGAGACGGTCTGCTCCGGCTGCAGCAAGTGGACCGGCGGCGGTCTCAGCACGACCGGCGTCAACACGTTCGCGTGGGCCGTCAGCCAGAACGGCGGCGTGTCGCAGCCTGCCAACAGCGCGAGCAGTTTCGGGATCCACAGCAACGTGGGCATGTTCTCGGAGACGCTGGAGAATGCGAAGGTGCCGAGGGCGGTGTTTGAGGGGTATGTGAAGGGGGGGAAGTAAGCAGCCTGGAGTTCAGGGACTGGGGAGAACGGGGTTTGCTTACTGGGTTGAGGACTGAAGGTGGTGGAAATGTGTTCAGAGGGGATCGAAATATTCTCAACAATGGATGAACCCCGAACAAGCCTCAACGCCAACCCCCTTCTAGCAATGCATACACAATGTCCAAACCCAAGCCAAATAACCACCAGCTATGCAAACCCCTTCCCATCAAGCAACACTCACGCAAACGCCCCAACAGCAGCCATCAACCCCGCCCCGCCCACCACCGCCAAAAACGCATTCACCCTCCTCCTCCCCTTGAGTGTCTTATAACTCCCCTCACTCAAAAAGTCCTCGGCCAGCAACTGCACCAGCCCAGCAAACAGCAACAACCCACTCGAGATGGCGTTCATGAACCCCACCATCAACAACCCCGTCTGGCTCATGGGGTCATAAAACCGGTGCACAAACAAGCCAATGGCCTGTCCAATGGGCGTGGTGGCGCCAAAGGCGAGGACCATCAGCCAGGGGCGCGGCGAGGAGCGCGGGAAGTGCAGGGCGGCGATGCGGGTGCCGAGGGCGAGGCCTTCGAAGGATTCTGGTTACACACAAACAAGGCCAGTTAGATGAGAAGTAGGAAGTTGGGCGGGGGATAGGTGGCGGAGACATACGGTGAAAGGAGATCGCAATTAAGAAAACGGCAAAGGTCGGCCCTGTCGCGACAGACAGCGCCATGCCGATGAAGACGCTGTGGAAGAGGATGCCGGCTTCCAAGAGCACACACTGCAGCATCATGCGCTTCTGTTCCTCCGGGCCGGGGACATGTTGGAGGGCTGGTAGTCCGGTTCGATGGTCGTGCTGTGGCGGGGGAGAGTTGTCGTTGGGGCGCAGCTCCTCGAAGCTGAGCTCGAGGTCAAGCGACTCTCTATCGTCATCATCTCCTTCTTCGTGTGGTTTGTCTCCCTGCCGCTTCAGCAGCGACTCCCTGGCCGGCGGCATCGTTGGCGTCGAGCCGGGCAGAGGCGACGCTCCCGCGACCAGACCTTCCGTCGCCTCCAGATCATCCAGCGCAATATCCGCCGGCCGGTCGCGTCGGGCATGCCGAGTTGCCGACCCCCCAACACGTGTATTCTCCATCCCAACACTATCCCCATCCCCGCCATCCTCCTCCTCCCAAACATGATGATGCGAATGCGAATGACTCGCCCCCCGCGTGGTGAGGTACGACTCCAGCGCCACCACGACCAGCGCCGAGACCATGGCGACGAGCCCCGCCAGCGGCTTGTACCCTTTACTAAAAAAATGTGGCAGGCACGGGTCGGTCAGCGAGGTGAAGGCGGTCGGGAGCAGGTGGACAAAGGCCGTGGCCATCAGCACGCCGGTGCCGAAGTGCTGGCAGAGGAAGATGATGTTGCGCTGGCGCTTGCTGCTGCCTTTGGTCAGGCGCTGGGAGAAGAGGGGGAAGCCGCATGCTGGTGGTTGGGGATCTCTGTTAGTGTATGGGAGTTTGGGGAGGGTGGGATCGAGACGTGCGACGTACCCAGGGTGCTCAGGGTGAGGATTAGGAAGAGGGCAAAGACGTGGATGCCTGTGTCATAGGAGCCTTTCTTGCCGGAGCCGCATGCTGGTCGTTGTTGGGCGTCATCGCGTCTCGAGAGCTCCGCGAGGAGCAGGTCGGTTGGGATCGAGGACCATCGGGGATCTGGGAGTACAGCTTCGTCAGAACGGTTGAGAGAGGATTTGGAGGGTTACTTTGCGCAACTGACCATCCGCCCGTAGGCCGAGCTTCTCCATTGTCGCGCAAGATTTTGAGGTTAGTGTCGGCGATCAATGCATCGCGGCGTGGGGCAGAATGCCAACAGCGAGGTGGCCTTCGAGACACATGCGCCGCGACGACTTCAATCGAGGATGACAAGTCCAATGGTGAGCATCAAAGAGCATGTTTCCCGTGCCTGCCGAGAGACCCCTGCGCGGCTGCGTGGTTGCAGTGGGCCCGCCCCTAAATTTAGCCCCCTTTCAGTGACGTCGCTTCCGAGCTCGGTTCCGGCGATCGTTTTTGATCTCGCATCGAAACAGCGACCTCAAACCAACTTATGATCGAAAAACATGACATACGAGGCGGCCATCGCTTTGCTTGCCTCAACCGCGGCGGATTATGATCGAAACTCTAATCATAGAAACCCCCACCACAGGTTGACTCCTGTCTCCAATTTCCACCTTTGCTTGTCGTCCTGTCCTTCCCTCACTGGCACAGCAGCTTCAACTTCGGCCCGTCTGACAGTAAGAGTAATAATTTCCCGACCCTCCCGACCCCATCACGCCTTGGGCACAGCCGTGGCCCACGGGAACGCTGTCGACACGGGCGAACCGTACGACCCCAGGCTGTTGTAGTCCTTGGTCGTCGGCGTGCCAAAGAAGATCTTTTGCACGTACGGCAGGATCGAGGTGCTGCATCTCGTAGTCAGTCTCCCAAGGTGACTTGGAACTTTCAGGATATCACTTACAACCCGCTCATATCACAATGCCCACCCCCCCTCACACTAATACCAATCTTATCCCCCACCCCAAGCCAGTCATACACCACCTTCGCCGCCGGATACACCACCACCGCCGTCCCCTTGCTATTCGTAAACTGGTCCCCGGTACCCTGATCAATCACCAACGCCCGCGGCGCAATCGCCGCCGCGATCGTATGCGCGTCATACGGCAGGTTCTCAGCGTGGTTGACAAACGAGCCCAGCTTGCTGTTGGTCCACCACCCGGCGCCCTGCTTGCTGTTCTCGAGGTTCTCGCCCTGGCCGCTCATGGTGTAGTACCGGTAGGGGCCCATGCCCTGGACTCCGGAGGACATGGGCAATGTTAGTGTGACGCGGGTGTCGAAGAGGCCTGCGGCGAGGGCGGCTTTGCCCAGGCGTGAGCAGCCGGTGACGCCGACGCGGGAGGCGTCGATCTCGGGGACGGTGATGTTGATGGCGTCGAGGGTGCGGTGGAAGCCCCATGCCCAGGCGGTCAACACGCCTACCATTCACTCAGTCCCGACTGTCAAGCAACTAAGGGTCAGTCAGTCGTTACTCACCAATATCCCTCCCGTTGTAGATACTCCAAAAAGCCCCCGTCTTCGCGTTACTATCCGGCGCGACACTCGTATAATCAAACTGCGCAACCGCAATCCCCGCCCCCAAATACGCCTGGTTCTGCATCCCCCCAATGTTAATCACCACCGGCGCCGGCTTATCCCTCGACGCCCCCGACGGCAGCGCAACCGTCGCCTTGAACCGCCCCGTCTTCCCACCCGCCGTGACCTCAATGTTGAGCGTATTCCCACTGCGCGTGGCGACGACTTTCTCCTGGGACGGATCGGGGTAGTACCCGTATTGGTACTCCTGCAGCATCTGCAATATCTCGGGCTGTCGGCAGCGGTACCATTCTTCTCGCGTCTGGATGCGGCCGGGGGCTTTGCCTGTCATGACGGCTTGCGCGTTGTCGGGGGTGGTGTACTTGAGCGGGAGGAACGGGTCGGGGAGGGTGGATTGCTGGGGGAGTTGTTGCCAGGTTGGGAAAGGGGAGGGGATCGGGGGGCAGGGGATTGTGGTGTTGGTGTTGGTTTGTCGCGGGTTGAGGGGGTTGGCGGCGGCGGTGCCGGTTAAGGCGGCGAGGAGGGGGAATGATGCTGCTCGCATTGTGAATGATGATTACGTCTTGTCTTTGGTCTCGTACTGGAGTGCTTGCCAGCCTGGAGACAAGTGCGCGATCGAGGAGTGCAGGGCGACGTCGGGATATATCCGGCCGAGACTCTGCGTTCGCGCTGCCCCGTAGGGAGGCAGAATATTCTCCGAAACCTCATGTGGCATCCCGTCGCCCGGAACTCCTTGGCAGCTGGGTGTCAAGCTTGGATCGTGTGGGGTTGCTGGATGGGAATCCATGGCAGAGGCGGTATTAACCATATTGGATCGGCACTTATGTGACTGCCGTGCAGGGAGATCAGACCGCCCTCTTCCGTAACACTCAAGAGTGCGCCAGTGCCATCAGCACAGGCTCATGTTCACCACTTGCATGTAAAAAGCAGGTCTGACGGTGCCTAGCCAAACCGGCTGCTGTTCCCCTTTCAACTCCAAGTAAAGCCAAGTGTTGAAAACACCTACCATCTCCAACTCAGGGCGGCCCCGGGTCCCTCCCTCTCGGCCACAGCGGGGACGAAGGGGTTATCTGCCTCATCCGCGCGTACGCCGCATCAATGTCGGCTTGGTTCACAGGCTCTCCCTGGCTTGCTTGCCACTGGAGCAGAGTCACCAGGTGCTCGTCGCCCAGCTCCGGCCAGTCGAGCGCTGACTTGACGCAGCGATGGGGTTTCTCCCCGACCGGAGACTTGCGCTCGTGGCGGTCGCGGAATATGTTGAAGCGCGTCATGGAATCCCACGGGTCGTAGCGCCATCTGTTCTCGTCCGTGGCACGGATAGGGAGTGGGCATGTTGCTCCGGATGCTGGTTCCGGGTCCAGCAGGAAGTTTATCAGGGAGTTGAACTGCGCCGGCGTTGGTGGGAAGATCGTACGGGGTCCGCGAATGTAGCCTGGATGTAGGAAGAGATCTCGACACTAGATTGGAGAGTTAGCCGTGGTGGGCAGAATGGGAATTCACCATGGAGGTAGACTCGCCTCTGTTCCAGAGGGCCCACGGTCGAAGACGACAACGCCGCCAAAGATTTTGGCCTCGGCCCAGTATCCGACAATGTCGGCCATGCCGTTTGGATATTGATCAAAGTCGACGTACCAGCCGTGCCAAAATGCGGTCGGGGCGAAGTACTCGTCTGTCCGCCCACGCTGCCGATCACGCCACTCTTCATAGAGGCTGTGTTTGTGAGCTCCTTCGTCAAGCTCGAATAGGTAGACTGCAATCTGATGACACGCCACGGCAAGAAGCTCGATCAGTCGGAGCTCGAACTTCTGAGTGCCTGGATGAGTCTTCTGAAAGGCGGAGAGCAGCTGGAGGCTTGTTAGTGCTAAAGACTTCAGCAGAGCAACCTCGGAGGACTGACGGCAGGAGCAAAGCTTAATCGAGAAGAGTCGAAATCCCCCCGGAAGCTCCGGATTCTCTCAATAACTCCTGGGCACAGCGACGAGTGGTTCAGTTGGAAAACAGGGTGGCCCTTCTGTTGAAAATGAAACTCGCAAAATGAGTCGACAGTTGGAAGTCCATCCAGGATCTCGGAGTAGGTTGCCTCGGCAACTTCAGTGGAAAGAAGCCGGCCCAGAGCTTGCTTGAGTGCAGCAGAGTGTTCAGGATCGAGCGCTGGCAGGTTGTCGATTTCCGCGGACATTAGGTATGCCAGTGCCTCTGCCGAATATCGAAAAAACAAATGAAAAAGACAACTGGAGTTGTGTTTCATGAACTTTTGGTCTGCCTGATCGGTAGGAAACTTGAAAGGCTGGATCAAGACCAGAAAGCAGCGGTGGAGTGAGCAGAGGGAGGAATCGAGAAGAGCTGCGCGGGGTTAGAAGCCAGCCATGCAGCCATGGTACCTTACCTTTCAATCACAAGGCGTCCATTGGTAGAGTGGTCTCGGACCTCGGCACGCTCAACCTGCATCTGCCAGACCGCCCACGTCTCACCAGCGCACCCCAAACTTCGTCCACGGAGGACGTAGCTGAGGGATAGACGAATTTTGACGCTAGGAACGACAATTGGAATTCCATCATTGGGCAAGATTCTTAGGTAGTTAATGATATACGAACCCTCCATCAACCATTTCTAAATTCTCCGGCTCTTCCCTCGTTTGTTGGCATCACAGCCCTCAGGCTCCACTTGATCACAACGGTTCAACCTCAACCACACGGAGCACATCATGCAGCACGCCCTCTCGTGTCACGAGTCAAGGCACCATGCAACCTGCTGTATCCAAAGATCAACGGCAGGGCGTATCCCGCAAAGACGCCATCTGATTGCCAGAAAATAACTAACTTCGCAACCCGGTACCCAACGACGATCTGAGAAACCGCAAACCCACGCCCCACGAGCAGGTTTCCAAAACCCAACCTCACATAACAAAGAGCAGATCGGTATCTAGCAAGCAACAAGTTAGCAACTAGAACTTCGAGAAACAATAAAACAAGAGAAAAGAACGTACCAAGCGGGTGACTGCTCGACAGCTGCGGCTTCTGGGTATACCGCGTCTGCAGCACGTCGCGGATGCTGTTGAGCAGCTGGACGTAGCTCTGCTGCGGGTTCTGCTTGAGCGCCGTGATAAAGGCCCACGACATGGCGCCCGTGGCCTGCGAGGCGATGGTTGCGTCGGCACTAAAAAGGTCAATATCCCGCGCTGTGTGTTGTTTTCTTCTTGGTTCCAGGCGTGACTCACGACGTCTGATCGTCCTTGCTGCCGCTCCACATGATAACATCGGCGGGCGACGTCTTGGTCCTCTTGGTATGCTCATACGCATCATTCCCCCTGAGCGCTGTCTTTGCAAACCCAAAAACAGTGCTCGCCACACCAGCAATATTGCCCCTCGCATAATGCCCAACAGCCTCAAGCAAGCCCTGCCCAGCCTCCTTCGCCAGGTTAGGCTCCTTGAGCACGCCCTTGGTGCTGTAAATATACGGCAAATCCAGCACCGACCCGGAGTGGCAGCTATCAAAGATAGCCGTCAACCGCACGCCCGCCTGCAGCGGCTTGACCACATAGTGATGCAGCTCATCGTCAACGATATGCCCCGCCGTCTTGAAGTCGACGGGGTAAATCACCTCATCATACCCATCCTCCTCGTCGCCATCCAGATCCTGCGTCTGCCCGCCATGGCCCGAGTAGTGCAAAAACAGCGCATCATTGGGCTGCGCGCCCGCCACCAGCCACTGCAGCGCGCGGATGATGTTGGCCTTGGTGGGTTGCATGACAGGATTCGCCTGGTCGTCGGTCAGCGTGACCATGTCCTCGCGGCGGTAGCCGTGGTTCTCGATCAGGAAGGCCGAGACGTTTTTCACGTCGTTGATGCAACCCCGCAGCTCGCCCTGCTGGCCGAAGTAGTTGATGCCGATGAGCAGCGCCTTGCGCCGGCCCGTGCAGTTGGAGTACTGGAAGGTGTAGCCCTGGGGCGCGCCGTGGCCGAACTGTTGGACGCCCGAGGGCGGGGGAGGCGCGGCGCGCGGTGGGTTGGAGCCGCCGTACCCGGGCCCGTGGGCGATCGGGTAGCCGTAGGCATCGTAGCCCTGCGGTGGGGGGGCCGGAGGGGGCTGGTACTGGCGCTGTTGTTGGGGAGGGGGGTACTGGTTGTAGCCCTGTTGCTGAGGAGGATATTGGCCGTAACCTTGCTGCGGAGGGGGATACTGGCCGTAGCCTTGCTGTTGTTGCGGAGGCGGCTGTCCGTATCCTTGGTTTGGAGGCGGATACTGATTGTAGCCGCCGTACTGCGGGGGAGGGGCAGGCGGTTGTTGGCCGTGATAGCCCTGACCGGGATATCCGTACGACATGGTGCAGCGCCGAAGAGGGTGTGACACAGTGGAGATGATGCGGAAAGAGGGAGATTGCCGATCTTCAAATCAGTGGGGAAATGGAGGAGATTTTATGGAATGAATGAGGCCGGCTGTTGATGACAGGTTGATGGTGGCGTGTTGTCAGGCTGCCTCAAATGCTCAGCCGCAAAAGCTGCCCGCAGTTGGATGCAGGCGGCAAAGAGGCTGAGCATCTGACACTCCAGCAGTGGAGCACAGACGCTGGAGGTGGGAATGGGACGGAAATGAAACAGCGGGAGTGGAGCCTGGACCCTGAGATCGAGGCACGGCCCGCTTGTCGCCGACAAACCGGGCTGCAATCTCGAATTTTGAGATCACCGTCTCCATTGTCGAAATAAACGCTGCTTGACTGCAGGATTGCAACATGAACTGGCAGGTGCCAACGGAGTCGCTCCTGCCATTCGACACGACAGGCTGCCTGTTAGCGTATCTGATGAAAGGCCACCCACGGTGGGTGGGGTGGAGGGTCGCGTCTGCCCCTCATGCAGCTTGTCGGAGGGAGCCAACAAGGGCATCGCTCGTCAATAAAAACATCTTTTTCTCATAAAGACTGAAGTCTCGTTTTCGTCCGCGGACCATCGCTGCATTTCCTGATCCGCGGATACTCGCTCCAGTACCGCGCCGCCATGTCCATGTTCAAGAAATTCGCCGACGGCCTCAGCGACGAACTCGGGCGCCTGGGCCTCGGCCCCGATTCCAAGAAGCGCGATGAGCGCGCCTATTCCTCGAGCCGCGATGGCCCTGGTTATGGGCAGTCGAGCCCTCAGCCCTACCCGCCTCAGCCCAATTACTCTTCCCCACCTCCCCAGACATCGTATGCTCCTCCCGAGTCTGGTCCTCGTCCGCCGCCGCCTTACAATCCGCCGGCCGACAAGCCCCCGATTCCTTCGGGCTGGACCCCGCGCTGGGATGACCAGTACCAGCGTTGGTACTGTAAGCTTTTTGATTCCAGTCTGTTCATGGACCATCCAGGCTAATATGTACCAGATGTAGAGGAGGCCACGGGCCGCTCGCAATGGGAAGCTCCTGGCTTTGACCACTCAGCGTATCGCAGCTCCGGGGACAGCACCGGCGGGTATGGCTCGACCCCAGGCCCTTACGGCGCACCCAATCCCGCCTATGCCGGCTATGCTAGCCCTCCCACTGGCGGCTATGCCCAGCCGGGCCACGGTGACAACCGCGGCGACACAAAGGACAAGAAGAGCCACAGTGGCATGCTGATGGGAGCCGCCGGCGGGCTGGCCGTCGGTGCCGTAGCCGGCGCTGTCATTGCCCACGAAATCAGTAAGTAACCCCCATCTGTCCCATTCGAAACAACGCACTGGACCTTTCCCTGACACTCCACAGACGAGGACTCCTCCTCCGACTCCGAAGACGAACACCGCCACCACCGCATCAGCAGCAGCCACCGACCCGCCTACGCCGCTGCAGCCACCCCGGTCGTCTACGAGACCGTGACCACCAACAACTACTACATCAACAACTCCCCACCTCCACCTCTCCCTGCCGAGGAACCGGGCGTCATCCCAGTGTACAACGCCTACGGCGAGGAAATCGACAGCAGCGATCGCGAGTCGCTGCAAGAGGCGCGTGACGACTACGAAGAAGCGCTTGAGGAAGCCGCCAGCTCGTCCGCGAGCGAGAGTGATAGGGAGGAGGCGGAGGAGGCGAGGGAGAAGTATGAGGAGGAGTATGAAGAGGCCTATTATGATGAATAAGTAGTCATGGCAGGTTCAGGATGAGGGAGGGTGTTGCTGACGGTATGGGAGTGGTTGAGCAAGGGCATGCGTTTGGGTTCTGCAGTTGATTAATAGATGGTGTTGTGGGTTGTACTGAAATCAACGGGTTTGTTCTTGACATCAGTCATGGACCATGAATTATGAAATGTGATGGAATGAGCTTTGAGGACTGCTCAAACTAGGGTGTGGAGGTCTAATAACAGTCTGCTGCCAGGTGCAATACCAACTCCGCATCGGCTTCATAAGGGGCTGGAAGGAGGATGTATTTGAAATCCATGGCCGACACGGAGGAGGATTGAAAACCTCGATCTGTGGGAGGAGCAGTCAAGAAGCTCAGAAGTCGTGACATGAGACGCTGCTCTTCTAGGATCTCAACTCAGACAGAGTGGTCGTAGATTTTAGTATTCAAAGCCTTGGTAAAGCTTGGAAGTCTGGATCCATGATGCCCATTTCCAGTGGGCGGGTAAAACCATAAAGCAGGGTTGCATGGTAATTAACTTGTGTCTTCTCGGCTCAAGTTGGGTTCGGCATGAGGCACCCCGTCAGCAATCTACATCCATTTGCAGCCCCTTTTCCTTCAACCAGCAGTCCTGATGAGTGCCGTTTGGGATTGCGGGAGGCCGGTTTGAATATGACCTGATCGCGTATCTCAAACACCAGTCAAGGCTGGCACAAGCTCGTTCCGACCTCGAGCACAGTCAGACGAGCAGAGGCGGCAAAGATCGGAGGCCACTGTACACTCCGGACCCGAACGACAATCAAAGGTCGGCTTGGATTCCACCGACCGTGCCCTCACTCCCCTCTCATCGGATCTCCGGTTCATAGCACCGTGAAAACCGCATTTGAAATGGCAATACACGGTCACATTCACAGCGAAAGGCATGGCCATGACCATGGCCACGCACACGAGCATTGCCTGAAGATGGCCAGACGAGAGGACGGCACCCCGTGGTGGACAGATTTTCCCGAGCCGGAATCAGTCGCAGCTTGGGTCGAACAAGAAGAGGTCCTCCAACTGCTTCAGGACAAAGAGTCCTCCGAAAACAAGACAAGGGACTTCCTGCTGGTGGACGCTCGACGAAATGACTGCACCGGGGGCACCATCTGAGGAGCCTTGAATCTGCCGGCTCACAGCTTCTACCCAACACGAAGAACCTTGTACGATCTCTGCAAGCAGGCCGGCATCAAAAAGGTCATCTTCTATTGTGGTGAGTCCGTGCGCTTGGCCACTTCCGGCGAAAGCTAAAATAGCCGCCCTCTTCTCCCAATAGGCTCCTCCCTTGGCCGTGGTCCTCGCTGCGCGGCTTGGCTACAGGATCATGTTGACGAAGTCGGCGGGGATCTGATCTCTCAGGTGATGGCGGGCGGCATTCGGGGTTGGGTTGAGGCCTACGGCAGCATGATGATGGACGCGTTTGACGGGAATGCGTGGCGGACGGAGGAAAGGTAGCGTCTCGATGTTGGGTATCTCTGCGCCGACGGAACTGCCCTGATGACTGATCCTGTATCCCTCAGGCCATTTTCAATGCCGCTCAAACAAACGCCATGCCCCAGTCCGTTGTTCCCACAGTATCCCCAAAAGAAGAAAGTCGTAATCCCGGTATGGAATATCGCCGATCTCGTTCCAACCAGCTCGCCTGTCAAGTCTACGGGACGCAGGTTGGTTAACGCCCGCCCCGCTCGTCACCGCCAATCCGCTCCAGCGCCTCCAGCATGACAACCGAGTTGCCGCGGATAACAACCATGCCGAGCTTGGCCTTCTCCCCGTTGTCCTTCTCCTCGACGGCGTCGTCCAGCACGATGTTTAGAAACACCTATCCAACGTCAGCATCAGGGTCCGTGGATGGGCCGACGGGATATCGAAGGAGCTGCGCACATCGTATCCGCGGAGGACGCCAATGACTTTGCGGCTGCCGTTCAGTTGGACGAACAACCGCTTGTCGAGGTACTGCAAGGGCACGAGTTAGCGGGGATCCAGACGATCGCTCGAGAGACGTTTGAAATCTAGGAAGTTGAGGATGCGACGACACCTAGTAAGCACGAAAGAACACACCTTCTTCAGTTCTGGTTGCGCGGGCGCCATCTTGCCAGTTGCGTCGCGGGCCGAGCTGATGGACAATCGTTGGCGAGCGATGCAAGCGAACCTCGAATGCGCCGACGCGGTTGCGCCTGGGAAATCTCACAGGGAGTGATGTCACGTGGGACACCGATAAGATAAAGCACGGCAACCTTGTCGGCCTGTTGCTTTCCAAGATCATCCAACTCGACATGCGATTCCTCATTCCATCAACACAAGCAATTCCCCACAATGAGCTCCTTCGGCGCCAAGCGGAAAGCGCGCATAATCCAGACCTTTGATGATGAGGGCGAAGATGTAAAAGCGGCCCCTACCAGCGGCGGGGAGGTGCAAAGCGACCGTAAGTCAGGGACCGCCATCGACCTCACCCCTCGCAATAGCTCTCCGTTGCTGATCCTCGGACTTTCAAAGAGCGAGCAAGCTGATGCGCTGCCGGCAGAATTACCGCCCCCAGGGCGCATCAAGTTTGGCCGCAATAAGCCCGCCAAGTCGTCTGCACTGCGCAGGACCATCAATGTCGACGACGACGAGAGCCAGTCCGGCGCGGCAGCTGCGCCCGCTGCTTCGGCGCGCGATGACGACGATAACGATGAGTACAGCGCGCCCGTCGTGGTCCGGCCCACAATGAGCCGCGCCGGCTCGTCGAAGCTGAAGAAGCGCCCAGCCGCATCGCGAGTCTCATTCGGCCCCGGCGAAGAGGCAGCAGACGAGGAGGACTCGAGTTCAGTCACGAAGCCATCCACAACCAAGAAGCCCCTTGGCCAGCGCATACTCGCGACCAATGCCCTTCGAAAATCCTCCAACATTGCCAGCAACATGCCCCTGCGATTCGGCGGGCAGGAGGAAACGCCAAGGTACAGCAAGGAATACCTCGAAGAACTGCAGAGCTCGACGCCCAACACACCTCAAAACCTTGCCTCGCTACAAATCCACGACGAAGACGAGATGCAGCTCGACCAGTCCGAGCTCGAAGGCGCGCTGGTCGTCCCCTCCACCGACGTCGCACCCCCACAGACCACCACACAAGGCCCCGCAGCACACATCCTCAGCGAAGCTGAGATCCGCGAACGCAAGGAACGGCGGGCACGCTTAGCCCAAGAAGCCGAGTTCATCCCTTTCGAGGGCTCGTCCGACGACGAGCAAACCAGATACGCCAGCGGCGGCCGCATGACGGTGCACTTCCCCAGCAAAAAGAAAGAAACGCGGCTCATAGCAGAGGACGAAGACCTTGGAGAAGGCTACGACGAGTTTGTCTCCGACGGCGGCCTCGCACTCGGCAAAAAAGCCGAACGCGAAGCGGCGCGACGACACAGACAAGAGATGGCAGACCTAATCCAAGCTGCCGAGGAGGGATCCTCAGCCGACAGCGACGACAGCGAAGCCGAGCGGCGCGCCGCGTACGAGGCCGCGCAGCGGCGGGCGGGCATGGACGGGTTACACCACCGACTTCCCGACGAGGACCGGGACATGCTGGACGTCAGACCGGACGTCATACCGCGCATGAAACCGCTGCCCAAGCTGAACGAGGTGCTGCAGCGGATGCAGGAGATTGTGCAGGGGCTGGAGGACCAGGTAACGCGCAAGCGGGCGAGGATAGCGGATCTGGAGAAGGAAAAGGAGGAGATCCTTGCAAGGGAGAAAGAGGTGCAGGAGATTTTGGACCAGGCTGGTGCCAGATACCAGGCTGCGATTGCCAGCGCGGGTGGGAATGCGGCGGATGTGGCCCGGATGGTGGGCCAGTCGCCGCTGAGGGCGTTCCCGCCGGGGATTGCGGGCGATTTGCCCATGGAGAGAGGGTTGGAGAGTTTTGGGGTGACGCCCACGAGGGGGTTTGAGGCGGAGGAGATACTGTGAGTTGTCGCGGACGGCCAAGAGGACTTATCTGTAGCATTAGAATCCAGTGGGAATGGGCTGGTTGAGAGGGACGGTGAACATGAGTGTACTGTCCGGAGCATGGAATAATAACCAAGTATGCTGTATGCTTGACTGTCTAACGAGAAAATCCAACCGCATGTCTGCCACGCCAACGCCGGAATATGATACACCGCGAGTGCTCTTCACCGAGGACATATGCCCCTAATGAGAAGAGAACAAATAATACCAAATTCTTTCCTACCACTCCCCATCCATACCCAACCCACCACACCCCCCTCCCCTTCTCAACAACCCTCACAGATTCAGCCTGCCTACTTCGACCGACTAACCCCCGCCCCAATAACCCCCGGCAACTTCTCCTCGCCCACCCCAAACAACAACCCAATCGCAAAGCTCACCGCACCCACCATCGTGACCGTGAACCCCGCAATCAACCAAAACGGCACACTCACGTCCTCCTTCTGGCACATATTCCCGCCCCAATGCACCGTCTTGCGGCCCTTGGCCTTGCCACCGCCGTTCTCCTCGCCGGGGTGCACGACGGTCGCCTGGCAGACGCAGACGAAGCAGCTTGCGGCCGAGGTTGAGGGGGAGGAGTTGCCGCTGTCGGGGAGGGCGTACTTGTCGACGCAGTGGCCGTGGTTGGAGCACGAGTTGGTTTGGGTCATGCAGCTGTTGAGGGAGGGGAAGCATTGAGGGAGGGGCTTGGTGCGCCGGGCGGTGGTGGTTGGTTTGGCTGGAGGATTGGAAGTTGGGTTGGGGGAGTCGTCGAGCGGGTCGGAGAGGACGGCCTCGGTGTCGCGGCGGCGGCGGAGATCGTTGGCGTGGCTTGTTGTTGAGGCTGCCGCGGCGGGGCTCCAGTGGGAGAGCTTGGACGAGCGGCTGGATTCGGGAAGGAGGATGAGGAGGAGCTCGAGGTCGCCTGCTGAGGTGAAGGTTTCGAGGCGGGAGAGGTTGTCGAGGAGGGAGTCGAGTTCTTTGGGAGACTGTGAGTGAGGTTGATGTCAGTCGTGTCTTCTGGAGAGTCCCTGCAGGGGTGACGCACCGTTCGCAGGTCGTACTGGACGACCGCAGACGGGCCCGTCCAGCAGTCCGTAGAGAAGGGATTTATCCACGCGGCCAGCTCGCACTGGCGTGATGACGCAACGCCCAGGTTGCGGAAGAGGGCCATCAGATTGTTGTTGGCGGTCGCCGAGGGCGGATCCGAGATGGTGAATGCGACATGCTGCCCAAGCTTCTCTCTCGCCCGGCTGGACTGGTCGGGTGTCGCACCCTCAAGAATGACGACGAGTTGGGAGGCGTCTGCCTTGTCGGGGCGAGAGAAGAGCGGCGCCGGGCTCTTGCCGAACGTCGCGATGTGGGCGACGGCGGTCTCGGTGTCGACGGAGCTGGGGATGTCGCGCAGGTCGCTGCCGTATCGTTGCCGTGATGTCTGCGCAGGTGTTAGCAGTAGAGCATAGTGTAGGAGAAAACGTGAGAGCTTGCCCTTTGGAGCATGATGTGGCGGGCGACTTCTTTTGGGATGCTCGGGACCGTCTGCGATGATGACGACGGCGACGGGAACAGGTAGACATCGGCGCTCTGCTGGTTTGCCGCTGCAGCCAGCCCAGAAATGGCGGCCGCTGTTAGCCCGGCGATGAGCCTCATTGTGAAAACAGCCAAGATCAAGGGTCTTAGCTGGAGTGTGAGAGACGAAGATTGGTGATGGTCAAGGAACCTTGGAGTGTTGTTTGAGGCTGCTGTTAGCTGCTGCTGCTGACCCCTGCAACACGGCGCAGCGCTGATGGTCTGTGCGGCATCCCCCACATGGTCGGCGACCCGCCCTCGAGCCGCCGAGCCAGACAATCCAAATCGGGGACAAATCGCGACGGGGGTCGGGTCGAAGACAAATCGATCCTCAACTCGTCAACTCGTCGCCTTGCTGCCTCGAACATCACACCAACACATAACGAACCCGGTTCACTCCCGCAAGTTTCGCAGCAGTACTTGAAAATCTGACCCTAAAAGATCATCCCTACCAATATCTCAACCGAGCGACTTTCGATTCCATCCCTTGCTCCGACGACTCCCCCAGCGAAGCGAAATCGACGAAATCCCGCCAGACACTGCCCTCCGTCCTTGTTTCCACCCTCGCTCCCCTCGGCCGCCGGGTTGGCGCGCCGCAGCTCTCCGCCATGCTACGCCTATACCGCCCGTTCCGCACAGTGCTTGGGTCCGCCAGGATAGCGTCACGCTTGCAGAGCGGCCAGACAGTCCGCGTCGAACGGGTCAAGATCAAGAAGGGGAAGCCCGCCACTCGTTTCCTGTGAGGACACCAAGCGCCTTCCTCCCAGCTGGCCGACATTATTGCTGACCGCTGTGCCTGCTTGATCCAGAGGCACCGTCTTCAAAGGCGCCCTACTTTTCCAGATCCTCTTGTGGGTCGTCCCACCCTACGCGGCTCCCCAAGACGGAGACGGCGCTGGCGATGGCGATGGCCCCAATCTCGACGACGAAAATGCGCGCTTCATTGCGTTTCCCCTGACGACCAAGGTGTACCGTTCAGAACCATATTCGGGCAAGGACCCTGAGTGGAGGGAGTTTATCAGGATATCCAGGGACCCGAGTCAGACCAAGGAGATCCGACGTAAGACTGTCTTCGACTGCCGTCCGGGCCTCAGACTGCTGATGCTGTCACAGAACACATGGCAGGCCTCGTCCTGAAAGCCGCCCTCAAGAACCCAATATTCACCTCCAGGATTGGGACTAAGGCAAAGGTCAGCCAGTACTGGCTAGATATCGACTATCCACTCCGGCCGCCGCCCGTCTATGAACGCTCCGGGTATGCCTGCCGACGCCCAATACGTAGTGAGACGAGATGGCTAACTCAGGCTCCAGGTTGTTAATCACGGACGATGCCATCGCATGGGCCACCACAACGTGCGATTCGTGGACCGTCAAAGTCCTCGACCACTTCTTGTGGCCGAAGCCCCTTGCCCTAGGCTTCTGGGCCTTTGGGACTGTAGCCGCTAAGCAGACAGCCCGCGACGTTGCGAAATACTTCGGATTCGTTTCTGAGGAAACCCCGGCACGGCCGAGCCCATCCTCTCCTACCTCTCCCCCACCCCTACCATCAGCGCCCGGCCCCGAAGTCCAGAAAGCGCTCCAGCGGATCCGGCAAGAAGCCACCCGGCGGCCAGACGAAGTCAACGACCCAGGCTCTCTCTCCTCCTCAACCAACGCGACACCAACCACCCCCTCCACCCCGCGCGACAAAGCCATCAGCGTGCAGCGCAAACCAGCCTTGGAACAGGGCAGCAGCAACCCAGCAGGAACTCCCGAACAAAAGCCCTGGGTTGAGGACCTGATTTCCTCCTTTGGCAACTCCCAAGCGTGGAAAAAGATGAAAGAGACGTACCACCGCGAGCGCAGACCGCCTCGGCCAGACCCGCCCCGCGGCAGTGTCTTTGTCTCGGGCCTGGTCCAGCTCGAGACGCCCAAGGCGTATGTGGTCTGCGAGCTGTACGGGTGGTACGATCCCAAGACGAAGGCGCATGCGCCGGGGACGATACATATTGTGTTTCGGAAGATGCAGTGGAAGCAGCAGTATCCGTTGAGGAAGTGAGGTTTCCAAGGGGGGTGTGGTCATTCGGCTTTTTCTTTTGTTTACTTTGAAGCATGGGAGCCGGGCGTTTTGGCGGGGCAAGGCAGGCATGGTCGGGATGGCATGGCATGGCATGGCACCATTGATCCGATGCGGGCGGATCAGGCGTTTTTACAGACGAGATACCATAGAGGAGGAGGCACTGGACCTGGACCAGCTGCGGGTTTGGAATGTGGGTTTTGTCAGCGAACAAGAATACGGGTTTGGAATAGTTGGTCAACGAGTTAGAAATAGGAATGCATCAGGGCATCGCCGCTTCTCTTATGCCCCGTCTGGCGTGTCGTTGGGTTCATCCTGCTGGCTCGGGCACCACGCCGGGCAAACATCCTCTCACATGAACTTTGCCCAGTCCTGGCCTTTATATGCTTGTTACACGCTATGACACTCTTGGGGTGTGGTGACGGGAGATATGACATGTATAAACAACGTAAGCTCATAGTAACATAGGCTAGTGAAGTCTTTAGCTGCAAGCCTCTAGTCCTCAGGGGCAACTGGGTCGAGATGTTACAGACCGCAGACTTCAGGGATATCAGATGACAGTTATGTCTCCCCGCTAATAATCATGGCGCCATGTTATGGCTCCCTTTCCTCCTACTCACTGTCTGTGGTAGCAGGACGAGACCCTTTAAGAACAAAAACCCTTGTCCACGTTTCCGCAGTAAGTTCTTTTTGTCGCCGCCGAATTAGCAACGCCGACTCAGAAAGTCTGTTTTGTCTGGGCGATGCTCAAGCCGACACATTGATCTGACCCATGACTCTCCCACGGCATCACTCAATCATAACTCTACCTTGGTAGGTAAATAGCTGAGAAGACTGTTGCGCTCTTCCGCTCTGGCCTTGACAGCCAAAAGCCCACATGATGATCGAAATCACTTAGTAAAAGACCGGGTGAATTTGAGTTTACACTTGAACAAGACGTGAGTTCAGTCAGATAATTAACTGCCAAGTTGATGGGTTGGGAGTGTCAAAGGACGAGCCTGTTGCCCCTGACCTGCACTAATTCAAGGAATTATCTTGGTAATTACCTACAGCGCAACAGTTCATGCAAGCAGGTTAAATACAACGAATTACCTTACGTTAATCATAGATCAAGACTGACATTGAGTACATGTGAATGCCAGTTGAGCTCTTGTCCAATTGTCATTGATAGCTGAAAATACAATCCCAGTAAGACTTCATTCCAATACGTGACCCATGGCCCGGATGTCAACTTCTCCGCTCGAATCTGTTTTGTAGTCTTTTTTTTTTGAGCCATACTTTTCGGACTGTGATGTCCCTCTTCCCAGACTGTAGCCCCACTTCATTGCCATACATAACCCTAACTCCACCTCGACTTCAAGATGCCCGAACTGCATCGCATTACTCAATTGAAGTGCATCGCATCCCATCGCTCTACATCACTCTAAGTATGGCCAATTTGCTCAAAAGTGCGATAAAACCACGACGCATTGCAATTGGCAATGTATTGCAAGTTCTACTGTGCTGGCAGTGCATTTGATGCATTTGAGTGCGACTCGAAATGAGTGATGTGGTGCAAGGGGGGCAGGGGGGCCAAGGTTAGGATTATGTATGGCAGTTGGAGTGAGTTAGTTGGGGCTACAGTCCGGGAAGAGCAACACCACAGTCCGAGAAGTATGACTCTTTTTTTTCTTTACTGTCTCTGTCCCATTGCGCCTTGTGTCGAGGCATACTCAAAGACGGCCAGTAAAGCTCGGAGAGTCAAAGACACAAAGGAAGACTCGCCTGTACCTGTTCAGCCCCGATGGCTGCTGCTGTTTCTGGCTCTGCCAATGCACCAGACACAAAGACGATGGACAAGGCTATTGTTCTCGACTTGTACACGATCCCAGACACAACAGCATTGTTCCTTGGTGTCTAACACCAGGTAAACTTAGTTCATAGACTGCCATATCACTCCCAGAACAGATGCTTCGTCCTGTTCAAGTGGTTCAGAAACAAAGTGAGCTTGCAACCATCCATTGAAGCACCACCTGTATATAAGACAGAATTACTCCAACTTCTCCTTTCGTCTCATCACACCTCGAAGCACTTGGAACTTCGTAGCAACAGCAAAATTTGCACACACACTGCTCCAGAAACCCATCCCGACTCACAGACAGCACTCATCTTGCCTCAAGGCAATGGCGCGATACGGTGTGATACCCCTGATTCGGGGCCGGCAGATCCCCATGGCCCTCCAGGCCCTTCTCAACGTGGCAGTCATGGCCAGTATCACGATTGCCCTCCACAACACCTTCACCCTCCTTGCTGGCAAGGACTCGTACCTCTACTGGTTCCTCGCCCTCTTCACCTGGCGCTATCTCCGCTTCTTCGTCAACCTGGTGGCCTTCTGGTGCTATTCCCCCTCGAAGCCGCCCAGCAAGCCGACTTACACCCCCTCCAAGGACATCACGGCCGTCATCCCCACGGTGGCCCCTGACAGCGCCGACGTGAAGGCCACGATTCGGTCGTGTGCTAAGAACGCCCCGGCCAGCATCATCCTCGTCACCCCCGGTGATGACCTCGTCGCCAAAGCCAGCGAGACTGTGGCCGAGATCAGGCACGCCTACCCGGCCATCAAGTTCCTCGTCCTCAAGTCGAAAGTGGTCAGCAAGCGCGCCCAGGTGGCCGCCGCCGTGCCGCACATCAAGACCGACATCACGGTCCTACTCGACGACCACGTCTTTTGGGGCCCGCGGTTCCTCCAGACAATGCTCTACCCCTTTGAGGACAAGGACGTCGGCCTGGTGGGCACCAACAAGCGCGTTATTCGGGCGGACGGTCTCTCCCTCTGGGGCCGCTTCTGGAACATGCTCGGGGCCACCTACCTCTGCCGGCACAACTTTGAGATCCGCGCGACCAACGCCGTCGACGGCGGCGTCTTTGTCATCTCGGGCCGCACCTGCGCCATCCGCACCTCCATCCTGCAGCACCCCGACTTCCTCCCCGGCTACACGCACGAGATGTTCTTCTTTGGCCTGTTCGGCCCCCTGAACCCGGACGACGACAACTACATCACGCGCTTCGTGGTCCGCCACGGGTGGAACATCAAGATCCAGTACACCGACGACACCGTCATGCACACCAAGCTCGGCGTCGAGCACCCCCTCCACACCAAATTCCTCGGCCAGTGCCGGCGCTGGGTGCGCACCACCTGGCGCTCCAACCTCTGCAGCCTCGTCACGGACCGCACCGTGTGGGCGACCCAGCCCTACTGCGTCTACGCCGTGTACCTGACCTCGCTGACCAACTTTGCAGCCGTCACGGACCCGCTGCTGGTCTACCTTTTCGCGCGCTCCTCGGCATGCTCCGCGGCGGCGCACGTCGCCGGCCTGGTAGGTTGGATCTTGCTTACCAAGACGGTCAAGGTGTTTGACTACTTCCGCCGCAACCCGCGGGATATTGTCCTGTTTCCCGCTTATGTTGCGTTCGCCTACTTTCATAGCTTCATCAAGTTCTGGGCTTTGCTGACATTCTGGGACTGTGCTTGGAGCGGGCGCCGCCTGGATGGGATCAAGGTCGACGGCGACAGCTCATCTGCCGAGACTGAGAAGACTGACGACGCCTACTCCGGCCCCGAGCACCCGCACGTCACGGCCCTGCGCGCCGTCCGAAGCCGTCTTAGCAAGCTGCAGAAGCGCCTCACGGCCCACATCAAGGGGTACCAGCTGCCTGTGCTGGACGAGCTGAGGCACATTCAGGAGTCGTTCAGGGCGGTGCAGAGCGAGCAAAAGGAGATCCGCGAGAACATGCGGGCTATCCAGAAGCAGCTCACCGATGTCGCGCTCAAGGCCCAGCACGCCGGGCAGGATGAGGGCCTCCCTGTTGCGTCTGACGCCGACATGACCAAGACTCTTGAGGCGGTCAGGACGGTGGTGGGGAAGGTTGAGAAGGGGTGGAATCGCGGTGTGGACGGGAATGCTGAGTCCGACGGGACTGGGTCCGAGACCGCGGTGGGTTCGGCGCCTGGGACGCCTGAGAGAAAGAGCTCTGGGGACGAAGCCAAGGATGGCGGGAAGGCTGAGAGGACGGCTTCTGAGAGGGAGTCGTTCTGGTAATTGTAACCATTTGGCAACTTCCCATGGGGAGCGTCGAGTCGGGTAAGAGGAGGAGATTTGATGGAGTAGAGATGCATGTGGACAGAGACTAATAATAATAGAGCTGTGTGCTGTACACGGTATTAGACTGGAAAGAATAGACTTGTCTACATCTACCTGGTACCAATCTTTCAGTGAGTGTGCTGTTTTGCCATGGTGATAATTATGTCCTATTATCCAGTTGTCTGGTCAGATTGTGAATATTTAGTCAAGCCCCTGAATGCCCATGACAGACGACTCAGCACAAGGAAGTATCACACGTTGGATGTCTACTGCTACATGTAACAACAATGACAGCAGCCAGAATAAGAATAATTAAATGGACTAACTAATAACACACCCGTCAACCCAGGTTCAACACTACCTCTTCTTCTTCATAACCGACCTCAACGCCAAATTCTCAATACTCACCACCTCCCCCTTCCCATCCACCTCAAACACAAACTGATCCAGCGCATACGTCCCATACGTCACCCCCGTAAACGACACCCACGTCCCACAGTCCGTCGAAAACATCGAATCCGGCCTCGCCGGCAAATTCAAATCCTCAAACACAGCCTTGAACGCAACTTTCTTACTCCCATCCCCCCTCACCGTTTCGAGCCCCGTCGGATACAGCCTAATACTCGGGTTAACAGGCACGTACCCGCCCTGCATCACCACCGCGACGGTCTGCATATTCGTCCCGTTGCTAACCCAGTTTTCGATCCCCAGTCCAGGCCTGTCCGCCTGCGTCGTGAGTTTGAGACTTCCCAAGGGTAAGCCGTTCCAGAACTCCTCCGTGGCGTACTCCCCCGCGTACTTGAGTTGAGCCTGCTCCCTAGCAGCGGCCTCCAGCGCCGGAACAAGTTGTGTTCCCAAAATATCAGCTATATTGAAGTTTGTATTACCCGGAATATCCTCGCCGGCAATCAACACCGAGAAACCCGCATCATAATCCGGCAAAAGGACAAGTAGAGAAGCGTAGTAGCCAATTCGTCCGGCCTTGTTGAACGCGTCGACGACGTGCTTGCCGTTGGCGTAGGGTACCACCACGCGCCGGATGCCCCAGGGGTAGCCTACCCCCGCTATGAGCTCGGAGGTGAGAGAGGCGGGCTTGAGCCAGCGCCGGGTGAGGGAGGGCGGGAGGAGGGTGGAGGAGAGGATTGCGCGGCCGAGGGCGGAGATGTCGGATGCGGAGGAGTACATGTTGCCCGCTCTATCATCATCATCGTTAAGAACAAGTGTGATTCAGGGGTTGGGGAAGGTTAGGTAGACTCACGGATTCTCATCCCCCAATTGGTAATCCCACCCAGCCTTGGACCGGTTTCCCGGGATGATGCCCTCGTCGGCGGGTGCGTTGCGGTAGTAGGTGTGCTTGAGCCCGAGCGGGCGCAGGATGCTCTCCTCCATCATCGACTCGAAACTCTTGCCCTTGATGCTCTCGAGCGCGTACGCCAGGATCTGGTAGCCCGTGTTGGTGTAGGCGGGCGTCGTGAAGGGGGCGAACGAGGGGTAGGCGCGTAGGAGGCCATTGAAGAATTCTGTTCATTATCTTAGTACATCGCGTCCACTCACCTTGATGCGGGTTGTGACTTACCCGTCCTGTTGCACTGCGGCCACTCCCCACACTTGGGCAGCAACGGATCCGACTCATTCAGCGGCGGGAACCCCAAGGCAACCGCCTGGCCCTGATCAAACTCCTGCGTGACCTCGCTCATCAAACCATCTATCACCTCATGTCAGCCCTCATCCCCCCTTTCCACCCCTTTTTGACACCCCTGAACTTACAATCCCTTATAGTCCCCGACAACTGCCCCGCCAGCGCCCCAATCGTGACCTCATCCCACGGCACATGCGCCACCGGATCATCCTTGGCCTGTCCCGCCGCCGCCGCCAGCTCAGGCACATACTTGGTAATCGGCTCGTTCCATTTCACGTCCCCGTCCTGCGCCAGCCAGGTGAGCACGGTAAACACCTTTGTGAGGCTGCCCAGGCGGTACACCGTGTCGGCGTTTACACTCTTCACTCCCGAAGAATTGTTGGTGGCGGAGGCAAGGGAAGCGGCGGTGTGGTGCCAGCTGAAGATGAGCGGTTGTTCTTTGCTGGTGCTGAAGACTTCGATGCTGTAGCTGGTTGTGTTGGCGCGGATGGCGGAGGAGTTGGTCTGGTCCCAGATGGTGAAGATGGAGGTTAGGTTGGCGATGGCGGATTGGATGGCGGAGCTGTTTTTGAAGTTGTAGGGTTTCTCGTAGACGGGGCCGAGGGGAGGGCAGTTGGGGCCGGCGAGGGAGGGTGTGCCTGCTGCCAGGGCCAGCAGGAAGGGGGCTTTGATCCGCATTGTCCCTATCTTGATTCGGACAGGCGGTTAATGTCAGGTTTGCGGACAATCCGTAAGGGAGCAGACTAGAAAGAGAGAGGCAGTGCTCCCTTGACGGATGTTGTCCGCTATATAGTGCCGTCCCTGAGGATTCGAGTTGGGAGAGTTTTGTTGCTTCTTTCCAGTAATATGTGCGTCCAGTAGCCAGCTACAACACCAGAGTTAGAAGGTGACGTCCGTTCCTGCGTCGGGCGGGACGTAAGGACTTTCGGGAGATCATATCGGCTCAGGGGTATGCCCCTGACGGTCCTGACCGTAGGGATGGCTGTCACCCACACTCTTGGGAAGATATCCGGCCGGAACCAACCGAAGACATCGATTACAGTCTGTTGCCCATAGCGCCCGTTCTATGCATTATTTTTGGGTTTATACATGGAAATGATGGAACTGGCCCATATTAAGGTTGCCATTCCTCGGAACCCGGAGCAGAACAATCAACAGCGACGTGACAGCCGCGGCTGGTTGCAATGATTGTAGATCCATGATTCTTATGGCTCATGTTAATGGCTACTGGGGTTGCCAAATCATCCATATTGCCCTGCTCCGGGTCCGCCGAGTCTTCCGAGGCCCCTTTGAGCGTCATGCCATCCGGGTAATTCTGGCTGTCTCCCAAAGGAAAGGCTGGCTTTTCCACTTGACCTTGAATTTGAATCTCAAAGAACGTCATTGTGCTGAAGATGAAGGTGTTCCTCGTAGAGCTGACAAAGGACCGCAAATAAAGAACAATGCTTGAGAGGGTGAACAAGGTTGATTGTCGACCCAACTTGAGCTGAAAGAAGCCCGGGTCTCCCTTTCGAGTTCTGGATAGGTAACTTGCAGCATGTAGTTGGAATCAAACGACAGATTTCCTTCCCCTTGGAGATTGGAAAGTGTCGTTACTCATGAATCTATGCTCGCCTGGGTACGCGTATAGTTACCTCGGTGCAAAGTATCCCCTCTCGTGTACTTGTACATTAAGTGCTGTGTTATGTCATCATAAATCGGCCAAACAAGTCCTCTCATATCACAAAAGCCCGCAGACTCTCCATGCTTGTTCCGCCTCGTAACCTGGTGTGCGCATTAACGAGCCCGCACTCGGGCCCAGAATGGACCGGCCGTACAAGCCATATCGACCGCCGCTTTCCTTCTGGGCGACGTCTCGGTTCAAGTTCAAAGGTGGCTGATGGATTGGTCAGTTTACTGCTTCAAGCCAGGACTCGGAGTGAGAAAAAAGCGTTACGTACCATGTCTCTGAGGCTTCGGCTCAGCCTCCTGCCTTGGTGACGGCGATGTGCCTCCTCCACTGAAGTCGCGGCTCTCTGCGGTGATCGACCCAACACCCAACGTTTCCGACTCCTCAAACATGGCCAGATACGATCTCGGGTTTTCCGACCAGGCATCCACCGTCTGCAGCTTCTGGAACTGCCCGGCCTCCGGGCAAGGCATCGGCACCGGCCTGGGCGGCGGCGGAGGAGCAAACCCCCCAAAACCCTCCTCTCCACCCTCACCCTTCAGACCCCCCGGAAGTTCCGCCGTGCCAAGCTCATTACGGCCCAAACCCACCACGTCCGCCCAAACAACCTCCTCTACCTCAGTCCACCTCTTAGCCGCCATATCAACGATCCTCTGTTCCAGCCTCGTCTCGATCCTAATCCCCAACATCGACCCAAGAGAAATCAAATGCTGCGCCAGCATCTGGCATAGACGCTCTTTCATGGCCAGCCACAGTGTCGGGCTCCGTTGGAACTCCGGACTCAGCAACCCGGTCTCAGCCGGAAACTCGGGGAGCCGGTCGTGAGTGTCGGGCTGGGACGAGGCCGAGTGTCCCACGCCCAGCACGGCGCCCAGCACGAGCAGAAACAGCACCTGGCAGGACTCGGGGCCGAGGCGGGAGAGGAGTTCGGGCGTGAGGATGCAGTCGAGGCGCTTGAGCAGGCGGTAGTTTGGTATGTGGCCGGAGGCGTGCAGGGAGCGGGTTTGTAAGGGTTCTGATGCGGCAGTGGTCTCGGTGGTGTCTCGCCAGCCGGCGCGGGCGAGAGAGGCGGCAAGGAGAAAAGGGCGGAAGGCAGCCATCAGGCCGTCTGTGTCCGCCGTAGGACTGGTTGTGGTCCCATCTTCTGGGAACTGCAGCCCGAGCAAGCTCGAACAACACAAGCCCACGATGTCGCCATTGGGGAGGTGGAAGTCGGTGTCGGTCAAACATGAGGCGATGGTGTTCTTGAAGGCTGCGGGGCTGGAGGTGAACGAGAAGTTGGAGGACTCGGCGATGCGGGCGAGCAGGTCGCCCATGGCCTGCATCAAGGTCTCGATTTGCATGGCGGTCGCGGCGGCGTCGTCTCCGCGCGAGAACCTGGAGGATGTTGATGTCGGCGAAACAGGTGCTGTAGCAGATGATGGAGAGCACCCTTCTCTCGAAGCCCTGGACGGTGTCTTGCTGGCAGGGCTGGCACAGGTTGTCGAAGAAGTAGCCAAGTTAGGTCCCTGGCTCGAAAGATGGGCCATCGAGATGGTGTTTTATGTTTGACTGCATCGATCTGGTCCTATCCAGGCGAGCCAGGCTCCCAAGTGCCACCGCCAACAGCAGTGGCAAGACGGGACGGGGCAGCTGAACGCTGGAGATAGACATACATTTTGGGGCATGGCCGCCTTTGTATGCCCCCACAAATGGTGTGTCTCGCAGCCTGATGCCGGGTCTGGGCGACTGATGGTTGCGCAGCGGAAGTTGCCCCTGCTGAGCGTGGTGCTTCATGACGGAAGTTCAATGGCGCATGAATGCGACGGAGGCGCGAAACAGACGCCATCCCCAATACCAATTCCAGAACCGGTTTGGTGTCGCTTGGCAGGATCTGGCCCGCCGCCGCCACATGCGGAAGTCTTGCGAGATGGTGGGGAAGTTCGGTTGATGAAGACGCGATGTTGGCGGAATGGGTTTGTTGATGCCGGGTTGTGGCAGCTGAGAATGCAAATGCTGGAAAAAAATGCGTGCCTTGCACCCTAACCCTGGATGCGCAAATGCATTTTATTTTGCCCACAACACTCGGCGGTTTCAACAAAAAACTGGTCCACGTGCATGATTCCTTCACGATTGATTTTTGGATTTCGATTTTCCGAGCCAATGAGGCGCTGCGGCGTGAATCAGGCAAGCTGAAAATTTAGAGTTTGGAAGGCGGCGCCCACTCTTCGGCACCATGGCCAGCTGAAAACAACAAACCGAGCCGCATGGAACCGGCTCATTCCGCTGGTCTGGATTCCATTGCCGATTTTGGTTCAACTTGCACTTCGCTGCAGTGCCACACGCCGAAATCCCATCCATGGGCACCGTTATTCCAGATGCATCCAGCCATGCAAATATCGAATGCGCTGGTCGTCAACCGAGACAGCGACGGCAGTGGCTGCAACGGCCACGCCCGAGCCGCTTCATGGGTTCCTTTTCCTTTTCCACTTTTCCCGTCTTCCGTCCCGGGCCCGTTCGTTCCACTGATTATGACCGATAGCTTCAGGCCGGGAACGATTTTAGCAGCACAGAGTATGCGAAGACGGACCAAGACTCCGTGACTCCGCGACTCCTCTCCAATCACTGGCCTGCACCCGACACATCACAGCTGAAAGTCCAGCACGACGACCTTCCGGGAACCTGCCGCCTCCTCGGACAGCGCCACCACCGACAGCACATTGTCGTGCTCGAGCCGCGCCGAGTCGACCAGCGGCTCGCCAGTCAGATCGGTGCCCGACCACACCTCCTCGTAGGTGGCATATCCCGCCGCCTTGGACGCCTTGAGGATCCTCAGCGTCGACGCGGCAAAGTCCGGAAGGACAATGAACAAGTCTCCCGTCTTGCTCACCGCCAGCCGTCCACGAGCCCGGCCTGTGAGGGTCCGGATGGGCCGTTGCGTCCATTCTCCTGCTCCAATCTCAGTCAGCACCATTCCCAAGTCTTTTGAAAGGAGCACCCACCCTCCGGCGACCGATAAAAATGCCTCCACACCTCCCCATCCCGATTCAACACATGCACCCCCCCATCCCCATCAACAGCCTGCGCCTCCTGGTTCGAAAGCCCCGACCCCCTCGGAATCTCAAACGCAACAATCCCCTCCGCATCGTTCCCCACCGTCCCCCCCCTCCTCAAATCAGCCACCACCCTCCCCCCGCCATTCCTCCACGTATACCCCCCATCCTCACTATACGCATAACAAATATCATGATTATTCTCCGCCCCGTTCGGCCCCGCCTGCTGCTTGTGCTTGGTATCGAGGGGGTCGTCCCACCCCTCGTAGTGCACGAACCCGCGGTACACCCAGGTGACGTGTAATCTGCCGTTGCGGCAGTCCATGCCGTGCACGTACGGGTTGCTTTGGATGCCGGTCAGGTGGGGGCCGACGAAGGTGAAGAAACCGGTCTTGGGGCTGTAGGTGTAGAGGTAGTCGTTGCCGAGGCCGGCTTTGCCGTCGCGGAAGGAGAGGAACATGTCGTCGGAGGGGCTGAGGAAGCCGAAGCGGGGGTAGGTTACGTAGCTGAAGTGGCGGTGGGTGGAGGGTAGGCCTGGGAGGTAGTCGAGTGTTGGGGTGAAGAGGGAGGGTGTCCAGGCGAAGGACGTTGGGTCGGTCGCCAGGTTGCGGACGGAGTAGCGGTATCTGAGGCTGGATGGTGGTGAGTTTTCTGTTTTCTTTTCGTCATCTTGAAGAAGAACACTGGCTGACTGCACTTACACATCGCAGTGGTGGTCGAACGAGAGATGGATGGTCCCGTCGCCGGGACAGATGCCCATCTGGACCGTGTTGTGCCCATCGTCGGTCGTCTGCGGGTAGTCGTCGAGCACCAGCACCTCCCAGTCGCCAAGGGGCAGCCGCCTTCTCGCAACATGGACGTATAGCGGTTCCTGAACAGCATCCGACGACGACTCTGATTGGAGGAAAGAGTAAAAGCAGGAATACTGCCAGCCGTTGAACGAGACAATGGCGTCCTGCTGGAAGGAATTGCAGTTGATGTTGAAGCGGCGCTGGGCGGCGTCTTGGCCCAGCACCGTGACACGCGGCTCCGCGAGCATCATCTCGGCACCGCCTGGTCTGCACGGGGGCCTGGCGAGATTCAATCAGTCTTGCGTTGCGGGATGCGACTGGGTAGGTAACTTCGTGGCCCCTGCTCCCGGGGAATTGGATTTGGGGCTGACACGAGCGGGCGGGCTGTCAAAAGGGAGCTACTGTACGGAGCACACTGCTACAGTACGCTATTTGACGCTGCTCTGCATTGTGAGGTCGTCCGGAGGCTCACTCGGCCGCACCACCCCGACCCCCGAGACAGCAGCCTGCTCGTAACGGAGTTAGCTGGTGGTTGCTTGGAACCAAGACTGGCTGATCGGCTGACAGCCCCTGATTCGTGGAGAAATGGGGCATCAGATTAATTCCACGACAGGGATCAGCGCCCGGCACACCCAAGCCTCCATCGGCGCCCCGGCAGTGTGGGAGGGCTGGGCAACCACTTGCGTCAGGAGGCGTCAATGGTTCGGTTTGGGGAAGTTCCAGAATGGGAGCTGGCTTCGCCTGGCTAAATCGAGCCGCATGCCAAACAGAGGCTTTGATTGGAGACGGCCTCTGAGGGAAGCCAACGTCGAGTTGGAGGTCAACAGACGGTGATGGTCACGACTGGCTGGTTGAGCGTCTATCCGGCCAGCGACGTCTTCGACGAGAAGACGACAACTCATCCAGACGCTGAGAGTTTCTCCGTCTTCATCTTCCTCCAGGAAACACGGGGATGCGACTCGGATTCCATGCGATGGAGTCTGGGGACGGAAACGAACCTGGAGATGCCAGTCGACGACGACGAGTCTGGGGAAGGATGGGCCCCTTGGCGCCTTGTTTCCCCAGTTTTCTCCTCGCCGACCCCATCCCCCGCCTTTTGCCCCATCCCAACCCCAACATTGACTCCCTTGTCTCGCTGATTGCTCGTTTTTACCCCACAAAACACGAATAGGCTAATACCGACCAGGGCATCGCGAGGGGCAGCGAGCCAGCATGTGCTGGCGGGCCGTTGATGACACTGAGACACTGTTGATGCCGCCTCAACCGCTAACGGTTCAGACACAGAGCATCCTGATGAAGGGAGTCTCGTCTGCTATCTCGCTATCCAGATCGCCGTCGAAACGCCGTCCACCGGATCTGTCGGCCGCTGATCAGATGACGGCCGGCCCCGTCGGCGCCAGTCAGCGCCCTCTCCTGCTCGGGGAATTGCACGTTTTCAGGCCATCGCCTCCCATATCCGACCGCCACAGCTTGCGGCGCGCCGTCTTGGCAACGGGGACACCAAAACCGTTCGCCAACCGCAGGCTGGTTGCCGCCCCCGGCGCCTGGCCCTCCATTTGGTGGAAAAAAGTGGAAAATGGATCGTGGCCCTAGAGCCAACGGTGCTAGCGCGTGCCAGAGCCAGGGGATCCCCTCACTTGCAAGCAACAAGCCGGCCCAATGCGACCCTGGCACGCGTCTGCACCGAGTCTTTTGTTTGAAAGACACCCCGAACTCCCCTTCTCCGCACCTGAAGGGTGCCATCGCACATGGAGTCCGGCCGGGATCGAGACCTGGACCCCCCAATCAGGGGCGGCCATGCCGAGCTGGGGGCACCCTCGAACCCCCGTTCATCCGCTGCAATTGTCCCATGGAGGCGAGAGATAACGTTAGCAGACATGGAGGAGCAAGCGAAGTACAAAAGGGACCGGTCCGCAGTCCTTTCTTGCTGCTCCGGGTCCCGGCATCTGGGGTTTGTCTGTCTTCGTCCGCCTTCAATATCGAAGACATCTTGCCTTCGACCTTGAGGCCCCCAGACCATCCCCAGCTTCAATTCTCGCCAGCAGACCGCCCAAGATGTCGCTGTCGAACAAGATTCTCCGCAAGATCGTGCGGAACGAGGCCATGGCCTCGGATCCGCCCGAGATCTACGGCTGGCGTGTGTATCTGCTGGCCTGCTCGGTACGGCCCCCTGAGAAGCCCTCTTGAGAACGATGGAAGATGAGTTTGGTGAGATTAATTGCTGACAACTGCTCTCCAGGCCTGCTTCGGCGCCATGTCCTTCGGCTGGGACTCGTCCGTCATCGGCGGTGTCATCGTCCTCCCGCCCTTCATCCAAGACTTCGGCCTCGGCGACTCCAAGTCGGTCGCCACCGCCAACCTCTCTGCCAACATCGTCTCGACCCTCCAAGCCGGCTGCTTCCTCGGCGCGCTCATCGCCTCGCCCCTGACCGACCGGTTCGGCCGCAAGTGGTGCCTCATCGGCGTCTCGCTCGTCGTCATCATCGGCATCATCATGCAGTCCGCCGCCATGGGCAACCTGGGCGCCATGTACGCGGGCCGCTTCATCGGCGGCATGGGCGTCGGCGCGGCCTCGACCATCAACCCCATCTACGTGTCCGAGAACGCCCCGCGCGCCATCCGCGGCCTGCTCACGGGCCTGTACCAGCTCTTCATCGTCACGGGCGGCATGATCGCCTTCTGGATCAACTACTCGGTCAGCATCCACTTCCCGCACACGCGCATCATGTACATCTTCCCGCTGGCCATCCAAGCCCTGCCCGCCCTCCTCCTCTGCTGCTGCATGCTCCTCTGCCACGAATCCCCCCGCTGGCTGGCCCGCCAGGACCGCTGGGAGGACTGCAAGCGCGTGCTGGCGCGCATCCGCAACCTCCCTCCCACGCACGGCTACATCCAGGACGAGTTCCAGGAGATTGTCGACCAGCTCGAGAAGGAGCGGCGCGAGATCGGCGACGCCACCTTCTGGAACCTGCAGCGCGAGATGTGGACCATCCCCGGCAACCGCCGCCGCGTGCTCATCTCCATCTTCCTCATGGTCTGCCAGCAGATGACGGGCACCAATGCCATCAACACGTACGCGCCGACGATTTTCCAGAATCTGGGTCTGACGGGGACGTCGACGTCGCTGTTTAGCACGGGGATTTATGGCATTGTTAAGGTCACGAGCTGTATTTGCTTCTTGCTGTTCATGGCCGACTCGCTGGGTCGCCGGCGCAGTCTGCTGTGGACGTCGATTGCCCAGGGCCTGGCCATGTTCTACATCGGTCTCTATGTGCGCATTGCGCCGCCCAAGCCGGGCCAGGAGGTGCCGCCCGCGGGTTACTTTGCGCTGGTTTCCATCTTCCTCTTCGCCGCGTAAGTCTTACCCTGATACCTCCCCCTTTTACACGGCAGCAGGAACTGACACTGGTGGTTTAGCTTCTTCCAATTCGGCTGGGGTCCCGCCTGCTGGATCTACGCGTCCGAGATCCCCGCCGCCCGCCTGCGCTCCCTCAACGTCGCCTACGCCGCCGCCACCCAGTGGCTCTTCAACTTTGTCGTCGCCCGCGCCGTGCCCACCATGCTCGTCACCGTCGGCAGCGACGGATACGGGTGCGTTACGCTCCACCTCTCCTCCCCCCTTTCCCATAAACCGTTTACTGACATATGTGTGACTGCAGGACATACCTCATCTTCGGCTCCTTCTGCTTCTCCATGTTCGTCTTTGTCTGGTTCTTTGTCCCCGAGACAAAGGGCATCTCGCTCGAGCACATGGACCAGCTGTTTGGCATGACCGAGGCGTCCGAGAAGACGGCGCTGTCGGCCACCGAGGAGGACGCCGCGGCAAAGACGGAAAAGGAGCAGGAGACGCCGCGGGCGAGGGAGACGGAGGTTGCTTAATGATTATGGATTGCTCAATAGGAAGGGATGAAGAGAGGGATGTCTACTAGAGGTAGATACTACCTAGATGATGTTTTGTAGCAAGCTGTTGTTTTTGTTACCTTATGAATACCGGGTTGTAAAGTCTGGATAGATCTACAATGGTTTCCTTGGCCAGCTTGCGCATCCACGATGAGGGTCAAGAGTGGTTGATGAAACGAAACCATCCTGACTTAACGGTGATACAAAGCCCCTGTTGCCTTGTAACCTTGACACAAAGGCTTTGTGTTCCCGCACGAACAAGGATGGAGTGTCCTTTTCACTTGCCGAACGCAGCAGTGCGGATGCGGCTCTGTCCCTTTGTTGCATTCCTGCCCGAGACAACACTTGACTTGTTGTAACCATTGAAGTCAGACATCACCACCAGGTCCACAAGCCACACAAGCAACACAGACGAAAGCAGAGGCATCGTATATCATTAAGGCATCAAGCCCTATCTCAGTGGTATCGAGGTATCATACCAGGTATCATCCCAACGTGCCTGTGCCTAAACAGAAAACGCAAATCGAGCAGAGATGTGTCTGCCATGCTACACTCTTCCCAATGCATGTAACTCTATCCAGTTACTTGCAACACAACTGTGCATGACTAGCAAGAGTCAGCCGGGCAGGCAATCATGGTGCCCTTGGTCGAGCCATCAACGCCAGCCAGCGTCAGAATAGCGCCAACCACACCGCCGAGACCCTCGCCGGCAATGAAGCCTGTTCACAAACGTTAGCTGATCCCTCCAATTAATTAATCTTTCGGGAAGAGGAGAAAACTCACCCGCAGCAACAGCATACCCATAAATATCCCACGTCCTCATGCTGTACTTCCTCCAGAGCGCGGCAATGATGGCGCCAAGCAGCGCAGCATTGGCGAACACTGGAGCCGGGATAACCCACGACAGCGCAATGGCGCCCCAGTTGGGCAGCCACTTCCTGTACTTCTCGCGCTCGCCCACCAGCCAAAAGTGGCGGACGACGACCTGCACGATGGACACGACGCCCATGACGATGGCAAAGATGCCGCTCTTGAGCGGGATCGACACGCGCGGGTCGGTAACCGCCTGCGCGACCGCCTTCCAGGCGGTGACGGAGGGGACCATGAAGGGGCATTCGTCGATGTCCTCGTTCCAGATGCAGGGGTAGGCGGTGGTGAAGAGCACGAAGAGGCCCGGGCCGAGCCAGACAGAGACGAAGCTGCCGATGGACTGGGCGATCCACTGCTTGACGGGCGAGGTGCCCACCAGGAAACCAGTGCGGAAATCGCTGACCAGCGCCGTGGCCATGTCAGCGCCGGCCGAGGCGAGCGAGCCGGCGACGAGGTTGATCTTTTGGGCGTGCTCGATCGAGTAGCCGCTGTGGGAGGTGGCGCCACCGAACACAAGCTGCGACGCCTTGGAGGCGGCCGTGAGCGGGGTGTTGTCAGTGACGGCGCCGATTTGGATGGCGAGGAACGAGAAGAGGAAGGCGAGCACGATGGCGAGGATGGTCAGGCCGGGGTGCATCTCCCACTGGAAGTGGAAGATGATCATGCCGACGACGATGGTGACGAGCAGGCCCAGAGCCCACATCCACGTCTTGACCTGCTCCTCGGGCGGGAACGGGTCCTCGACCACGTTCTCGTCCTTGACGCGGGGCGCGCCGTGCTTGGCGAAGAAGGCGCTCGACTTGCCGCGCGAGACGAGCATGCTGTTGATGCCGCTGCACGACTGGTTCCAGACCGACTTCATGCCGGACCAGATGGCCTTGTACTGCACGAACAGCTCGGCCATGGAGCAGCACACCATGACCATGACGCCGGGCCAGAGGAGCCAGTACCGCGGGGAGGGGGTCTGCTTGCCCAGGTTCTTGAGCGACGTAAAACTGTAGTAGCCGTCCCACTTGGGGTCGTCGGTCATGGGCAAGCCGATGCACTCGCCGTAGTGGACCAGGGCGGGGCCGATGATGCCCCAGGCCATGACGGAGCCGGCAAACATGGAGATGGCGGGGTTCAGGCCGATCAGGATGCCAGAGCCGATGAAGGCGGGGGTCCACTCAAAGTACCAGCCCCACGACTCGATGTTCATGGCCCAGCTGGTGTAGCCGCTCCAGATGTGGATCCAGGTGAAGACGTGCCAGTCGTACAGGATGCCGACGGCGTAGTACGAGGCCACGCGGTGGCACAGGGCGCCGAAGAAGCAGATGGCGAGGCACTTGAGCTTCTTGATGGCCTCGATGCCGCCCGCGGCGCCGGCGTGCATGGACCGGATCGTCAGCGCGACGGCCGTTGGCGTGGGGAACAGCAGCTTCAGCTCGCGGGCGACCTGGACGATGAAGAACTTGCGCAGCGGGGTGACGTAGAAGATGCCGATGAAGGAGGCGACGAGCGTGATGGTGAAGATGGCGCCAATGTCGTCCTTGGGCGAGCGGCCCTCGCCCATGACGCCGAGGCGGTACATGGCGGGGATGCCGGCCACGAAGATGCCGCCGGTGCCGCCGGCGCCCTGCGCAGCCGACTGCACGATGGAGTTCTCCTGGGGACCGAAGAGACCGCCGATGATGGGGATGTTTCCGCCCGACTTCTCGAGCAGCTTCAGGACGCCGTAGCCAAAGATGGCGCCGAACATGTTGGCGGTGAATGTGAAACCCGTCTTCAGACCTGCCGCGAGCATCAGTATCGCCGGATTTGGTGGGCCACCGCAAGCAGTGCATTCTTACCGAGATACAGGTTGGATGCGCAGACCAGCGAGCCGAGAACGCAGCCGACAACAACAGCCCGGACGGTGAGCGGGTTGGGCTCGTGCGGAATCGAGGGATCCATGAGCAGCGGGCGGTAGAGGTCCTCCTCCTCCTCGCCGGCCTCGCTGCCGAGCTTCTCGATCTCGACATTGTGCGTCTTGAGATCGGCCGTGTTCTCGATGGGCGGCTGGCTCTCGGCAAACGGACGAACCGCCGCCGGGGTGGCGCCGGCCTCGAGGGCCTTCTCTTCCGTCGTGGTCATTGTAGGTGCCGTGTTTGGTGCGGTCGTCTCAGTGTGTGCAAGACTACCCGCGAGGAGGGGATCCCAGCCTGGGTTGGCGGGGAGCGATTGGCGATGACGGAATGGGATGGGAAGGGTGAGACGAAGAAATCCAGGGAAGCGGGACGCGGTAGCACGCAGGGCGTGTCGGTATTTAAATAAAGTGACGAGTCGTCCGAGTCACTGTCGAGTCCCTTGGGTCGAGAAACGAGCTGCCCTGTGTGGTGAGCTTGGCATGCGCGCATCCATCGACTTGGCCGAACCGGAAGCAGAATGTGTTCAGGCGAGCCCTGCGAGCGCTGGAACTGGTTGCCACTCCGGGCAGGCCCCTCCGCAGGCCGGGCTGCCATGTGCTGCTCCATGTCGGTCCCCGGGGTGATAACAGATGGTGGGTTGAGATGGGACGGAAATCGCCTCTGCCGGGGGCGATTGGCGCTGGCATGCATGGCGGTCGAATGAACCGAGTCGTCTGCGATTCGCCGGAACAAGGAGGGCAGGGCTCGATTAGGCAGGTCGATACCCGGTGTTTAAAGACGAGAAATGGGGGGCCCGGCCACTTGCTGCCGAAAAGCGCGCCTGCCATCGTGCGACGCATCGAAGCTGCCGATCTGGCAAGTGAATCACCCTGGTGTGGGGTGACTTTAGCCTTCCTTCCTGGGTGTTTTGGCCGATAAGATCAAAATGCATCTTCGCACAGTGCATCAGGAGACGGCAGTCTCCCTTTTGCCTGAACTCAACCATTGCCATACCTTCCAGGTTCAGTTGGAATTTTGAGGGAGATGCAATTCAAGCCTGGAATCAGCCAGGGCAGTCCAGATTCTCTTTCTCTCTGCAAATCCCATCAAGACGGTAACCAAGGGGCGACAGGATCGGCAAGAGTGCAGCCCTTTGCACAGTGCGCCGGCCGTGGTGCGGCCCCCACAGATTGAGAGGCAAGACCATGCGGCGGCCCGATTGGCTCGGCGGTCGCAGCTGCTGTCGAAGAAGGCAGGTTGACGGCAGCGGCTGCAGATGCCACCATGCCCGGAACAGCAGGCGCCTTGGCTTAGGCGTGCCCCGCTCTGCGTGAAACGGCGAGCCCGCATCCACTGCAAACGGGTGAGACTGCCGCAATCGGCTTGGACCACAGCATTTTTCTCGAAGCATGCCCACCACAACACGAATGTCGATATCTCGAAGGGCGCGGATGTTGTCCAGACACGTCATCCTTTACTGGCAGATAGTGAGCCAACTCGGGTGGTTTTGTGGCAACAGCGATTATCGGCATCGCATACCCGTTTGCACCGCAACAATTTCTGCGTAACGAAGGACGGATCAGAAATCATCCTTCTGGAATCCATCGTTACTCGGAGCTCCCTCTTCGAGATTTACTCGGCGAAGCTAATGCATTACCCGCCGCCTATTGACCTGGAACCAACACGTCCAGCATCAAATCGGCAGGTGGTCAGCAATGCCATGTGAAGGCATGGAGCCCATGTCCTCGCCGACCCCAACGCATCACGGCCCGCGGCCCGCCTCTCTCATGGGTCGCTGGCCCGGGTTCGATGCTGCACGGAGATTTCCGTCGCGAGTCTTCGAGGACGGTTTGACGTGAACAAGCCTGCCATCCCAATATCCAAGGACACCAATACCATGGATGCACGCAGGCACCGTGGCGGCTTGCGACATGCCTTGCAGCAATTCCAGCCTCACCATCGGGAGGCGTGTCTCGGGCCTGTCCCGCAACGCCCGTCGCCCACAACCCGGCCGATGGGCGTGTGGGGGCTGCGTTACGCGAACCGTTTGAGAAGCTCGAGCCATATTCAACGGTGAATCACCTCGTGGAGTCGTGGAGCCGTCTTTCCACGTAGGCGCAAGAACGTCCATCTTCGAGACATCAAAAGAGACTTGTTGGCCCAGCACCATCTATTGCCCCGTTCTTACCCCGAGAGGAGAGCTTGGCTACGGTATGCAACGGCTTTGGCATACTCGAGGCAGACCACCTTCACAACATGAAAGTTCCCAGAGGCAAACCAATCCCTTGGAACGCTGCTCGCGTGCCTCTCTCGACTCTTGGTTGTGGTTGCGCGGGAGCTGCCCCGTCAATCCCGGCAGCAGTGCAACACCAATCACCTGCCATTCCCGGCAAGGACAGGAGCTGCTTGGTTGCCAAAAATACCACACACCAACAAGAAGCTGCCCCTCAAAGTATTTCCCCCTGGATATCGGAGTCTCGGCATCCAGATCTATCAACACCCAATTGCACCGACGTCCTCGGTTTAACCGTCACGCCGCCTGTCAAAACATCCACGATGGTTTCCCCTCTGTTCGTGCGAACTTGGCCTCCGCCGGAAAACCGATGTTGGCCCGGTGGAGGGATCAACTGCCGCCACCCACACCAACATCGGGACAAGCGTCGCCAAGCCACAAAAGCTTGTCTCCTGCCGTTCCTGCAAAAGCGCGGCTCGCTAAACTCATCCCGAGCCGCTAGCGGAGAGCGAGGGAGCTAACCAGACTCGGAAGACACGTCCTGCAAGGGACTGCAACATCCTCCTCCATCGCTGCGGTTGGCAAGCACCTCGTGTCCCGCTGTGCTGTCATCAAGAGCACAATGGGCTCTTCCTGGAGCTCAAGTTGATCAACACTGTAAACAGAATTGTTTGGAGGCCCGGGTTCTGCTCAGACAGCCTTCCTCCAATCAGTCTCATCTACCATGTTATCAACCCGGTCACACCACCGGAGCCCCGAAACCACAACACGAAGTGAAGGTGGCAAGGCAACAATAGCAGGATCGGACAATAACCGTGTAATGTACAGGATCTCACGGACCAGTCAAGCTGCCTGATCTACTTAGGTCACTTACTAGTAAGCTTATCGTTCTGATCCCAACTCGCTTGAACCGGCAGCTTGCGGACGAGAAGAACGCGAGACAGACGGCCTACGTTGTTAGTCCAACTCTAAACCGCTCCTACGCTGTTTTTCAAAGACGTCCACAGGCCAACGCATCTCAAATCTCCTTGCGGGTGACCGATTCAACACCAGAAATCCATTGCCGAGCTCCTTAAATTTTTGAGGCACAAATCGCGGGACGCTCGGCAACATGTGATTAAGTCCGTGAACTCCTAGCTGGAAGTCTGACTGTTTCTTCGGAGGTCGTGATGTGTTGAGGTCAGCCCCCCATTTCAAGAGGGGTTCAGCGTCTGTCCAGACCTGCTTTGTGTACACACTTACGAAACAATGATCTCTCCAACAACAAGTGGTAGAATCAACCTGTGCATTCAACAAAATAACTTCATCAACACAACTGAGGGGAGAAAACAAGATCATACGCACTGTAACCACAACACAATCTCGTCTGGCGTCATCGTTCTGCACGTTCCCTCCCCCTCCTCACTCCTTCACTCTGCTCCCGCAGTATCAGCCCGGCGAGTCCTCCCATCACAACTGCACTATCCTTTTTTGTTTCTGTCTTCCAACCTCTCTCTGCCCCAACACCAGATTGATTACATCCCGACCAGGACTGACACCATGCAGTCCCATTCCATCCTTCTCGCGGCCATACTGGCCCTTATCGAGGGCGTTGCAGGGGCAGTACCTCCCTCTGGCAACATGAAAGCCGGAAACCCAGGCACCTTCTCAGTCAAACAAGTCCGCAACCCAAACTTCATCCGCCGCGGCCCCCTCCAACTCGCCAAGGTCTACCACAAGTACCACACCCCCCTCCCAGCCGACCTCAAATCCGCCGTCGACCGCATCCGCAACGAACTCCAGTCCAACTCAAACCCAAAGTCAAAGAAGAAGGCGGCCAGAGTCACCGGCAGCGCGGAAACCACCCCCGAAGAGTCCGACGTCGAGTACCTCACCCCCGTCTCCCTCGGCACGCCCGGCCAGGTCCTCAACCTGGACATCGACACCGGCTCGAGCGACCTGTGGGTGTTCAGCACCGAGACGTCCAAGAGCGACATCAGCGGGCAGGTGCTGTACGACGCCAACAAGAGCTCGACGGCGCAGAAGCTGCAGGGGTACACGTGGGAGATCTCGTACGGGGACGGCAGCTCGTCGAGCGGGGATGTGTACACCGACAGTGTTACTGTCGGCGGGTTGATGGTGTCGCCGCAGGCGGTCGAGGTGGCCAAGAAGGTGTCGGATGCGTTTACGTCGGATCCGGATAACGATGGGTTGCTGGGGCTGGGGTTCAGTTCCATCAATACGGTGCAGCCGGTGGCGCAGAAGACGTTTTTTGATAACGCCAAGTCGGGGCTTGACTCGCCGGTTTTTACGGCGGATTTGAAAGCTGGTGCTCGTAAGTCCACCCCTTAACCTTTCCTCTCCTCTTCCTTGACTGACAAGATGACCCCCCCAACACCAGCCGGCCACTACAACTTCGGCTTCATCGACCCCAACTCCTTCTCGGGCGCCCTCACCTACACCCCCGTCGACAACTCCAACGGTTTCTGGGCCTTCACCCCCTCGGGCTACGCCATCGGCTCCTCGGGCTCCTTCACCAACACCACGTCCCAAGCCATCGCCGACACGGGCACCTCCCTCCTCCTGCTCCCCAGCACCGTCGTATCGTCCTACTACGCCCAGGTCACGGGCGCCTTCTACGACGCCACGCAGGGCGGGTACACGCTCCCCTGCAGCGGGTCGCAGCCCGATTTCTTCTTTGGGCTGGGGGATGCGGGCGCCAAGATCAGGGTGCCGGGTAAGTATATGGCGTATGCGCCGACGAGCGCGAACGGGCAGACGTGTTTTGGCGGGATCCAGCCGGATACGGGGATTGGGTTTTCGATTTATGGGGATGTGGCGTTCAAGGCGGCGTTTGTGGTGTTTGATGCGGGTAAGGTGCAGTTGGGGTGGGCGTCGAAGGCGTTGCATTGATGAGTGGAGGGTCTGGCGGCGTTGATGATGGCGGGGAGGTGAGAGCAAGTCTTGTAGGTGGCGAGTCTGGGGAGTGTAGCCTGAGTGGGAGCTGGGGTTTCCTGTGTCGGTATCTGATTGTTTGTTTACAAGTATCTCTTTGAATTGAATGACATCCAATGTGCACTCCATCATGATTCCAGCTCGCTAGGGTCCGGAGGGAAGACAACAGCCGATAGCTCGGCCATACCTGGCGATGTAGCACCCAATCCTGCAGTCGCTTCGCATCCAGGGGCCGCAGCCTGCATGTGAGGTTGTCCTGTGAGGTAATTCTCCGGCTCCCAGTGCTCTCGAAGCGTAGCATACGCCGCCGCGGCGGCCGGATCCTGTGAACCCTGAGGGTTGTCAGATGGGAGTCTGGTGGGAGGCGGTTCTGCGGGCATCTCCGCTGGTGGTAAGTTCCAGGAAAGAGTGTTATTTGTGGGCAGCTCCGGCCGCTGTATCGAAGGCGGTGTCAGGGGACTCGGAAGCTCAACACCATCCTGCCGGTGGATAAGGTGCTGGGGTATGGTTGAGAAGGGCTTGGCTAGTCCCATTTGGTGATCGGATACTGACGAGATTGGTGATTGTAGCAGGAGATTCGCGCCGTCTAGGGAGAAGCTGCTGCCTGACGGACTCGAGATGCGACACGATGAGTTTGAGTCCCACGGGTTCTGTTGACCACCCCCAATGTTCCAATTCGGGGTCAGTGGCCTTGGAGACTGCCCGCTATCTCCGAAAAGAAACGCTGCTCCGGTGCTGTCGAAGGTTGTTTGTGTCTTCTTTGCGAGCCCCTGCTGTCTGGGCTCGTGGCCCCCAGTGATGTTTGGATTCTGCTGGGGAGAAGACTTAAGGTCGTCAAACAAAGATTGGAGTCCGCCAGTGGCTGAAGACGTCTTCTTCCATTTGGGGACGATGGCTGTTTGCCCTGTTGAAAGGACGCTGGTTTTGTGAACGTCCGGCACGTATGCTTGGTAGACGACGGGTCCTGGAGCAGGCCCAGACGGAGACCAGGACGTGTTTGCAAAGCCCGGCGTGGGCGAGGCGTATGGCGGAGGCGGCTCTGTGGCCGACGCAGAGGGGTTCCCGACGGATGGGGTGTGGGACACGTGGGAGCTGACAGACGCAGGGCTTTCAGTGCTGAGTCCACCGGCCGGGCGCGGGATCTGTTTGTTACCGCCGCCTAGCATCTCGTCGAGAAGCGCCACGTTCTCCCAGGCCACCATCGGCCGAGCGTCTGTCCTCGCGGCGACCGGCTCGCCCGGCGTGGGCCTGTTCACCAGCGGCGCCAGGAGGACCAGCTGGCGGAGGAAGTTGAGCTCGGCGATGACGGAGCTGTGCTGGCGGGATATCAGCGGCTCTTGACTCTTAAACTCGCCCGAGCTGATGAAGAGCCATTCCAGACGCCTCATAAACGGCGTACTGCCGTCGTGGGCCTCGGGTCGCAGCTTCTCGACCAGCCGGGCGACTTCGAAGAGACTCGCGCGAGCACGTTCGATGATGGTGTTGACGCGGTCGAGAATGGCGGGCTTGGACTCGAGAATGGGCAGTGACTCGTTCCGGAGGCGGATGAGGTCGTTGAGGTCGTAGTGGCAGGTGCGGACGAGCTCTATGCATCGGCGGACGGCGTCGGGAACCTGATCAACCTTGATGCCGAAGATGAGAAGCTGGTATGCAGCCCGAAGAGATCCTGCCGCTATTGCTAGCTCCATGGTACCGTCTTCAGCCGTCTACCTAAAGTTCCCCGGGTTGTGAGCAAACGGGGCGTAAGAAGTTGCGCGGCTTGAGCGAGGTTGTCAGGAGATGGACCGAGGGAAGGCTCGCGGCATGAGGATTTGCGATGAGCATGCCAGATGCCTGGCTGGTTTCATGTTGCTGCCTTTCCTTTTGGCATGGTGAAGTGCAAATATCTTGTAGAATATCATTCATATCTTCCAGGCCTGAACAGGCCTAGCACTGATGGGTTCAAAACTTCAGTTCCCGCGGATTCTGAGTCGGTTGCAAAAGTTGGTGCATGCTCGCTCGTGATGAGGTGGGTGTGAGGTGAATGCATGTTTTCGAAGGCGGCAGAAGCGGGGCCTCAGCTGAGCCCGGGCCAACGCCCAACATCCACCCATCCAATGTTGCGGGTTGCTGTGACTCCACCTCCAATGCTCCACTCACCATTCCACATCTGGTGCCCTGCTGCTTTCCTCCTCCAGATCCCTCCACTCGGCATCAACGTCTTTGCAATTCATTTCTTGCAAGAACTCATATTAAACATTCGGGCATGAACTGATGTTGCGCCTTCCAGGTCGCTGCACCCCTGGTCTGGCCGGGAAGCCCACAGACACCACCAGCGCCGGATGAGGAATTGCAGCCCAATGCCAAATCGCTTTCGCAGCAGAGCCTTGAGGCAGACACAGTTCGGCTTGGAATTTCCAGTTGTGAACGCGCAGCGAGGGACTTAATCAGAGATCCATGAAATCTCGCCATTACCCGCGCAATCTCACACTCTCTCAACAACAAACGACAGCCTCCTAGTCCTCGGATCGTCCCACTGCCGATTCCGCTCCGCAATCCCCAAGCCCTCATCCAAGCTCGCCCGCACCTCCCACCTGGTCCCCGTCCGCCGACCGACCTCCTCCCACATGGCCTCAAACGTCTCAGCATTATGCTTGAAGATGCTCTTGCCTGCCCGTCCGGGCGCCTCGACGCCATCCACATGCCCGACGCTCTGCCCAATGACCAACGACCCTTCCCGCGGCCGCAGCAACTCCACCACGCGACAGCACGCCGCCGTCTGGCCCTCCAGGTCCCACACGTGCAGCACCATGCCCAGCTGCAGGATATCCACCCTCCCCTCGAACAGCTCCCGCACGCGCGGGTGTCCGCGGTCAAGCAGGTCCGCAACAACAAAATTGTCACCAGGCGGCAGCCGGTCTTCGTCGCGGAAAAATTGCCGACGCGAGCGTGACGAACTCGGCCTGTTTTTCGAGCCCAAACAAGTTCGCCGCGGGCGCCCCGTCGTGCACCAGCTTGCGCAGGTCCTGCGCGAAGCAGCACCCCACGTCGAGGAACACCGCGCCGTCCTGGGTGATGCGCTCCAGGATGCGCGGGTAGAGCGGGTGCCGGCTGAGGGAGAGGTCGAGGAAGCGGAACTGGCCGACGCATGGCCAGGGGAAGATGTCCCAGATTTAATCGCGCTGTTCGTTCAAGTTTAATTTAGTCGCGGTCTTGGGAAAAGGGGGGATTGACTAGGTAATTATTGCTACTCACCACCTCGATAGTGCGCGAGACGACCTCGTCCGGCGCGTAGCCGCCGTCCTGCCGCTTTTGTTCGACACTGGGGGCCGAGTGGGCGGTTGCCGGGAGCACCTGCTCCTCAGCCACTGCCGCCTTGGTGGTGTTCAAGGATTCAGACATGGTGCACGGTGTGGACAGGAGTTGAGAGTCGAAGAAAACTCGCAAAAGGCCATAAAGGCTTTGGAAGGAGACGACTTGAACGGCCTCCGGTGGATCGAGGACTCGAGCCGCACTGTTGCTGCCCCTGAACTGGTCAATGACACCTGGGGGCCAAGCATGGGGCAGGGGCTCGTCGGGAGGAGTGTCCCGACCGACGCGAGAGAACTCTGGGAAAATTCACCAGTCGCATTTGCGATTCAGCCATGGTTACCTACACAAGTCCCTGGCCGACAAGACGAGGTCGACAACTCGACCCAACAGCTGTCAGCGTCGCAATGCAGCGTGACACGGGCAGTACAGGAACGCTACTAGTGATGCAACAGCCTCGCGAACGCGACTGGCGCGATTCTGCCCAACTACCGCCCGCTGCCGCATTGTGTGCTATGGTGTGGGCGAGGTGGCGGCCAGGTTGCCAGTCAACACTCTCAACAACGGAAGACTTGCCGGTTAGGCGCCCTGAGAGGTCTTAGCAACATGAAGGACTGCAAAAGTTCCGCGCCCGTCCTTCCCCAAAACACCCTCCAGTCTTCAACCCCCACCCTCATCAGATCAGCACCGTCGACGGGGCAACAATCTCCTGCGGCACGGGGTACGCCCTCCCCTCCTTGTCCGCGACCTTGACCAGGCCCGGGCACACCACGGCAACCAGCGCACCACCACTTTGCTGCTTCAGCCCAGCATGCACAAAGTCAAACCGCCATTCACTAGGCTGCGAGAGCAGCTCGTATCCGAACTTTGCGACCTCGACGACGACCGCCTCGAGGTGGTCCCGCTGCTGGGAATGGTGCTCTGTAAAGTATCCGAGGAAGGCATCCATTGCATGAGCAAGTGCTGCCGCCTGCGGGTCCACGGCCGCTTTTGAGATGGGTAGTGGCGTGCGTTCGCTGCGGAGAGGGTGCAGCAGGAAGGCTGAGAGGGTGCGCCACTGGTTGAGGGCGAGGGAGCATACTGTTGTTTTGTTGACAAAAGTTAGAGGACTCGCCGGTTCTTTTAAGTTCTTCCCTACGACGCATCATGAAAGGGGCTGGGGTTCGGTGCTCACCTTTGATATCCCTCTCCCCTGACTCCCTCTGCGGCGGAATTGACCTGAGGAACGCAGCCACCGGGGCCGGGAGCATGGACAGCTCGCTGCTCGCGCTCACGTCGATGCTCCTGAACAAAACCTGGGAGATGACGTGCCGGAGCGCGACGTGGCAGGTAGCCGGGTCCAAGGCCAGTTGAGCAATGGTCTCGGCCGCCAGGCCTCCGCCATTCTTATCACCAACGCCCAGTTGCCTGAGCGACATGGCGAGGGCTCGAGAATCCGCCTGCACCGGCCCGAGGTGGTAGTTGTTCTCGACATGCTGCAGGATAAGCGCGTCGAGGGAGTGAAGCTCCGAGGCGATCTCGGAGTCGGGGCTCGACTCGAGGAGGAACTTGGCCACCTGGAGTTTGGGTTCGGCGGAGGCTGGCCGCGCCGCCACTGAGGAGGAGGAGGTCTTTCTTTCTCTGGCGAAGGCGCGTTCGCTGTCGCGGCGGCGCTGTTTCTTGCTCTTGCGTTGGAACAAGAAGAAGGCGATGGCGAAGCCGAGGAGCAGACCGGCTACGAGGCAACCCACTGCTGCTCCGGCAATGGCCCCGGCGTTGGTCTCGGGGGCTGGTTGCGGAGTTGGTGGGGGACTGGGCGGCCCGGGCGTTGCTGAAGGTGTCACGGTTGAGTCCACGTTTGCTGCAGTTAAGACCGCCGGCGTCGTCGCGGAGGTGAGCCCTGCTGGGAGGGAACTCGAACTTGAACCCGACATGGTGGGTTGAGTATGCGGGAGCGAGGCAAAGAAGAATCCGGAACACCTAGTGAGAGGGCGCTGGCACTCGATCGGGCCCTCCACCAAGAGAGAGGTGACGAGTGGTTTAAGATGAGGAGTCCCGGGCCAGGGGCACCGCCCGATCTCCAGGCCTTCCAGTCAGGTTCAGGTGCACAGCCAGCAGATCGATCCTTCGTCCAAAGCACAGAGTCAGCAAGTGTGGTTCTGGTCGCACTGTGCAAGCCACAAAACATCTAGCTGTCTAGGTGGTTCAGCTGGGCGCGCTAGTTGCGATAGTTCGAGTGGCGTTTTTCAGCTGCTTCGGCCTTCCCGAATCTCGATTCTCGAGGGCCATAAGAACAGGCAACCGTCATGGCACGCCGGGTGTGCTTCATGATACACAATCTGACAATCCAAAGGACAACGACTGCCATGTCCGTCAAGCCTAGACCACTGGCAAAGCTAGTCCACGAGCCGGGATCAACCTGGAGGAACATTAACACTACGCGCCCGCGACTGGACACGCTCCGACCCGTCTCGGCCCGTGTAGACAAGGCTGGATCAAAGTTGAGGTCACGGTGTCTGCAACCATGACGCTGCGCCTCGTTCCTGAAAAGGTCAAGTACCATGATGCGATGCAACAGGATCGAACCAGTGGCGGCGCTCTAGACTGCAGAGCAGCCACCAGTGCAGTGACTGCGCGCCCAATAAGACTGGAACAGTGGCACCGTGCACTGCTCGGTGAAGCGGCTCTCGTGTGATAATTGACGTTCATCATTGGTCCTGGAATCACCTGTTGGGCGCGGGAGCTGAGGTACTGGGAGTACGAGTGGCGTTCTCACTGGCGCCGGGAGACGGAAAGGTCCAACAAGGGGCCATGAGTGCGGGAACGCTGCGAAACATCGTGCCACGCACCCGGTATCTCTCAAGAACGACCATCAAGTAAGGTTCTGACAGCTAGAGGCACGTCGCGGTGCTTGAGGCCCGCAATCACCTTGACAAGATGAGCGCAGACGTGCCAGATATCACGGTCGCCGTTGACCTGGGGACCACTTACACCGGTAAGCCGCCACCGATCAGTCACCTCACCGGGCCTGCTAGACTCACACAGTTTGTCAGGAGTCGCATGGATGACCCCTCTGACGCCTCGGGACAAGGTCATCAACGACTGGCCCGGAAGCGGCGACCACAACGAGAAGAAAGTGCCCACGACGCTGATCTACCACCAAGCCAGCGGCGCCGTCTCGTCCTGGGGCTTCCTGTGCGCCGACGACGAGAGCATCAACGGCATGCAAGGCAAGACCAAGCACGAGTTCTTCAAGATCTTCATGGAATCCGACACGCTCGCCGCCGCGCAGCAGCAGGGTCTCTCGGGCGCCCCGGCATCGACCCGCGAGGCCCAGCGGTTCTGTACAGACTATCTCCGCCAGGTCTACCTCCACGTCAAGGATAGCATTGAGGCCAAGACTGGCTGTCGCGACTTGGGAGGATGGGCCGGGATGAGAGTCCAGTTCGTCTTCAGCGTGCCCACGACGTGGACCAGCCTCGGCGTGATCAACGCCTTCAAGAACGTCATCCGCAACGCTGGCTTTGGCGTCGAGGGACCCCGTCACTCGGCCGAGATTGATCTTACCGAGGCCGAGGCGGCGGCGGTGGCGACGCTCAAGACGAGCGGCGTGGCCAGGGTGCTGGACACGGGGTCCGTGTTCCTGACGGTTGATGCCGGCGGCGGGACGACGGACCTGGCGCTAATGCGGGTGACTTCCACGAGCCAGGAGCTGCCGCAGATCTCGTCCATGCATCCTGTCAGCGGCGTGGGGATTGGAGCCGCGGTCATAGATCGGTTGTTTGTCCATTTAGTGGCACAGAGAATCGCAGCGTACCCCGAGGTCTCCATGGCGCTGCCACCTGACTTCCCAACGCAGCTCTCGCGAAGTCACCATTTCAGGGCGTTGAAGCACAAGTTCGGCGAGAAGGCCTACATGCAGCCACTGTATCGGATTCCCATCGAGGGGGTGGCTCACAACTTCAGCCACCCCGGGCTTGGGATTGAAAACGGGAGGATGATGTTTTCTCGGTGAGTACAGCCACAGGATGGGAGTTTGACAATGAAGATGCTGACGAGACCTATCACTTCAACAGCAATGAGTTTCAAGCCCTCTTTGACCAGCAGATCGAGGGTATTGTGAAGAAGATCATTGAAGAGCTCGACTGGCTGCGAGACAGCGGCAGCGCCGAGCAAGTGGTAAGTGCCTGACTTCGTATTTCAAGAACTTGTTTGAAATTAGAGCGTGAGTGACCAACCCGTCACCGCTCCCAGCAACACATGGTCCTCTCCGGCGGCCTCGGCAGCTCAACCTACGTCCGCGACCAACTCCAGCAGCGCTTCGCCAACCTCCAACACCCCAACGCCAGCAAGGTCCAAGTCATCCGATCCAGCGACCCGCAGCTGGTCGTCGTGCACGGCCTCCTGTTCGACCACCAGCAAAAGGCCCAAACCAACGGCGCAGCCCCGGTGATGGCCGCGCGCATCGCTCGCGCCAGCTACGGCGTCATCGTCCGCCAGCTGTACTCGCCCGTGCACCACTTCAACGAGGACATCGTCGCGGACCGGTACGAGAAGGACAAGAAGTGGGCTGTCAACCAGATTGAGTGGTTGATCAAGAAGGGGGATGTGATTCACCCCAATGCGCCGACGCCGCTGGCCAAGATGTTCCAGATTCGGCTGGCTGCCGGGGAGTTGACGAGGGCGTTTGAGACGGGGGTGGTGGTGTCGCAGTGCGAGCCGTCTTTTTTGCCGAGGAGTATGAAGCAAGGTGCGTGCACCCTGACACATCCATGAATTGAGTACTCGAGAAAACAGTTCAAAGTACAGCAGCTGACGAGATGACTGTTAAATACAGCCGGCGCAACCAGGATCTGCGACGTCCGCAGCAATCTCGACGGCGTCAGGCAGGAGCAGCTGATTCTCAAGCACAAGAGCGGGACGTGTTTCTCTCGGGGATACACGTTTTACATTTGCGAGTTTGAGATCAGGGTCATTGTGACTCCGGCCGACTTGCGATTTGAGCTGTGGTTTGCGGGGCACAAGTTCTCGGGCAACCACGAGCCGATTTCTGTGACTTGGGATGAGGAGGGGACGAAAGTGAAGAGTTGAGGTGATTCTCAGATAGCTAGGTACCTTAGTTCTTGAGTTTCTGCAAGAGCCGCATCTCAACAATCCCTATCCAGCCCATAATTGGGCTACATCCTAATACCAAGCTTGGGGCCTATCAAGAGCAGCTGAGGCGACCGGTTCATGAAATGCATTGCCACGAAGGGCCCAACCGTGACGCCACTTGGACTCATTGCAAGAAAGTTGTCGACCATGGCTTGCGGTGCGAGTTCCAAACTACCCGATTAGAAAAGCACACAATGTCCCGATTAGGAAAAAATGAGGTCGTGCCCGGGTTCGAACCGGGGTTGTTGGAAGGAGAGGAAAGGCCTCATCAAAATCCAAAGTGCTAACCGCTACACTACACAACCTTTCGTGAAGTTGCCCCATTTCTTCTCTGGTGCTGCTTTATTAATGGACAAAGGGACACGCTCAAGGAATCGACTTGGGCGGACAAAGAGCCAGACTGCCTCGCTTTCTGACAGCCAGACTGTTCGCTATTTGTCACAGAGTGAACCTCCGTCTGCTCACTGTGCTTGTCGAGGCGGAGAGCTTGGGATAACAACTAGGGTTGTATTGTACAATATTGGATGCCTCTCCCAGGTGTTGACATGCCGTAGCAGGCAGGAAAGCTTCACTTCCCCGCCAGGACGCAATGCTACGCTACCACAGCTTGTGCTGGAAGGGCCAGGCTGTGCCACATACCTACCTACCTACCCGCAGACATTGATTGACTTACCTCTCAAACGACTCCCCTCGCTCAGCCCCCGGGGCTGAGCAAGCAACCACCCTCTCCTCAACCACTGTTCGACCGTCACCGGCAACAGAGTCCGATCTCAGTGAAGATTGACAGCATGGCGTCCGAGCACCACCAGATCGGCTCCAAAAGCAAAGAAGTTGGCTGGTACGATCCACCCAGCAACGCGGCCGCAGCCGTGAGCGGGCCGGTCCGGGACCTGCTCGAGAAGTACAGCCGGCATCATCCTCATCCCGCAGCCGTCCGACGACCCCAACGACCCGCTAGTGAGTGAGACAGACAATTCCCGATTCTGTAGGCTGAAATCCGGAGGCAGAGGTCTGACCAAGATGGGAAACCCCCTAACAACAGAACTGGCCCCTATCCAAGAAAATCACCATCCTGCTAGTCCTCTTCCTCGCCATGTTCGTCGGCTTCTCAGCGCCCTTCTGCGGGCAGCTGAACCTAGCCCAGCAGGCGGCACTGTACCACAAGACGACAGTACAAATCACCTACTTCAACAGCGCCGCGTCGGCGGGCCTGGCCACGGGCGGCTACGTGTGGTGGCCGCTCTCGCACAAGTTCGGCCGCAGCTCTGTCATCTTCTGGGGCCTCGTCGGCGTGCTCGCCGCCCAGGTCTGGGCGCCGCTCATGACGGGGCCGGACCACTACGCGCCGTACCTCGTGTCGCGGTACTTTGCGGCCTTCTTTGGATGCTCCGTCGGCGTGCTGGGGCCGCGGTATCTGGTTGATTTGTTCTTCTTGCACTAGCGCGGGCGCGCGTTTACGGTGCTGCACCTGGCGCTCAACTTTGGCGCGTCGGCGGGGCCGACATTCTCGGGGTTCATCGCCGCCAACTCGTACTAGCCCGTCGAGTACTGGTGGAGTGTCGGGCTGGCTGCCTTTGCGCTGTTCCCCGTGTTTTGCTTCCTCGAGGACACGACCTACGACCGGTCCGAGGGCGCGGCGAACCGGGTCAGACCGAGGAGTTGGATCAAGGACCGCGTGCAGACCTTCTTGCCTGGGAACAAGGTCGTCGTGCCGCACAAGTCGTGGAAAGAGACGGTGCGTTTCCGCCTTCGAGGCTCCCTCGAGGTCTCTGCGCCAGATGATGAGTGCTGACTTCTCTTGCTTCAGGCGATCGTCTTCTTCCGGCCGTTCAAGTTCTTCGTCGCGCCCGTCGTGCTCATCATCGCCGGCTTCGACACCATCAGCTTCGGCTTCTATGTGGCGCTGAACGCCATGACACCAGTCTGGCTGCAGCTGCCCAAGAAGGCCGGAGGCATCTTCGGTTTCAACATCACCCAAAATGCTGCTTGTGAGTCCTCCCTGATCCTTCTCTCAATGTCCATCGCCTCTCAGCGCTGACCAGCAGATAATCTCGTGGTGGACAGTCACCTTTGTGCACTGGATCGGCTTCCTCTTCGGCCTCGTGTACGGGCACTTCCTAAGCGACCGCATCCCGCTGTGGCTGGCCGCGCGGCGCAACAAGGGGCTCTGGAAACCCGAGTACCGGCTGTACGCGCTGTGGCCGACCAACTTTGTGCTGATGCCGCTCGGCCTGGGTCTGGTCGGCATCTCGATGGAGTACAGGCTGCACTGGATCGCCATGGCCTTCGGCCAGCTCTTCGTCACCATCGGTTCCATGGTCAGCATCCCCGTGACCGTCAACTACATCTGCGAGTGCTTCCGCTCGCACACGACCGAGGTCACGCTCGTGGTCAACTCGATGCGCCTCTTCCTCGGCCTGTCCATCAACTTCTACATCAACCCGTGGGTCGACGAGGTCGGCATCGGCTGGGTCTACGGCAGCATGGCGTTTTTCACCGTCTTTGCTTTTTTCTTCCTCGTCCTGCTCATGGCAGCCGGGCACCGCATCAGAGAGCTCACGCCGTTCCAGACGGCTGACTCGGAGGAGGGCCGCGCCGTGTTGGCCAAGGAGGAGGTGCCAGGCTTCTGAGGGCGCCCACAGTGCTTGGTTCGTGTAAATATTTCGTCTTATGGCTGTTCGCGTCCGCCGCTTACTTTCCGAGGTCGTGTGAGTGCGTCCACTACTCCGCCGCAGGATCGTTTCCCCGAGAATAACAACCCTGTTAGGCAGACTCATGAGCCGATGTTTTCCAGGGTATCTCCCATCCTCAACGCCGTGTATACCGTTTACCCCGTTGCCATGGTGTGCCGTATGTCCACGATTGCCCAACAAACTCCCAAGCACTTCCACCCCAAACCATCACAAATCCTCCTCATCCTCCAGCACCGGAACCTCCACAGGAAACTGGGCCTCGCCCTCCTCCTCCTCAGGACTCAGCAGCGTAAACGCCACCGAGCAATTATCCCTCAACCCCTTCTCCCCAAGCGTATCCCCGGGCTGGGCCCCAAGCGCCCTCCACCCGCGAGACAGGTCATTCGGATGCTTTGGCAACGCATACACCACCTTGACGTCGTCATCGGTTGTTGGCACGGGCGCGGCCTCGGGCTCGGCGATGGAGGGTGTCAGGCCCTTTGGGTAACGGTCGCGGAGGATGTTGAGGAGTTCACTGGTAAGGCGGGAGAAGGGCCAGTCGGGAGCGGCGAAGAGGAAGATGGTGTGGATGCCGTGTTTTAGGCGGAGGGTAATTTCGGGGTCGTCGGCGGTGGTTGGGTTGCGAGGCTATCAAGGGAAGGGGTTAGTGAAAGTGTTTTGGAGTAGGTCGTTGAGGTGCTAGCTTGGTGACGTTCCTGACGCGAGGCGGTAATGGTAGACCGTCGGCAAGTTGGAATAGACATACCATATTCGGGTTGCCGTTGTGCACTTGACGTAATCTGGAACTGCAGGGTCAGGGCAAGGGGTCAGATCGGAATTGCTCTTGTTGATTGAAGCTTCCAGGGGATGGAATCGGTTCCAGTGTTGAGAACCTGATCGGAGCTTGATGAAAGATCGAGGCGGCAGTGCCAAGGCTGCAATGGTGGGGCACTGAGACCGATCGACGCTAATTTAGCAGGGGTGGGAGCTTGGGCCATCCGCGATCTTTCTGATCCATGTGCTTGAAGCATCGGATCCTTTTGAAGATGGGCCAGCTCGATGACAGCTCACTCGTGACGTCCCCGACACAGCTCGGTCGCCAGCCTGAACGACTTTCCCCTGAGTACCGTCCCTTATCGGCCAACTGCACGATGGATACCACCGACGAAAGCGCGGCTCTGGGACCGCCGGCGCAACGGCCGCCGCCACCCTCCCGGGACGAGATCGAGGCGCTCTACCGCAACTCCCGCCTGTCCCTCCCCGCACCGCTCCGGATCCCAATGGCCGCCGGTCTCTCCTTCTTCGCCGGATTCACCTTGGGAACGGCCCGAGGAGGCAAGTCGGCCGGGCTGCAGTTCCGTGCCGAGCACGCGCACAAGATGCCCACCAGCTCGACGGGCTGGTACCTGTACCACAAGAGCAAGAACTACCACATGGCCTACGGCGGAATACTCGAGGGGTTCAGGATGGGATTGAAGGTCTCCTTTTGGGCCACGTCCATGTTTGCTATCGAGCAGATGTTCGACTCGTACCGCGGGACGGCCGACTTCGTCAACACCGTGATATCCTGTGTGACAGTTGCGGGCGGGTTCAGTCTCTGGCGTATGGACCTCCTCCCGCCGTATTTTCGTGTAGTGCGTACTGGACCGTTGCTGACATGCGACTGATTGATAGACCGCTACTCCCTTCCCATGACCGCCCGGACCACAAAAGCCGCCCTTGTCGCAGGAGTCGTCTATGGAGGCCTCCAGGATGCCATGAGCCTCGTGAATGGGCGTCGTGTCGGCTATGTCGACTGGACCAGACAGAAACTGGGCTTCCCACGACAAGGACAGCCGAGGAGTCAATAAGGGGCAACAATTCTTGTCTTTGAGCGTCTTGATACACCCCACTGGACCGGGCCGGTCAATGGCCTTGTTGCGGGCCGACCCTTGCCAAATGGACTCAGCACTACACCATCCCAGGAGAATTTGCAGATGCCGAGGCCGTGGTTCAAGAGGCGGATCGATAAGCCGGCGAAGCAACCAACCCCCACGCTCCGCCAGCACCGACAACTGGTCGCCTGACCGCTCAGACTGGCAAATTGCTACAAGGCGCCGACATCAACCGCTCCGAATCTCTTCCGGTCTGTTATGGCTGGGATTGCACTGTTTTCGAGGCGTCGTTGCGGCTCTCCGGTGTCCCTAAGCCGCTGGTGTTCACCTGACGAGTCTCGGCTTCACAATTGGCGTGGACCCTTTGCCGGCGCATTGCTCCATTGCGCCCTCGAGAATTGGCCAACGGCGCACGCTGTTCCCACGCTCGGCCGCTTGGCAGGCCCCGCTCTCAATGCTTCGCTGGGCCCGAATGCTCGTCGTGGGGCTGCCGGCAGAGGGCTGTTGCCCCACCGGCGCGGCTAGCTGCGGGTTTTTGATAAGCAGACTGTTGATAACATCATCGCGCTCATCAAGGAACCCGAACAAAGGCAATTCTAGATGCGCAATGGCAGCCTCATCTGTCCCGCAATCCTCGGGGATTGGTGGGTTCTGGTACGTTCCAGGCAACTGCATGCTGCGATACCGGTGGGAAAGGGCCGAGAAGCACGTCGTTTGGCCGAATATATCTACGAGTTCGTCTCATCATGCTGATCAACGCCATGATGCACCATCCCATCCCAACTTACCCTCCCCCGAGCTTATCTCGCCGCTGATTTCCATCTTGCCATTGACTACTTTCTTCCCCGCGCCATTCGGAATTCGACAACTACAACAAGGAAGAGAAAGCATAGTGCCACTGCACAATGGCACCCATTCCCAGGTCGTTACCTGGCGTCCGTCCGACATGTAGGATGGCGACAACAAAACAGCTTATCGCGACCTCTCCTGCGAGAATACTCTCCGTTTCTGCCATGCATTCTCCTCTCTCACACTCACACTCAGTGTCTCGGACAACAAGATCAACATCAACGTCCACATCGACATCAACCCGGTCGCTGCACTCGTCGTCGAACCAATCATCACCATCCGGCAACCTCACATTCAATGCCGTCGACTTGCAACAATCGGCAGAACACGACTCCCAAACACCGAACATGGCTCAGCCAGCGCCTCTGGCTGTCCTGCCACTGACCAACGTCCTGCGCTCGCTGATGACAACAACCGTCTCATCCTCACCTCTCCTCCTCCCGCCCTCACTTGCCGTCATGTCTCTCCTAGCCAACACCACAAACCCGGCGCTCAACCCAGACAAGAACCCTCTTCTCCGATTTTTCCTCAAAAAGACCTTCTACGCCCAATTCTGCGCCGGCGAGAACGCCTCCGAAGTCCGCCACACCATCGAGTCCCTCAAGCGAATCGGCTTCGGCGGCGTCATCCTAGGCTACGCCCGCGAAGTCGTCCTCACCGAGTCCCAAATGAAGGACCTCGCCTCCTGCAACACAGGCGCCTCCGCCGAGGACTGCATCCGCAACGAAATCACCCCCTGGGCCAACGGCACCATGGAAACGGTCCAGCTCGCTTCCCCAGGCGACTTTGTCGCCCTCAAGTTCACCGGCGCCGGCCGGCAGGCGCTGCACGCCCTCTCCCAGCGTCTCCCGCCCTCGGAAGTTCTGGCTGCCGCTATCGACGGCATCTGCCAGCTTGCTGCCTCGCGCGGCGTCCGCCTGCTCTTTGACGCGGAACAACAGGCTCTTCAGCCGGGGATTGATGACTGGTCGCTGGAGTACATGCGCCGGTACAACACCCCCGATCGCGCCGTCGTGTATGGGACGTACCAGGCCTATTTGAAATCGACGCCCGCAACACTGAGCAGGCACCTTGCTGCTGCTAAGGAGGGCGGGTTCGCGCTGGGAGTCAAGCTCGTGCGCGGCGCGTATCTGGGCTCGGATCCGCGGCATCTGATTCATGACTCCAAGGCGGAGACGGATGCGTGCTATGATGGTGTGGCGGAGGGGTTGTTGCGGAGGAGGTGGAATGAATGGCTGAAGCCGCTGGCCACTACGACAGAGAAGGTGGAGGGGGAGGAGGAGTTTCCGGGCGTTAGTGTGGTGTTGGCGACGCATAACCGCGAATCGGTGCTCAAGGCGCAGGCTATCCTCTCCGAGACGGAGAAGAGAGACCTTGACGTCGCGTTTGCCCAGCTGCAGGGCATGGCGGACGAGGTTAGCTGCGAGCTGGTGACTAGGGGCGGTAACGGCAGCAACCAGTCCGGCGGCGGTGGGAGTGTTTACAAGTACCTCGTGTGGGGGTCGACGGGGGAGTGCATGAAGTACCTGCTGCGGCGGGCGCAGGAGAACAGGGACGCGGTGCAGCGGACGAGGGCGGGGAGGGATGCCATGCGGACGGAGCTGTTGCGCAGGGTGAAGGGGTTGTTTGGGTTGGCGAAGTGAGGGATGCATTCTGAGCTGGCCTGATGAGCGGGTTGGGGGTTGGCGTTTGGAGGTGGTGCATTGCATTTCATTTCTCGATTTCTCAGGTCATCATGATATGACAGTGGAGCGTTTACGCATTTCTCTTTCTATAGAGTTTAGCGAGCATAGGAGGTCTGATGGTACTCAATCTCGAGCACTTTGCTGTTGATCCTGGTTTTCTACTGTTCCCACTCGGTGCAATGTCCTGGCTTCTGAGCAACCCTACGTTGAAAGGTAGCCCCTGTGGTGCGTGGCCGATGCGAACCGTCGCATGTAGAGCCCTCAGGCGGCGTGGTGGAGCTCGGCCCATCCTGGCGTCCCCCCGGTAGCCCGGCTCACAGGTCGAGAGAAGCTCTTCATAGCTTACCCTATCTCCCACAGCTTCGTCCGAGAAGATGGTGACTGAACGCCGACTCCCGGGTCGTCATTGCCACGTCCACGTGACTTGAAGCCTGACTGTGAGCCTCCAATCTCTCCCCGAAGCCCGTTATGTCCGCCCACAGTATCATATCCGAGCCATGTCCACGGCACAACATGCGTGCCCTACCACACCCTTAGATCCTCTCTAACCGGGCTCATCATAACCCCCTCAACGCCATCCCCATAATCGCCAAACTCTCCATCTGCCTCCTCCTTTCTTGCTCATCCGCAATCCGCTCCAGCGCCGGTACGCCGTTCAGGCGGTAGTATTTGCGCACCTTGGGCCAGTCGGTCGTCTGCGCGAGCTCGGCGTCGGTCAGCGACGCCGGGGTGCCCTGGACGTGTTGCGTCAGGTGCTCCCAGATGGATTGTTGTGTTGGGGTTGTGGATTCGGCTTGTGCTGGTGATGGTGGAGGAGGGACGACTTTGATCACGACGAGGTCTTTTGTCTTGCCGGGGGTGATGCCCCATCTTCGGTAGGCGTCTGCGATCTGGCAAAGTCCCTTGTTAGCAGGGATTTGAGGTATGGTCGGAAGAGCAAGGGGCAGTACGTTGTTGTTTGTGTTGAGAGACACGACAATCTCGGAATGGACGTTGGGTGTCCGTAGTGTGCCGTCGAGCAGGACGTTGAGCGCGCTGTAGACGGCCGAGAGGAGGTGTAGCCGCGAGATGACCGAGGAGGCGTCGATGAAGGCGTACTCGAACTCGCTGTTGCGGGAGAGCAGTTGCTTGTGAAGAAAGTCGGCGTTGGTTACGTCGCGGAACAATGCGCCGTAGACCTGGTATGTTGGAGGCACATGCTCGAGTTCGAGCTTCTCGAGGGCCATCGTATCGGTCCTTTGTTGACGACGCGGGGTTGGTGTCGCGTTTTCGTGGTTGATCCTTCTCTTGCTAGCTGAGAGGAGTTACCCTTGATGTTCTCAAGCTCTTGTGATATGAGGAAAAAATCATAAAGCCCTGAACGGTTTGTGTTCTTAACGAGTAGCCTCCAGAGCTGAAGATGTTGACTTTGGAGGGGCAGGGAAGACAGCGAGGGGTCGGGCCGCTGATGCACTGGAAAGAAACGGTGGGGCGGTTCAGCAACCGAGTCGCCAAGACTCGGGCTAGCGAAGCTACACTGTGCTTATCACCTCCCGTCGTGATGACAGCCTTGGGAGCACTGAGACAGTGCCTGGAGTTGACAATGGATTGAATCCACACGGAAGAGAGCTTCAAGGTCAGCGAGCTGAAGTTCATTAACTTCTCAACAACTGCCGCTCAGGTATAATAACGATGCCATCTGTCGACGCTTGTGCAAGATACCTAGACCAAAGTTACGGCCCCACTTGGATCGTAACTCGCACTGTACTCCGATTGCAGCCATTCCTCGATCCTTGTCCGGCGGGAAGCAAATCCCGACATTCTGGACGCGGGTGCTTCCCAGGTTCATTTGACAGGCCGCTTGGCAGAGCAGGGTCGCGTTAAAGTTATCGCCCCCTGAGATCTGGGGGAGCGGCATTCTCCATCTCTCCAACCATTGCCCTTCATCAGCACGGCAAACCCCGTGCAGCATCCGATCGTCGAGTCAGGCCAAGCAAGGCACTGCAACATCTCCCACGCGTTGCGCATTGTGCGTCGGACCAGCGCAGCGGCATCAATTGACGGGTCGCTCCCTTCCCGCGCCTCGCCGCCGAGTTGGCGCGGCACAGCAGCAACCCCAAGTTCCCAAGTGTGCACCGGGACCTGCCGGTCGCCGAGACTGAGGCTACCCTACCCGCCTTACAATGCCTCAAGGCCGCCCCCTCAAGCGGCCGAGCGACGCCGGCGATGGCTCAGCCGACGCGGCCTCGGCGCCTAAGGTGAAGCTGGCGCGTCTCGAGCGCGGTCCCGAGGACTTCTCCAACGTGGTCAAGACGAAGCTGCAGTCGTACACGCGGACGGGGCAAGCATGCGATCGGTGCAAGGTGCGTTGTCTGCCATCCGCGCGAGACTAGTCATTGGAATATGCGCAGCAGTACTAACGGTGTTTTGTTCAGGTGCGCAAGATTCGCTGCGACGCCCTCCCAGAAGGCTGCTCGCATTGCGCGACCCAAAACCTCGAGTGCTATGTTACGGATCGCGTCACCGGCCGCACCGAGCGGCGAGGCTACCTGCAGCAACTCGAGCGCGAAAAGGGCGCCATGCTGGTCCATATCCGCGAGCTCGAGAAGCTGCTCGAGAACAACGGGATCGAAGTCAGGCCCTGGCAGTGGCCGGGGTACACCACCACCTACCCTCCCGGCGTCACGTTCGATGCCCTGGGCAACCCCGTCCCGGACCCGTCGTCCAAGGACCAATGGCAGCAGGTCGGCCTGGTATGGGTCAAGAACGGCAGCCGCCAGAAGCCACCATCGACCAGCAGCTCCCACGCGCCATGGCCGATGCCCGTATCCCGTCCCAAGGACAGCTACCTGGGCGTGTCGTCGGATAGCGCGCCGCTCAGCTCCATCAAGGGCACGACACTCTCCATTCTCGGAACCACCATCGACATCACGTCGTTTGACGCCCCGGATATGGATGAGCCTGCGCCGGGGACGCCCATCGGCTCGCCTGTGTACAACAAATCGGTCCTGTCCTTCTTCCAGTCCTGCCTCAACATCAACCCGCCACTAAACAACGTCGAGCTGCCCTCCAAGCAGGATGCGTTCCGATATGCCGAGTGGTACTTCCTCATGATCTGGCCGTTCCTCCCGATCCTGCACAAGCCCTCCTTCTTTCAGCTCGTGAGTTCCCTCCTTCTACACCCCCGAGCCTGGCGCTGACCGACCCAGTTGACGCGCATCTACGACGACCCGACCTTCAAGCCGACGGTCCCCGAGCTGGTGGTCGTGCACATGGTCTTCGCCAGCATATACTTCCAGTACGGCATCAGGAACCGCGAGGACCCCGAGAAGTACACCCAGCTCAACGACCTGTCCAACAAGCACTACCACTGGTGCTTGAGCAAGTTCTTCGATCTCGCCGCCTCTCAGACCGTGACGGCTGTGCAGGCCCTGGCCATGCTTGTCGTGCACACGCGCAACTTCCCCAAGCCCGGCTGCTCCTGGATCGTCGCTAGCTACGCCTTCATGCGAGCCATCGAGCTGAACCTGCACAGAGCCGTCCATATCCCAGGCGGCGGCACGACACTGGACTACGAAGTGCGCAAGCGAGTCTGGTGGGCCATCCTTGGCGTGCTGGTCACTCTGAACGGCCGCCTCGGCAAACCGATGCCTATCTCGCCCGAGGAGTACGACGTCGAGTTCCCCATCGCCATCAACGACGAGTACCTCACGGAAGAGGGAATATTGGATCCGTCCAAAATCGGCCAGTGCAATTACCATATCGGTTTGATGGGATACAGGGCCACGCCTCTCTTCATGGAGATGTACTCCAAGATATACAGTGTGCGGCGCGATCCCAGCACATACGTGCAGGTGGTCACCGAGCTCGAGGAAGGCCTGCGCAATCTGACGGACAGCATGCCCGACGAGCTCAGGGTCGAAAAGTGCCAGCCGGTCAACCAGATATTCGCCCTTTATGCCCAAGCCATCTGCCTCGAGTTCACCCTCTGTCTCCGACACCCTTCGGTCTGCCCGATGGATGATCCCAAGATCTCTGCCGAAAACACAAGGATCTGTGAGGACACGGCGCGGAAGTTGCTCAAGGTGGTTGGGTCACTGGTCAAGATGAAGTCGCTGGACACAACCTGGTACCAGCTTGCTGTTTACGTGGCTGCCATCTTCTCGTCGCTAGTGGCGCACTGGCAGCGGCGGTATGAGACCACAGCGTACGAGGTCTCCAACCTCCGGGAGGAAATGTCTCGGTGGTTGCACATCATTGGGGAAATAGGGATACTCCTTGGTAAGTCTCCCGTGTTCGTTGACGACCTTACTCGCGGCTTCGCTAACACAATAATAGGCACTGGCAGTCGGCTTGCAACCGAGATTGGCGGGATCATCGAGAGGACCATCGCCTGGATTGAGCAAGACATGGGTCGGAAGCCTACGTCGCCGGCCCAGCCTGCGATCAAACAGCAGTCGCCATCGTCATATCAGCAATCACTCAACGCAAAGCAACAACCAGACAACGGACTCGTCCCAAGTGCAGGACCGAACCCACCCGATCAACGAGATACCGGCACAACAAACGGCAACGGCTACTACGATCCCTCCACCACACCTTACCCAGCCATGAGCTACAACGACCAGTCCACCAGCGTCAACCAAAACGGCACCGGCCCAGCCGACTCAACCAACGGCGCACAATACCTCTACGCGGCCGCCACCGCCGCCAACACCGCATCCCCCTCCAACAACCCCACAACAGCAATGGAACAAGCCGCCGCCGCAGCAGCAGCAGCACAACAACAACAACAACAAAACCCACTCATAGCCTTCGCATCACAAGCAACACAGCACGTAGCAGGGCAAGCAGCAGCCGCGGCAGCCGCAGCAGCAGCTGCTGCAGCAGATACCTGGCCTGCGGCAGCACAAACACAGCTTATGAATGCAGCAGCACCGACGAATACATGGCAGGACTGGACGAATGCGATACAGGATACCCAGGACCGGTACAGTGCCAATGCTTTGCTCACCCTCAATGCTGGCAGGGCGGGGGATGTTCAAGTTGGTTCCAGTAATGGGGGTGGTGGTGTTGAGCATGTTGGGCAGCCCGGGGGAGATCCGACGCAGGGGATGGGGGCTGCGGCTGGGCATGCGGGACAGTGGCCTTTGTTGTTGTTTCATGATGGGAGTAATGTTGCCCATGGGGGGCATGGGCATGGTGGGGTTAGTGGTGCTTGAGGTTGGTTTACTTACATATGGTGTCCTTCTCTTTCTTTTACTTGTTCTTGTTTGGTGTTTGTTTGCATTTTGTGGGCGGGGATTGGGTTTGTTGATACCACTCACGGGTTCCTTTCTTTTATTCCCGAATGGGTTTCTTATGTTGTTGGGGGTTTATACGGTACTCTTCATCTTGTGCCGGGCCTGAGTTGGGCTGTGGGATTTGGCAAGAAACATTCTCTTTATTGGCTGTATCTTCAATGTAATATGGTGGACTTTCGGGTGGCTGGAAGGGGAGACGGACGGGAGTTTGGGAGTCAATGGCACATACACACAGCAGGTCAGACAGGATGAGCTGGCTGGATTTGGTTGCTGTTCAGATGGATTCGGGGCTCTTCATCCTCCTGAGATAGTTTACATTCAGGTACCTTAGTTACTTCGTCCTTGGCGACTTGGACAGGAGGACATTAGCTTAATCAACATCTTCATGCAAGGCTGCCTGTCTCCCTGCTCCGGGATGACTAGTGGGCAACGCTGAAGTATTCAAGTGGCCCTTTGCAACATCGAGAGCACGAGTTTGAGCTGTTTTGCTTGCGAGACTCCGGGATAATACTCAGGGGCAGTCTCGAGGCAGTGAACCTAATGAACGTGACTCGATTCGGAAGTTGGACCCCTGAATGGTCTAGACCCGGCGGCCCGGCTCACTACCCTAACCCTGAGCTACCCCTGCCAAGCCGACATTGCCGCAAAGACCCTTTTTTGGACTTTTTGGAGTTTCGCATCCGAGCAACCAACAACCGCCAGCAGCATCATTCCATCGTTTGCTTCTGTTTTCTTTTGTTGTATTTTCTTTTCTCTTTACATAGGCAGGGGCACTACATGCCCCATGCCGCAGTCTCGATGACGCGCCAGTCGCCCACCGGGCTGCTCCGCCAACTGCTGGGCGTGCTGATCCCCCTGTCCATCCTCTCGACCATCTATCTCTACTCCTACCCGGCCTTCAGCTCCTGCGCATTCCCGCTTCCGCCCGACCAGAAGACCGGCGCCTTGCCCGACACCGGCCGCGCAGCCTTCCTCGAGACGGCCAAGGTGCACTGGCAGTCCCTCGCGCGCACCGCCGGACACCCGAACTCGACCCTCTTCGTTCCCTCCCGTCCCATCGCCCCCTTCCGCCTCCTTGCGCTCGGCGACCCGCAGCTCGAGGGCGACACGTCGATCCCGACCGACTACCTCGGCGTCTTCCCCCACGCACAGAGCCTCTTCCGCCATGTGACGTTCCAGTCGAGCCACCCGTCGCTGCGGCAGCGCATCCGCCAGTCGGTCCACGACCTGGTCGACGTCTTCCTCGAGGATACCTTCGACGCCCTCGAGTCGCTGCGCAAGCGCATCGACCTCTTCGGCAACGACTTCTACCTCGCCCACATCTACCGCACCGTGCACTGGTGGACGCGCCCGACCCACGTCACCGTGCTGGGCGACCTGGTCGGCAGCCAGTGGCTCGACGACGCCGAGTTCGACCGCCGCGCCGACCGCTACTGGGGCCGCGTGTTCCGCGGCGCCGAGCGCGTGCCCGACGACCTCGCCGCCTACCCCGCTGAGGAATATGATCTGGCGGGCAACCTAGGCGGCGGGCCGTTCAACGAGTCGACCGCCTGGACCCGGCGCATCATCAACGTGGCGGGAAACCACGACATCGGCTACGCGGGGGACCTCAACGAAGACCGCGCCGAGCGCTTTGAGCGCGCGTTCGGCAAAGTCAACTACGAGCTGCGCTTCGAACTGCCCCTCACCAACACAACCCTCGCCTCCACCACCTTCGACGCCGACCCGACATCGAATCGCCTCGTCCCCGAACTCCGCATCGTCGTCCTCAACGACATGAACCTCGACACCCCGGCCCTCTCCACAAAACTCCAAGACGACACCTACTCCTTCATCAACAACGTCATCAACACCGCCGCGGCCGTCGAATTCAAGGGCCACTACACCGTCATATTAACACACATACCCTTGTACAAACCAGAAGGCGTCTGCGTCGACGACCCCTTTTTCTCCTTCCACGAACACGACGGCAGTTTACGGGAGCAGAACCAGCTCAGCGAGGCTGCCAGCCGCGGTTTTCTTGAGGGGATACTGGGCATGTCAGGCAACGTTGACGCCGCAGGCGGCGGCCGCGGGAGGAGGGGGATTATTCTCAATGGTCATGACCACGAGGGGTGTGATACATGGCATTTTATCAACCAGTCCATTGCGGACGCTGAAGAAAGGCAGTGGGAGGTGAAGCGCTGGCGGCAGGCTGTCGGCTCAGGGGTCGTCGGGAAAGACGGCCTGCCAGGGGTCAGGGAGGTCACGGTGCGGAGTATGATGGGGGATTTTGGCGGGAATGCGGGGTTGTTGAGTGTGTGGTTTGATGAGGAGGCTTGGGAGTGGAGGGCGGAGTATGCGACGTGTCCATTGGGGAGGCAGCATTTTTGGTGGTTGGTGCATATTTTGGATTTGGCGGCTGTGGTGGGGGTTGTGCTGCTTGCGGTGGCGGGTGTGTTGAGGGTTGTTGGGGTGGATGTGGATGGGAGGGTGGAGAGGTCGGTGGTGAGGTTGTGTACGCCGCAGCCGCAGTCGCAGCCGCAGTCGCAGCCGCAGAGGAAGGTTGTTGAGGATGAGACGCCGGCGAAAGGGGTTGAGGTGGTTAAGGAAAATGGTCATGGTGGTTTGGGGTGACAAGAGGAGTTGGGCTAGTGCTGTACTAATATGTACTCTGTCACATACAGAAGAACCGTAATACTTGTTTACACTATTTCTGGCCAGTCTCTGGAACGTGGTAGGCCAGTAGCAGGTATTACTTTGGATTCAAGTTTTCCGGTGACGGGGTACTAGTGATTCGTTGAGGCTAACACACTGAAAGTAACGCAAAAAAGTACAAATATTTCTGAACGAGTTAAACTCATAGGATACCGCATAAGGAGAGAGTAGAAGCAGTCAGTTCTCTTAGGCCCCTTCTCTCTCACTCCCCCTACTCGTTCTTTGAACCTCGCCTCTCGTCCCGGTTCGACTTTAACCCCTGACAGCTACGTAGAGGCTCCATCCCAAGCAAGCAATAGCCATCATCGGGTTGACTACGCTTCAGACGTGAGTTTGCGCACTCCCAATGTCCTTGAACATGGAGCTGAGGCAAAGGCTCTGCCTGTTATCAATATGTCAGTACCAACTCCAGTCAGTCCATTTTCAGTCTTGGGTCAAAACTCACTTGCGGATATCACCCATGGCAGCTCGCAGGCAGTCCATCATTCCCATGTGGGCCTGCGTCTGCTGCTGGTTGAGGGAGTTGTTCTCCTCCTCCTGCTGCTGGTTGCGAGATCCATTCTGCTCCTGTTGCTGCTGGTTGTTCACCACCTGGCTGTTGGTCTGCTGCTGCTCGGAGAGGCCACTACCAGCTGTAGACATGGGCATGTCGGTGTGTGACTTGGAACGGGCGACCTTGAGGTTCGAAGATGCTGAGATGCCGGATATCTCGTCGTTCTCGGCGGCGGCCTTGCCGTTGTTGACCCCCGTGGCCAGGTTGATGTTGTCGGTGCCCCGGTCCTGGCGTGTGCTTAAGCTCTGGTCCATATTGTTGCCCATGTTCGCATTCATCTCGTTCGGTGGGACTTGAGCTTCTGCCATATCATGGCGGGTTCTGACTGACTCGGTCTGTTCGGCACAGTGCTCCTGTTGGCTCTGCGCCTGCTGACCAGGGTGCATCTGCTCCCGGCCTTGTGCGACAAACTTGATGAGGTCGCGGACCTTGAGGTTGAAGCCCATCTTGTTGTTGTTGTTTGAAGTTGAGGCGCCCGCATGAGTGTTGCGCTGCTCCGTGGTATGTTCCGTGTCTGCTGATGCGGCCGTCGCGCTCAGCTGGGCAACAGGGACTTCCTTGGAAGGATGGATGGATGGCATCTTCCTGGAGGGAGCAGGGGAGGCCGAGCCCTTGTTGTCGAGGTTGAACTCGGGAGTGTTCTTGACTTGGTTGATCTGGCCGGATTGCTGACTATTGCCGTTCGGGATGAAGGGAATGTCCTTCTGGTAACCACGGGACTGAATCTGAACAGCCATGGAGTCCTGGGGGTTCACCAGCGCCTTCTTTTGGCTATGGGCTGAGGCGAAGCCCTCCTGGGGATGCTCAGGGCGGCGGATTGATTGCTCCTGACCCGCATCAGAGATTCCGCTGACACTGCCCTCGTTGGCCCCCTGAGCGCTGAGGCTTCCAGTAGGCAAGGCACTGGCGGTGGTGGCCGCAAGGGCAAGGGTGAGTACGGCGCGAGTGAGCTGCATTGCGAGGACTTTGTTGCCAGAGAATTACCTCGAAAGTCAAGAGAGGTTGGCGGGAGGCAGGATGTAAGTGAGGTTGTTAGAGAAGAGTGGGATGTCGTAGAACGGCGGTGCAGGACTGAGATGAGGACAGTGGAAGAAGCAGGCCTACTTATACGTGATGGCCGTGACGAGACAAACTTAGTGTTGAGCTAGATGGTAACTTGTAACCACCCATGGAGATCAGTAGCGATCGTGAACCAGTGTGCAATACCTGGTTTGCCTGCGCCCAACCGGTGCTCAACCGTCCCTGCACCCGTATCCTACTCACCATCCTTCCACAGATTATCTGACGGTGGCCGGCATTGCCAAACCATTGAGGATTCCAAGATGCTACTTCCCCTGAAACGCTAACCGGCGGTGACATCCGCCGGGGAGTGCGGATGAGGAAGGGCAAACACGGAAGATAGGGGACAATCCGAGATGGGGAACCCTTCTCACAGACTCACAATGAGTCTTGCCAGCTTACACTCGTCCCCCAGTCTTTCACGACAACTCTCAGGGGTTGATGACACTGGAGTGGTGTACATGTATGTCGCCTGACCAACCCCACGGACCGGGAACGGACCAACTCAAACAGGACGCTGTCCTACGTTTCCGTCGATGGGAACGGCTGGCCTGAGCAACCTCCTGTCACAGTATGCTGTACCATAACACCAGCACTTGCTGCCCTCCCGACTGTGCCCCGTCGCTTCCGCACAAGGGCAGCAGGATGCAGCCCCGTAGAGCGGCTTGTGAAACCAGGGATGAAACTGAAAGACAAGCAGACCGGGACGCATGGTAGTCATTGTTGTACATGTGTTATGATACAGGCCCAGAGGCAGTGAGCCTTCTGAGCGATTATACTCCCCTAAGATCAGAACTCGCCCATGTTATGCAACGCCAGTCCGTCCTCTTGTAGATTACACAACTTATTTTCAACGCCTGCTCCAACCAGCCGGCAGAGTTCAGCATCCCCTGAGATGCAAACCCGTCGAGTAGGGAAAGTGGGGTGAAGTTTCCGAAGATCGTTGATACATGGCCAAGAGAAACCACCAGATTGCGCATGCGCCCTTAGTTCTTCTTGACCTCCCCCTTGCTCTCCTCCGCAGGCGGCGTAAACCAGCCAAAGAAGGAAGTCTTCATGCTCTTCATGGCCTCCTTCTGGGCCTTCTCCATGGCCTCCTGCTCCTCCTTGAGCCACTTCTCGCCGTTCTTGCGAATCTCCTCCTCGAGCATCAGGTAGTTGCGAATCCCGCGCTCGCGGGCGATATCCTGCAGCATCTTGCCCTTGGCGAACGCCTCGGTGGGGTTCTCCTCGCCCTCCGGGCCGACCATCAGGCTCATGTTGCTCGGCTTGAGGCCCAGGTGGCTGGCCAGCCAGCTCATGCCGCCGCCGCGGGGGCCCTTGGCCGCCTGGATGCGCTTGTTGTGCTCCGCCCGGGCGAGGGCCTCTCGCCGGGCGAACTCGGTCGGGATGTGGGTGCCCTCGAACGACTTGAGGACCTTGCGCACGTCGCTGTACTGCATGGTGTGGATGAACTCGAGGAAGGGGACCAGCGACACGAGCTCCTTGTCCTTGGGGTCGCCGGTCCACTTGGGCAGGACGATGGCGTTCTCGGGCTGGGCGCGGACGTGCTTGGCCTCGGTGTCGATGATGATGACCTTGGAGAGATCGCGGTTGAGGTAGGACAGATCCTGTGGCACGTTAGTCATCGGATTCCGAGTTACACCGTCGCTTTTCACACACCTTTACGATTTCACCATCCTGGTACTTGGTGGCTTCCCGGAAGAGGGGCCACATGATGAAACGGTACGGGTCGAGCTTGCGCACCAGCGGCTCGCCAGTCGCAAAGGGAACGGTGGTGAAGAGGACAATCTCGTAGTACTGGCTGAGGTAGTGCAGGAAGTAGTCGACGCCGGGGCGCTTCGCCACACGCCAGCCGTGCTCGCGGCTCCACTCGCTGTGCACCAGCATGTCCTCCAGGCTGATGCACAGCGTGTACGGTCGCTCGAACGAGGGGTCCGGGTCGGGCAGCAGCTTCTCAAACGCGGGCTCCTGGTAGTACGTCACGGTGTCGGTCATGCGGGCCCTGGCGCGCTTCCACCAGAGGCCGATGCTCCAGCCGTTAGGCACATCGGGGTTCTTTTTGAGCTCTTCCTCGTCCCAGTCCCTGCCGAGGTAGGCAACGCCAACGACGGCGGACACGCCCGTCGCGGCGAGGGCCCACATGGCCCATTTTTGGCGGCGGCGCTCTGTCGACGAGACGTAGGCCGATGCGGGCAGCTCCCCCTTGCCGCGGCCTCCACTACCCGCACCAGCTTTCGCAGCGGCCTCCTCCTCGAGGGCGGCCAATGCAGACCGGTTGGTGGCGCCAGTCGTCTCATATTCGAGTGTCGACGGGATGCCTTGTGTGAGGTCGGGAAGCTTCGAGAGGTCTGGCGCTGGCTCTTGTGCTGGTTCTTGGGGCACTGAAGGCTCGTCGGCGCGTTCCGTGGAGGGTTGCTTTGGGGGCTCCGGGACGGGCTTGTTGGTGGACTCGGAGCTGCTGGGTGGTGGGGGCTGTGACGCTTTTTGTGCGGGCGTGTTAGATGGTCGTGAGAATCGAGGGGATTGCGGCTTGTTGTCTTTCGCCATGCTCCGGCTCCAGACGGCAGGCAAGGTGCGTGGTCGTAGGGCAGACGAGCCCGCCAGGTTCGCCGCCCGACGCGCGGCAGCTCGCGACAACATCATGGCCGATTCCTCAGTGAAACCCAATCAATCTGGAAATTAGGGATCGGTTGCTCAGAGATGACCAGGTGCAATGAGCTGCGCCTGGGATTCAAGACTCGACGAAGCCTTATTTTGTCGGTCGACTTACTGGAGCTGTCGATGCTCACGAAAAGGCACTCAAGGCACTGCAGCCAATGTTTGGCTGGGTGGAATTTTCCACAGCAGACAGAGCACGGTCCATCGGCTAGCCAAACCTGTCCAACATTCAATGTGGGCCGCCTTTCGTCATGGTCGGTTGTTCACAATCGATAACAATCGATAACGCCGGGGAGCATCGGAGATCCACTTCGACCACTGTGGCCACTCACGTGCCCCACTTCCATTGCCTCGCCAAGCCTGCAGGTGTCAAGGAAGGCAGTTTCTCTCGGAGTCGACTCGCCTCCACGGTTCCTATTTTCAGTCTCGAGACTCGTCTCTCGAGTCTTCTGCCGGTCTTCCCCTCACTTCAACCACGTCGCATATTTACCACCAATCTTGCAGATATTCCTCCCTCCCGTCCCGTCTCTTTCCTCCCATCCGCACCTCGCAACGACAATTCCCTGGACTTCGGTTCCATACCCCGCGCAACTCCAACAGCCAACCGCCCTTCTCTGAACTCGCCAGCCATGGCTGCCGCGGATGCATTCTAGAGGGTGGCCCGATTGTCGCGTATCAGTTCTCGCCATGGGACCACCCTCCGAGTTCTGCCTTCTCGCCAGCTCGAGCAAACCGAGTGCGCCCGCACACCCGCTTCAACAGCCCTGAACAAGAGTCCGACCTCACGTGCGGGTTCCAATATCCTGAACGCCTACAAGTGCGCACTATCGTGTGACACCACGACGTGACAAGATTTACGTCGAACGAAATACCCGGAACACCCATCCGACTGCCACAATGCCTCCTCGGCGGCAGCAGAAGAAGGCGTCCCGCACCGCGCGGGCCCCGCCTCTGCCGACGCCCGTCCCTTCAGATCCCATCACCCCTCTCAGCTCGGCCTATCCGTCAACCTACGCCTCGGAAGCCGAGAATACACCGGAAGACGACGTCTCCCAGATCCCGCTCCATGCATTGACGATTTCCGACGCGAACGGGGGCGCCAACGGGGCGGTGATCGAAACCGCGCCGCGAACGGAGCGGAGGACGAGACAGCCCTTCCGATTTCTGGATCTGCCATCGGAGCTGCGCATCGAGATATATGCGCTCTTCTTCGAGGAGATTGACTATGTCGTCGACTTGGAGTCGGACAACTACAAGCGCATCCACAAGAAGCTGGGCCTCTTCCGCACCTGCCGGACCATCTACCGCGAGGCGTCGCACGTGTTCTACAGCACCCGCACGTTCCGCATCTTCCCCACGCAGCCGGGCCGCTTCTTTAAGACCAAGAAGCCCCTGCTTGCCCGGCTCAACTCCCGCCAGCGGCAGGCCATTACGTCGCTCGAGCTGCGCCTGGGGCCGGGCTGGAATAAGCCCCCGCGAGGCTGGGTCGTTAACTCGGCGCTCGGGCTCGCCGAGTGCACCAACGTGCGCCGGCTGACCGTCTTCGTCGAGTGCGACCCGAGCGATAACATCTTTAAGGGATTTCGCAAGGCCGACGGTTTCTACGAGACCTTTTCGAGGAACCTGCTGGACGACGTATTGGCAGAGATGCCGTTTGTGGGCCGCGTCCACTTTGACGCCTGGAGCAGTGTTAAGAAGTCGGGCGCCATGATGACGGGGCTCCTTGAGGTCGCCAGGGCTCGCGGGCGGGAGATCTGCTGGGGCCCGGAGCGGGGCTGGACGGATGACGCTGAGGACGAGAACGCGGTGAAGCGCGTGGATCCAGCTGAGGTTGCTTTTCTTAACATGTTGCATCACCAGCTGGGTCACTGACCTCCATAGAAGGGAGGGTTTCCCGTGTGTATGATACACGCTAGCGTTCTTGCTTACAAGCCACTCAATGCCTGAATGATCTTGGCTGCTTCCTCCCTGACACCCTCCACAATCTCAGCCGCACCGGCCACGCTCCTGATCAGCCCGATATTGGCGCCAGCATACGTCGCCGTCCACCCCTCCGGCCCCCACGCCGCATCCCCCTTGGCAACAGCCTCGTCATGCCGCTTCTTGATCTCCTCAAACGGCGTGCCCGCCTGTTGTTCCGTCCACGCCCTGTTCACAATCGTCCGCGGACTGAACTGCTCAGGCCACCCGAAAGTGCCCCGCAAGTGGTTATACAGATGCGTCCGGACGGTATTCGCCCCGCCGTCACTCGCTCTCACAACCTCGTCCTGATACCCCTTCTTAATCCGCGCCTCGCGCGAGGCAAGGAACCGTGTCCCCATCGCCACGCCTGCGGCGCCCACACCCAGCGCGGCGACGACTCCCCTCCCGTCGGCTACGCCGCCTGCTGCGATAAGCGGGATTTCCTTCCCACTTTTCTGAATCGCGTCCGCGATCTCAGGAAGGAGAGTGATAAACCCGATGCCATCGTTTGCTCGTCCATGTCCGCCTGCTTCCGCGCCCTGGACCACCAAAACATCCGGAGGGGAGGGGGATGAGACTGCGTCGAGTGCTTCTTGCAGCGTGCCAATCTGCAGCCAGATCTTCGTCTTTGGAGACGCCTCCCGCAGCCGTGTCGTCCAGGCATCGACCTCCTCCTGCCCATTCCGCGGCGCAAACAACCAAACCGCCGCAGGGTGATATCTCCCAACCGTCTCACACGACACCTCCAAATCCCCATTCCACAGCTGAATCCCCACCCCTATGGGCAAAATCCCACTACTCTCAAAATACTGCTCCAAATTAGGCGGCGGCGAGGATGACGATGAGGATGAGGATGACGCGAGCAGGGACTTGGCGGTTTCCAGGTCGGTAGCGGTTTGAGAGGGTTGTAAGCCGGGGCCGATGAAGCCGATGCCGCCTGCGCCGGAGACGGTCACGGCGAGGGAGGGGCCGGACATCACGCGCATGGGGGCGCTGATGATGAGGGGGGCGGTGGTCCAGGGGTAGGTGGTGGTGAGGTGGGTGCGGTGGGTTAGGGATTGGAGTTTTTTGTTCGACATTGTGGTGGACGTTGGGCGGTTGGTGTTGGTGTTGGGGTTGGAGGTGTTGGTGTTGGTGGTGGTGATGGTGGTGTGGTATGTTGCTGGTGATGGCGATGGCTTTGTGGTGGTGGTGTTGATGAAGGCGGATGTGGGGTGACGTGAGGGGTTCAATCCGGAGCTCCGACTCGGGCCCTGCGGCGTTGTGCTTGCATGCCGAGGAAACCCGGCTATCCGCGCATGTGGTGACAAAGCAGGTCGACCGGTGCCGGAAAGGAGAACCGAGGTCCATTGCCTGTGTGGTAGCTTCATTGTCAAAGTGAAATGCAGCGGGTAAGCGGGACCTGGTAGTGAAAGGTGAGGGGAACTTGAACTTGGGATGATGATGAACGAATGATTGGATCTCAGCTGCTGAGCGACGATCTGCACCGATTACAACTCCCTCCTCGAACACCGAGAGACGGATCACTCCAAACCCTGTTACTAGTACCTTAGTGCTCCGAACACCACCCTTTAATAGACTTGGGGATCCTGTTTGCTGTCAACAGTTTAGTAATCTCGCAAAGGAATATCCTTTCTCCTTCTCGTTGGCTGCAGGGCATCATGCCATTGGCGGCTAGGGCAGGGGCAGCGATGAGTAAGGGATTTCCAAAACCAGTGCTCAGGGCAAGAAAAGCGTACAGCTACAGGTAAAGTGAACTCATTCGAATGATTTGTTGTTCGTCCTCATGCGTAGGGTTGATTAGCTTGTGAAAAAAGAAAAAAGGAAAAAAGGAAGAGGAAAAGAACGGAAGGAATAGAAAAAAGAAAAAGGAAAAAGAAAAAAGAAAAGAAGGAATGGAGAAAGAGAACGAGAAGGGGTATAAGGGATCAGGCTCAAACTTCATTTAGTATTATGGCATGGGATCTGCTCAACTCTATGAGGTAGTCCAGAACTCCAGTGATGATGAGAGTCCCGGAAGCATGCATCTGTTGTTCAGACTCGCCATAGCCCACAGCTAAGGTATCTCACCGTTGACAACTTGACTAATAACCCTGGGGATAGTTTCACTTCCAAAATAACTTCAAGAAAGCACTAGAGTTCGAGTCTGTATCCATGAACTGTTCAGCCGCCAGACGCCTCTGCGAGATTGTTAAGGATCCTGAAGTGTCATTGCCTTCCACAACCAGAAGGCCCCCTCCCCTCGCTGTTGGGACCTCACTTTTCCAGTCAGGGTTCCAAGCAGGATAAAGACGCCTTAGAGAGCACGGACATTATGCGTGAAGTGAGACACATCCCCGATTTTCGTATTGAGATAACCCTTGCGGTCTAGCAGGACTTCCAGTTGGGTCAATGGTTGTGATCATCTTGATGCGAAGAAAACTGAACCTTGATGACAAGGCTGGCCTGCGCGGCTCAACCTGTCTCAGGGGAACGGCGCTATCCGTCAATAAACAACCAGAAACTCACGAGCTAAACATAATTACTGTTGTGCGGCCCGGAGGCGGGCCGGTCCAAGGAGTGGGAATGGTTGCGTGAAGTGGTGGAGGTCATGGTGGCTCCGGACGGATCTGGAAGCCGGTCCCGGTCAGGCAGTTCTGATTTTATTCCCGCATGATCTCCCCGTTGCGCTCGTCATGTTGGTTCGGAATGAGGGCACTTGACGTGGTCACTGGTCAGCTCGCATGTGAAAGCTTTCAGCTCTGGACTCCGAAGGTCCAAGCGCGGAGACCACGATGAATGGGGACACGGCCAGTGGGGTTCTCGTCGAAACGAAGCAGGAGCGGGGAATGGACCCAGCCGATCGGGCCAACCAGGGCTCCGCGTGGTTTCAGGGGTTGAGAACCCCTGCTTCTCGGAACCACAGCCGAAAAAACGTTGGTTTCTTCCAGCCACCAACAAGCCACCGTCAATCTCATCTCATCACCCAGAGGTCGGGACATTGCGACCGAGAAGAGACCTAAATGGGCAAACTTGTGCTTTCACCGAGCAGAGAAACACTGGATTCTACCTGGCCCATTCAGAATCTTCACGAGGCGGGGCATGCTGCATCGCTGCTGCGCTTGGAAACCGGAGGGAACGTTTCTTGCATTCTGCCAACCGCAGGAGCTCAGACCCTTCATTTCGCTACCCTAGTGCACAGCACTCGATACCAATATTTCTCAACCATCAGTCGGAAGCTACCGAGCTGTTTCCCCTTTTCGTCCCCTGTGCGCTTCTTATTGCCCACTGGTGCGAGTACCAAAGGAACATTCCGCCCGCGCTCCGAGCAAGCCGCAAAGAGGATCCGAAACCCCCCTGTCGTCCGTGCTCTCAGCAACCCCTCACAAAATGCAACCCTCCTCGACCAACTCGTGGGCAGCCGCCACGGCTGGACCGCCGCCCCCCGGCACTCGGCAAGCCATCTCGCGATGATCCAACCCCAGTGATGGGTCCAGGCGTGGCAAACCCTTGGTGAGTGGTGACCCAAGCCAGGGAAGTCACCGATCGGTTCCTGTGGAGAGCCAACCTGGAAGGCCAAGCATCTTAATGTGGAAATCAGACCGTGAGACGAAGCCTCCTAGAGAAGAGTGAATTGGGGGACAACTCTCGAGCTGCACATGGAACTCGTTCCTTTCTCGTCCCTCCCAAGGGGTCCTGCAGGGACGGAGGCCATGGCGCTGCCGAGAGCCGGCTAGAAGCCGGCCCTTGCAGGTGGCGAGTACGAAGAAACTCCAGTCGTCTCGGCCGTGCTTTGACGCACCGCTAGTGTCCCTAGCCTGCAGCTCTCGAGCCTCGACTCAGTCCCGATGCGGTAAGGCCGTCGCGCTGAGTCTTGCGGCCCTGAGAAGCCGGCCGTTAGCCTCGGACTGGACTGGACCACGCCATGAGGTGCAGAGAGGCCCTCCGTACCTTATTTATCGGCCATGCTCCCGCTGACTCCGCTCAACTGTGGCTCCGAGACATGTCGATCTTGACTGCCACTTACACGCACAGTCACTCCCCATGGCATCGTCGAGTTCTGCGGCCGCGGCCACCGGGGCGCCCAAGCCGGACCAGTATGCGGACCCCTTAGCACCGACGACAGACCAGCTCGCCTTCCTGCCGCACGACAATGCCGGCACGAAGCTCAACGCCATCATCTGGTCCCTGACGGCACTGTCGGGCCTCGTCCTCGGCCTGCGCATCTACTGCCGGGCCATCCGGCGCAAGGGGCTCTGGTGGGACGACGGGTTCCTCATTGCAGCATGGGTGAGACCCCCTTTCCATTCAATCATGTACCCCAAGATCACATCACTGACAGAGACTTTGTCCGCCAGATCTGCATCGCAATCGAATCCGCCCTCCTCACCGCCATGACCGGCCTCGGCTACGGCAAGCACATCTGGGACTTTGACGTGCTCAACAACATGGCCCCCTTACTCCCCATCGTCAACGTGGCCGGCACCTTCTCCGTGACAGCAGCCATCTGGTCCAAGACAAGCTTCGGCATCACGCTGCTGCATTTGACCGAGGGCTGGGCCAACAAGGCGACGTGGTTCCTCATCATCAGCATGAATGTCTTCATGGGGCTGAGTGCCCTGTTTCCCTGGGTGAATTGCACGCCGCTGAGGAAGGCGTGGGATTTGTATGCTGTCGGGACGTGTTGGGATCCGAAGGTGACGGTGCATTATAATATCTTTTCCGGGGTGTGGTCGGCGTGTTCGGATATTGCGCTGGCGATGATTCCGTGGCAGTTTATTTGGGGGTTGCAGATGAAGAGGAAGGAGAGGATTGGTGTGGGGGTGGCGATGAGTATGGGGCTGTTGTGAGTGCCAGCCTCTAAGTCATCTTGCGGCTTGTCTGAGAGAAGGCTGACTGTGGGCCCTTTACTCCCTAGTGCTGGCATCACTGGCCTTATCAAGGTCAGCAAGATTCCTAAGATGCTGTCTGACGACTTTGGTGAGCTTACCCCTTACCCCTTACGCATAGCTGTAAAAGATGAGCTAACAGTCCCCAGCCGACGGCGTCGATCTCTGGTATGTGCCAGCTGATACCATATCCGAACAACCCTTTTACTAATCCTAGAACAGGCTCTGGGGCAACGCCGAAACAACCGTCACCATCATCGCCGCCAGCATCCCCATGCTGCGCGTCATGATCCGCGACGTGGCCGGGTCGCGGCGCGCCTACGGCGGCTCGAGCGACTACTACAAGGACGCGCAGGGGGCGCTGGACTCGACCACCAAGCGCGGAAACACGCGCGTCGTCACCATCTCGAGCGGGCGCGGGCCCATGGCCAGCGACGCCGAGATGGCCAAGCAGATCAACGACGACGAGAGCGACAGGGGCATTCTGGATGATGGACATCATCAGAACCACGAGGCGCTCAAGATGGGGAGGATCGTGCAGACGAATGATTTTCAGATTAAGTATGATGATGCTAGGGGGGGTGAGGGGCGGCGGTAGGGGGTGAACTTGATGTATCCCTTTTCTCTTTCGTTGTATGCATGTGGGCCTTGTCTTCAGCAGGTGTCTCTCTTAACACCTATCTTCAAAACATGGAACAACTCGTTAGTGGTCTGTCGAGCAATCAACCGGAGGGCGTACTTGACATCTGCAGAATCGGGTTCCATCGTCTTCTGGGCACGCCACTGTCCCCACGGGAGATCTCATGCACTTGCCTGCGCCCTTCAAACGCCAGGAATCCGGACTCGCCAATGAACATTGCAGAGTCGAGACAATCGGCCCACATCGGTGACATGTCCGCCCAGCGCACAGCATGCCACGTGAACACGCGGCACTTTCGCAACGAGCCCGCGCCCCTCTCATCGTGCTGCTCCTCCTTCCAACTTTGTTGAAGAGGCCCCTCAGCTTGCTTGGAAGGGTGCCATTCTCGCCCCTAACCATTTTACCTTACAAAGTAGAGCTTGCACACCAAACAACCTCCCGGTGCCACCCGACCCTCCAGTCACTTACACGGACACAATGGTGGCGCCACACTCACGTCCCTCCTCGCAAGGGAACCTGCTGTTATCATCATCCCAGGAAGAGGCCAGCATGACCCCTAATTCAATACGGTATACCCAGGCAGCCGTCGCTCCGCTGCCCAAGGTTGCCAACAGCCTCCGTTTCAAGAGCTTTGTCGACCGCATCAACAAACGCCAGTGGGAGTTCCTCAGTGACTCCGTCCAGGCTCAAGTGCGATACAACAAGCACGACCTGACTCTTTACGAACTCACCCAACTCCTCAAGCAAGAGTTCGCGCCCAAAACCACCACCACCATGGACATCGTCACAACCGTCGGCGGCGACCACGGCATCGACGGCCCCGTAGCCGCCCGCCTGCGCGTCAAGAGACTGGTCACCGAAGGCCCATACCTGCCACACACTCCCCGCCACCACCTCGAATACGCCCGGCACATGTTCGTCTTCTTCACCGACACCAAGATCAGCCAGATCTACGACATATCCGAAGACAGCGAGTCGCAGACCCAACGAAACCAATCCCAATCCCAAACCCCCATCCCCTTACCACCTACCCTCCGCCCACCACCCCCACGAACCTCCATCGACCTGCGACAGTTCTACACCGATTACATCGCCTGCATCAACACCAACACCGGCCACCTCGCCACCGACTTAGCACCCTTCTGCAAACCCTCCGGCGTGAACCACAACGGCACGCATTATTCAGTATCACAATACGCAGCCATGATCCAGTCCAGCCTTGACACTATCTCGGGTCTGTTCTTTGACGTGCACACGTTGCTTGTGGATGAAGAGCGGCAGATGCTGGCGGCAAGGATCGAGTTTACGGGGACGCCTGTAAAAGCGTTTGCTGGGGTTGTGCCTGAGCGTGACGGGGGTGGAAGTGGACATGGAAGGAAGGTTGAGTTTGCGGAGCATGTGTTTTATTGGCTTGAGGGGGGGAGGATTGGGGAGGTGTTGAGTTTGGTTGATTGGGATGGGTTTAGGGCGCAGGTTGCAAACTCGAAGTGAAACCAAGTCCAATCTTGCGTTCAAGTTGGGAGGCTTTAAGTTCCAATCTTGGTTGATATCATGGTCTGCTAGGACTGAACCACACTAGCTGCGGCCAGGTAGGGCAGTTTTCACTGTATCCATCGGTCCGTCAGATACCCCGTCACAAATGCAAACACGCCCTTGTGCAGCAGGTCGATGATCTGCTCATTGATGGGCCATGTCCTACGTTTCATGTCAACTAGATCTTATTCTCCCCCTGAACATGACCAGGCTATGTCAGGTCAGACTCACCAAGGCGGCGCCCCAACACCCGTCCAGTTCTCCAGCGTCTGGTCAATCATCAACCTGACCCCGACAAACATGAAGTCCGTAAACGGCCCGCGCAGGCCGCAGTAGCTGGCAATGCCTCGGAGCACGGCGGCAGCAGCCCCCTGGCCGTAGTGCATGGCCATGTTCAGACCCCAGAGCTGTTCCTTGGTTTGAGGGTGTGCCTTGATCAGGCTCGCGAGTGTCTTGCCGGGTACCTCGGAGTTGGGGCGGCCTGTGAAGAATTGTTCGATCTTTTCTGCTGTTGTCATGCTGAAGGTTTTCGTGTTAGTGCTCGGGAACATGAAATCCAGTTGGCAGACATGGAGTTCGGGAGGTATTACTCACGCTACCACACCCAGCACTCCGGCACACGCGCTGTAAGCAATTACACTGCCCCATCCCATGCGGGGATGTGGCCGGACGGGGTCGGTTGTACGGCGGGACATGTTGGCTTGTAAAGTTCAGGGACAAGTTCTGATGGTCCAGTGATGGATTGGGTGAATTCAGAAGCCGGTTATGGTAACTTCACCAAGAGTCGTTATTGAGAACAACTGGCAAGAACAACCTCAAGTTGTGAAAGATAATGGAGGTTAGTTCGACAAAAGTCGTTGTGATCATGAGATGGGAGGAGAAATAAACGTCAACGACGTCATCCATGTTTTCATCACGAAGGGTTAGGGCTCAACTATTACCTAACTTTCCTTGGGTCACAAAAACTCAAGCATCGTCAACCTTCCTCTCACACTTACGCGATATATGCCGCGAAACACTCACCGACAAATTACGACGCACAAGCCTCGATCAAGTCATCCCGAGGGGTTTGAAGCCAACATTGCCGCTTGCTAAGTTGCTCGCTGGGAGGAGAAGTACCTGACATTCTTCAGGCACAGCAGGTCGAGGCATCCTGCCAGTGACCCCTGAATCGTACCACGATGGCACGAAAAATTTCACCTTCCATACTCCAAGGCGTACCTCTCGTGTTCGCCGGGTTGACATGAAGAATTTGAGACAACCCTCACCTCAGCCGTTGATATCGCGATAGAAACCGCAGCCGCAACGCCACCCAATCACGACGGGACGGAGAACTCCAAGTTCCCGAGCTGAACGATAGCGCCATGCATTCCTTGATGGTCTTCCTTCTTCCGCTCTAGCGCCCATTTGAAAGGGGAAATGAGGCTCTGCGAGAGAAACGCCCAAAAGCCACGGCGTTCGGCTCTCGGCTGACTCGGGGTCCCCTCCCTGTCGTCTTTCAATCTCACCTCTCGTCACCCATTGCTTAATCATGCGCAGGTTCCTCAAGTCAGTCGCGCAAGAACTCCAAGGGGCAGCGCAAGGCGCAGGCAGCTACGGCTACGGCAATGTCCCAGGAGGAGGAGGAGGAGGAGGAGGAGGAGGGGGCTTCGGCCCGCCAGGCTACAACTTCCAACAACCCCCTCCCCAACCCCCCCAACCCTCCCAAATCCCCTGCCCTCGCCAGGACCCCCAAGCCGGCCACCAAGACTGGATCGGCCTCAACGACGCCCGCCTCGCCCACTTCAACATCTGCCCGACATGCTACAACCAGCACGTGCGCCCCACCCCTTTTGCGAACGCCTTCGTCACCAAGGGCGGCACCCTGGCCGTCCCGCCCACCGTCCCCGTCCGCTGCGACATGTCGCGCTTCTGGGTGCGCATGGCCGGCATGGTGCTGCTGACCATGAACCAGGACGGGCGGCATACCGTCGCTTTGCTGGCGCACGTCGCCGGCCTGAGGGCGCAGGAGGGGGAGTGTCCTAATGCGGTGCTGGTGGCGCAGCACCAGCCGCTTGTGGTGGCGCAGAGGACGTGGTATACGATTCAGGATGCGCAGACGGGCGTGCAGCCGTTGCCGGGGTGGACGGTGTGTCCGGCGTGTGTGCTCAACATCCAGGCGGTTTGTCCGGGTATAGCGGCTGGGTTTGCGCCAGTTGCTGGTGGCGGTGCGGGTGTGAGAGAGGGGTCCTGCGCGCTGGTGCCCTCGGATCGGTACGATGACACACGCACTGCGCAGATACTGCAGCAAGTTGCCGGGTGCGCCGTGACGGCTGCGATGGTGCGTCGGGCGGATATGGGGCAGCTTGTTAACTGGCTGCGGGCGAATCCTCCTCAACCACGGGGTGGCAGCAACAGCGGCGGCTATGGTGGATTCTCATCTGCCGCAGCACGACCGCAAAGCAACGGGCTCTGCCCGATGAACTACCCCTCCATGACACTCCGCTGCCACACGATGCAGGGTCTGTTCGAGTTTACTGTGTGCGAGCAGTGCTATGCGGACGTCATCAGGGCGGATGCGGCCCGCGGGGTTGAGCTGGCGAGCCGGGTTGACCCAAATCCGTCTGTCGTGCCCTCGGGGTTCACGTGTCAGCTGTATTCGGAGCGGATGCGCCAGGTGTGGAGGGAGACGGTTGCCAGTGGGAATTTGGAGTATCTAAGACTGAAGGTAAGTTGATTTCCAGTTCAGTTCGACCTTTTAAGATTGTCATTCAGGCATGCGGTGATCTGGAGCGGAGTAGGAAAAGGTGTAAAAAGGGGCAACTTGAGCTTGATTCGCGAGAAGGCTTGACGATGTCATCTGGTCTCAGGCATCAGCTAACATAAACGGCAGGTCAGCGAGCGCCGGGCAAAGGAGCGAGACCTCCAAATCAAGACGGCACACCTGCAGCAGCAGGCCAGCCAGCTCCGGATCCAGGCCGAGACCCAAGAGCACCTGGCGGCCAACGCCATGAGGGTTGCCATGAACCGCGCGAGCAACAACATCATGCTCGCCGGCGTGGGCGTTTCGTACCGGATTGATTCACATACTGTTGCCGTTCCGAGCGGAGTGGTGAGCCCCCTTTTTCGTCAACAGAGCGGGATGGCACTGACGGATTCTGCAGGCCGACTTCAGCCAGACGACGCAGCTCAACAACCAGGCTGCCATGCTCAAGGTCCAGGCCGCGGGGCTGGAGGACCAGATCCGCCTCGCCGAGGAGGAGTGGCGGCGGTATTATGAGTGAGCTGTCTCTTGGACCCCCAACCACCCAGGCAACTTCCAGGTTGGCAAGGCCGCAAGATGCCATTGATCCTGACGAGGTACCTCAACGAGAGTTACGAGGAAGTCGGTCCAGCGCGCAGGTAACTGTTCCACCAATATGAACCAGAATTAATTACCATGTCCCGGGATCTACGGTATTTACAACTGCTTTTGCCGTCCATCACAGTCTGGTATCCCCTCCCCCTCCCATCCCCCTTTTCAACACTCGACTAATCACATCCCCTGAAAAGGGGTTAGGTGAGGCAATCCACCGCGAGGCTTCCATGACAGAGGCAACATGAATCCAGGCACTGAACCACCTCAACCAACAAACGATATCCCTTCACACCTCCCGCTCCTTCAACCCATAGTCACTATCCAAATCCCTCCGCAGCCGCACCTGTCTCTCCAACAACGTGACAAGCAACCCGAGCACCGCCAAACCCAAAAAGATGATCCACACCAGCTTGAAACTCGCCGTAAAAGCGCCCAGGATCTGCTCCCTCACCCGCTCCTCAAACTGGGAAATAAACGTCGCAGACGCGTGCTCATACGCCTGCCCGTTACTCAACTCGCCCCTCGCCATACCATCCTCAATCGAATGCAACGAAGCCGCGAACCGGGCATTAAACACGGCATTTGGGACCGCCACACCCAGCAGAGATCCCAGCCCGCGGAGGAAGGCCCACGTCCCGGTGGCAGAGGCATTGTCCTTGTCGGTGAGCTCGACGAGTACCGTGGGCAGGGTCGTCGAGACGATGATGCCTGATCCGATGCCGACCATGAACGAGAGCACGATCCACAGGCCGACGGTTCCGGCGTCCTGGAAGGTGACGCAGGGGAGTAAGCCCGAGATCATGAGCGCGAACCCGCCCAGGTGCATCAGCCTGTATTTCCCGAACCGGGCCAGCAGTGGTCCGCCGACGGCGGCGAGGATGACGATGGTGAGACTGCAGGGGAGGATCAAGACGCCGGACTGTGACGGCGAGGCACCCAACACGGCCTGGAAGAAGGGCGGGAGGTAGAACTGGAAGCCGTAGGTGATGAAGCCGTGGACGGCGGTGATGACCAGTGCTGCGATGGTGGTCCGGTTGGAGAAGACGCGGGGCGCCATGATGGGGTGTGCGCACCGACTTGAGCGCTCCCAGAGGATGAAGACCAGGATCCCGGATATGCCGCCCGCCAGGGAGAGTACGATGGCCGGGTCCGTCCAGAGGTACACCGTCCCGGCGAGGGTCAGAGCGCACAGGATGAGGATGACGGCCGCCGTGAGGAGTGTAAGTCCGACATAGTCCACCTGGCCGATCTGCTCCATCACCGACAACCCCCTCCACGAATCCCCACTGCTCAGCTGCAGCCAGAACCACATCAGCACCAGCGCAATGACACAAACAGGCAGGTTCACCCCAAAACACCACCGCCAGTTGGTCTGGGCAAACACACCCCCCAGCAGCGGCCCGACCGTCGTCCCCAGCGCATAAACAGCAGCCTTGATAGCCACATAATGCCCCCTCTTCTTCAACGGAATAATATCGCAAAGAATCAACTCTGCAAACAAATCAATCCCGCCGGACCCCATCCCCTGCACGACCCGCCCAACAATAAGCACCGCACACGAGTTCGCATACCCAGCAATAGCGCTCCCGATACCAAAGATGACCACCGCAGCCATCATGAGGTGCCGCCGTCCCCAGATATCAGCGAGCTGGCCGTACAGGGGCTGAAACACGATCGAGGCGAGGAGGAAGGCGGTGGCGACCCACGACGAGTTGGGCCCGAGGCTGAGGGAGCGCGAGATGGTGGGGAGCGCGGTGCTCACGACGCTGCCTTCGAAGGCCGAGAGGAGGATGGGGATGCACAGGCCCACGAAGCAGCGCCAGAAGCCGGGGCCGCGGGTCCAGGCTGAGTCGGACTCGGAGGAGGAGGAGGAGGATGTGTCTGGGTCTGGGTCTGTGGTGTCTGTTGGGGCACCTTTTTCTTTTTCTTTCTCTCCTCCGCTGCATTGGAGTGTTGTTGAGGAGGAGGAGGAGGAGGATGGTGGTGGTGAGTCGCTGATGAGGGCCTGGAGGCTGTGCTGCCGGCTCGGGGCGAGGCGGGAGCCCGCCATGAAGAGCCCGCCATCTTCATGTTTGCATTCCGATTCCCAACCGCTGGTGGACTGGCTTCCTCTCGTGGGCGACCGGGTCAAGACCGGAGCCGGCTCGGCGGGGGAAAGGGGCTCTGGGAGCGGGAGCGAGGACATGTTCGGTTCGGCCGTTGGCGGAGAAATTCGTGATAATGATATCAGGGGCTCCCCGAGCAAAGACATCAACGAGCGGAACGGTTGAAGAGCTGTGGAGTACGGGAACAACATGCCTTGCCATCTTTTAATGGACCGGCCTGTGTGTGTCCTCGGGACTTCTCCTGCTGGTGTCATAGCCGCTGCTTTCCTTCCTCCCCGACGATTGTGCCTTGTCCCCCCAGCGCATTACGATCCAAGACATGACGAGTGACCAAGACATGGTCGAGGGCAGGTCTTGATCGGATTCATCTCCCTGTGCTCCCGCCGGCTTCCTACACGTCACTTGGTCAGGGGCTTGTGATCTCGATTACAGTATGGCTGTCGAGATCCAAGATCGAATGGGTCTTCATGTCGGCGCCAAGGGCTCTGTTTCTCCGAGCAATGTGCTCGCGCTAGATCGTCACGGGATCTCACTTCCACAAGGCCGCGCCGCCGATCGTGTGTCTCGTCGATCAAGCTCGGGACCGGTGTTGCCATGATGGTGATGAGCGACTGCTTACAAAAAGTCCTCAGGAACCATCACCGAAGACTCTTTGTTACCTGTCAACTCTGCTGTCTAGCCAGTCAGGTCTTGCTAAGCATCAAGCAAGCACACCAACCGCGGCCAGCCGTGAGAGCCCGGCTGCTCAGTTACACCCTCGGATGCGGACGGAACAGATCGAGGCGGTGCCCGTAATACAGTGACACATCCAGATCCACCCCTTGCCGTGTGCCGCCGCCCTAGATCAGCCCATCCAGCTCAACGTCTTCCGGCGACACGGCATGCCAAGAGAAGGAAACCGAACACCGGCGTCCCGTGGGAGCACCGGAAGAGATGACAGGACACGTCCCATACGCCGTGTCACCGTACCTGCAGGATCTTGCCCTTGCAGGAGGAATAATTTATTGAGTTACGAGCTGGGCATGCAGGTGGCCGCAGGCTGTTGTTCAGCTCGAGTCCCGGCCTGTCAGTCCGGCGTGTTGTCTGCCCGACGGCTGCCATTGGCGTGGCATCCGAGAGTCTTCCCTCAAGCCACCGGCAAACTCTGGCCCCTTTGGGAGTGTATCTTGGCGCTGCACATTTTCCCTTCTTAGGCTGTACGGAATTACGATGAGCGAATACAACACGCCACGCAGTAGGTTTCTTGCTTCTAAATCGAGCACACCCTCCGAGTATTTCCCTGTTGAGTGCACGAGGAATGCTGGAAAATTCTTCTGCAAGCATCTGTCCATTCCCCTCCCCGTCAGCACACCGCGGCCACCGGGCCGGTCAGATCCGTCAAGTGTCAAACAAGGGGGGTGAGAGCAGGCTTGCCAGGAATGTGGACTGAGTTTTGCTGGTCAGGTTCATCTATTTAGCATGCCAGAACCTCGCTTTTGTGTCTCCGTGTCTCCCACTCTCGCTTGGTTGTCCTCCATTCCCAGGTCACAACTCACAGGTCACCACATCCGTCTCTTCTCAACTCTTGAGCAAGACGTGCAAGCAAGCAACCTCGCACAAAGAGTCACCTAACAGTCACCTACCCAAAACAACCAACAATGCCCGTCCTCACCCTCACCACCCGAGCCCTCATGCTCCTCGCCGCCCTGGCCACCACCGGCGCCATGGCCCACCCAGCCGACACCTCCATCAACCCCTGCTCCACCGTCCGCTGCGCCATTGGAACAACCTGCAGCCTAGTCGACGGCAAGCCGCAATGCATTCCCACCCGCGTCCCCTGCGGCAACACCGTCTGCGCCGCCGGCCTCTACTGCTGCAACGCCTCCTGCGGCATGTGCGTCAAGCCGGGCATGATGTGCACCCAGCACGTCTGCGACCCCTCTCTCGTGCCGTCTGGTTCTTCTTCCTCTGTCGCTACTACGCCTTCTCCCACCCCTTCTTCTCCTGCGACGGGCCCTCAGTGCGGCAAGACGCTGTGCGCGGCGGGCTTGGTGTGCTGCAACGCGAGCTGTGGGATTTGCGCGCCGCCTGATGGGGCTTGTACCGCGCAGTTTTGTGAGAGTTCGTAATGACTCAGACTGAGTGGTTGTGTGTTCGTGGGATGTAAACACAAAGAAAGGGGGACAGAGAGAGAGTTGAGAGAAAAGGGGGGGGGGTTGGGTTGGGCAGTGGGAGTGTAGGACTGGAATGTCTGGTCTCACAGAAAAAATGTAAAGGAAATGTGTGTGTGGCGGTATCAAAAAGGGGTGGGGGATGATGGGCATGTCATGTCACATATCATAGGGGAAAGAGGCTTGTAAATAAAATCCGGTCGAGTTACCCAACATCGCTCTCCCATCACATGCTGCTTGGGCTTCAACTTGAAGTTGCCTCGGCCAGCAGTTTCTGATACGAGTCCATGGCCTTTTTGGCAAACTTCCTCAGGTCGTCGCCGTACTTCTCCTCAAACCTGCCGTCAAACACCTCGATGCTCATCCAGCTTCTGAACCCGGTCTTGAGGACGGCGCGCACAAAGTCGGCAATAGGTAGATACCCGCCATCATACCTGACTCACTCATTAGTAACAGTGCCTGCGTGACTAAGTGGTTCGTAACACAGGAGGACAAAACATACGGAAGTGGGCGGTGGTCGTGACTCCATCGCCCCCGCGGCCTCAGCCCCGAACTCGAGTCTACCTCCTCCCCCATCGGCGGATCCAGCCGGTATGCATCGCTGATCTGCAAAAAGTAGATCTTCTCCGCCGGCACAGTCCTCGCCAGCTCCTCAAGACTCGCCTTGTAGTTCCTCTCCACCTCCTCCGCCGTAATCCCCCCCTCCTCAATCCTCCCCGACGCCGTAGTCGGATCCCCCCACTCACCCCCGGCCGTCTGGAACGTATCCAAACACAGCCCAACATTGTTCCTACCCGCCCTCTCCACAATCTCCCACACATCCCTCCACCTCGGCGCACAAGTCGCCCAGCACCAGTTCTCGTACGCCAACCTAAACCCCCGCGCAGCCAACATATCCGCCAACCTCGCCAAATCCTTCGCAAGCAGGTCTCTGTTATCCCTGACCATCCCAGGCGAATCCGACGACCCAACCTGCAACATATCCGTCCCCACAGCACTCATAACGTCGATCCATTTCTCGGCCCTCGCAAACGCCGCGGCGCGTTCCTGACTCCCCTCGGGCCAGCCCTCAAAGTTGGCAAACGGCTGCAGGACGAGGATTTTGAGTCCGTGGCCGGCGCACATGGCCCCCAATGCCTTGCCCGCTTCGCAGAGGGAGGGGTAGTCGTCCTCGGGGATGTCCCGGCCAAAGTGCCGGGTGGCGTAGGATTGCAGGTCGGGGAAGGAGAGCTCGATGCCGTCGAAGCCTGCTTCGCGGACCGCTTCGATCTTTTGGTGCAGGGTGTGGCGGGGGAGGCCGATGGAGCAGGAGGCGAGGGATAGGGGGTGGCGGGTGGGGGGTTGTGGTGAGGACATGGTTGATGGTGGTGACTTGGTGTAAGTCAAATGGTAAGGTGGAGGAAGGTGAGAAATGGGGGTGATGGTGAATAGGGGTAAGAAACGACGAGGCCGGTACTGTTCGTTAACTTGTACCAACGAACTGTTTGTACGATAGCTAGGTGTTGAAGACGATGTTCGGGTATATGAACTCGATTTCGTGACTAAATCTGCAGCCTGAAAAGCTGGTGCATCCGTGGTTGAGTGTGAACTCTCTCATCGATGATGTCAGTCTTGGAGATCTCACCCCCACCCAAAGCACGAGACGTCCGCACTTGCAAACCACTCCAGCATGCCAACATTGAAGTTCTTCAACAACAGTGTTTACATGTAAATTCCCTTGGTGAAGCACGCTCCCGAGGCCTGGTTGCAGCGGCAGTCTCACAGCGAACTCAACGACGTCTCACCCGTCCTTTACAGCCATCTTCCCCATCGAGCATCTAAGCTTCATCCGGATGATCAGGCTTCTACAGCAACAACAAGGTTCAGAACAGTGAACTAGAGGCTGCTTCATCATGGATGTCAAAGAGGTCCGTCTTTATGCTTCTCCCTACGAAATCTCCTCTCCCAGATCAGACTAAGACGACCATGTTGTTGCAGATCGGCATGATAGGCACCGGCAGCATGGGCAGCATGATGTCGCTGCTCTTCGCCGAGCACGGCATCCACACGCACTTCTACGATCCCTCACAATCCAACGTCGACGTGCTGCAGTCGTACGCCCGAGACACAAAACACGAGGACAAGATCACGCACCACAAAGACCACAAGTCCCTGTGCGAGGCCCTCGGTGCCTCCGAAACACCAAAAGTCTTCATGTTCAGCATCACCCACGGCAAACCCGCCGACTCGTCCATCGACGCCCTCAGCCCTTACCTCAAGGCAGGGGACATCATCATGGACGCGTCCAACGAGCACTGGCAGGCGACTGAGCGGAGACAGAAACGCCTCGAGCCCAAGGGGGTGCATTACATCGGCATGGGCGTGTCGGGGGGTTATCAGTCCGCTCGGCACGGTCCGTCCATTTCCCCTGGTGGCTCTGAGGCCGCTTTAAACGCAGCGTTTCCTTTCCTGCAAAAGATCGCGGCCCGGGACCGGAACGGAAAACCCTGCGTCGCGAAACTGGGGCCCGGCGGGTGCGGCCACTACGTGAAAATGGTGCACAACGGCATCGAGCACGGCGTCATGACGGCGCTGTGCGAGGCGTGGGCTATTCTCGACGTGGGACTTGGGCTCGGGTTCGAGGAGATTGGTGCTGTATTCGAGGGCTGGAACCGCGAGGGGCCGCTCAGGGATACCTACCTCATTGATATTGGGGCACAGATTTGCCGGACCAGGACCAGGACCCAGCAGCGTGGGGGTGAGGGGGAGTTTGTGCTCTCCAACGTGCGGGACAAGGTCGTTCAGGATGTCGACAACTCAGAGGGCACGGGGACCTGGACCGTCGAGGAGGGAGTCAGGGTACACGTGCCCCATCCCACTATTGCCGTGTCCCACCTGTTTCGTGTGGCGTCGGCGGACGCGGCGAAGCGGCAGGCTGTTGCAAAGACACTGGGGGATGGAAATGTGCGTCCTGGGAAGATTCAGGGGGTCACTGACACACGAAGGTTCATCGAGGGGAGTCTGCTGCAGGCAGTGTATGCCTCGTTCCTACTGGCTTTCATACAGGGGCTGCACATCCTCGAAAAGGCCAACGTTGAGAACGGCTGGCAGCTCAACTACCTCGACGTATTGCAGGTGTGGCGCCAGGGGTGCATCATCCAGAGCGACCACGTCGTCGACCTGCTCGAGCACGTGTACTGCTCCGGGGAGACTGACAGGAGCAACCTCCTCGCGTCTCCCATCCTTGCAAACGAACTGCAGAAGTCGTACCCCGGGCTTAAGACGACTGTTTTGCGCGCGATAGAGGCTGATCTTCATGTGCCTGCGCTGAGTGCAAGCCTGGAGTACTACAAGTACTCAGGCTCGACGGATTTGCCTACCTCGTTTGGTATGTGTTCTTCCTCCGCGAGAAATACCATCATCATTGGCACTAACACGATGACAAGAGGAGGCAGAGCTGGACTACTTTGGGGCCCACATGTATGATCTCAAGACGGAGGGGCCGGGCAGGCCGGAGAAGGGCAGTCACCACTTTGAGTGGAAGCCTGCCAGGGGAATCAAGGAAGACCAGTGATGGATGGCTGCATGTGCAAGACACTGCATGAGCAACAAGTGAAACAGGAAGCTCTGAATCGAAGTGTGATTTATTGAGGGGGTCTGTTACCCCTGAATTCAAGGTTCTTCCCAGGCGGCAGACGGCCTTACCCCAATGTTATAACACCTACACGTCTAAACCATCATCCAACTTGAAGCGAAGTGAGACTCTACTCCTCCCCCGCACTCCCCGACTCCTCCTCCTCCTCCTCCTCACTCGTCCCCTCCCTAGCCAAACCCCCCTTCCCCTTCCCCTTCCTCGCCCTCCCCTTCCCCGCCTTCCCCCTCAAAATCCCAGGCACCTCCTTCCTCACCACCCCCTCCTCAAAAAGCACCCCAATATCCGGCCGGCGCGCAACGGCCTTGTGCCACAGCGCCTTGGGCACGTCATCCGCGCTGACGATAGTCCCACCGCCCTCGCTGCGATACCATGCAATATCCGGCTGGTCGCGAAGTGCGGTGCGGAGGTGGATCCAGATGCTCACTTCGGCGGCATCGCCCTGGGCTTGGGCTTGCTGGCGGGTTTCGTTGCCGTCAGAGTCGACGGTGACGGGGATGAAGGAGCGGTGTTGACTACCACCGGGGGCGCGGGTGATGGCGCCTAGGGCGAGTAAAAGGGGATAGCGCTGGTAGGAGGTCTCGTAGATGATGTATTCCGGCAGGTCGGGGGTGTGGAGGGTGAGTTTGTCGCCAACCGGGACGGGGGAGGTGGTTGGTTCCTTGGTTGTGATGCGCGAGATTTGCCAGGCGGAAGGGGAGTCGGGGTTGGTGTCGGTGGGGAGGTTGGGAGTTGGGCGGAGGTCGAAACGGGCTTTGGAGGCTGTTGCTATGATGCGCTGGATGTCTTGGAGGGTGGTGCCGAGGGCGGAGATGCGGGAGTGTGCGAGCTGGGAAGACGGAGAATGTCAGTAATTTGGCCCTGAGGTTAAGGTAGGGAGTCAGGGTGGATGAACATACCACATCAGCAACACTAACCCAACCCTCCGGGTCCGCGACGAGCCACTCCCCCTCGTCGCCCTCCTCGACCTCATCCTTCTGGATGGCCCGCTTGACGACAAACATGACGGCCTTGGCGACGGTCACGTCCCGCTCCTCGACCACGCTGTAGCCGCGCTGCCGGCCACCCTTGCCCTTGAAGCTCATGGCCCGGCTCCGGCCGTGGCGAGGGGAGTGCTGCACGACGGCGCTGGGAGGGAGGACCCCGCCGAGCTCGCCGTTGATGGTGGACAGGGGGACAGCGACGGCAGCGGCCATGGTGTATGACTAACAAAAGCAGCTAGGAGTAAGGGGTGGGCAGGGTCTTGCGGAGTGGAAGGTTGGACGTGGTGTAAGTTGAATCACGAGTCAGGAGTGATGAGATAGGGGGAAAGAGGCAGCTCAAGGGAGTGCTGTGTCCTCCTTCTTAAGCACTGCCGTCCTGGCTCGTCCATGATGTGTCAACGCCAGACCGAGATCGGCAGATAGATCTGGATGACGGTCAGCCTCCTTGGGCAGTGATGAGCCGCGGCGTGGTACGAATCAGGCATTGTTGACCGCTGGTCCTGCAGGTGTGCTGGAACACATTGCCCAGCTGGTTGCCGTGGAGGAATCCAGTTCTGGACGAATAAGGAGCTGGACGGGACCCCTGTCTGCCTCCTGCATGCACCACGCGGCATGCCCCTCGGAATCCCAGCCCACACGCGTGACCATCACCATTACCCCGCGGCAGTATTCAGGTCTTGCTCTCTCGAGCAAGAGAGCCCCGAACAGGTGTTGAGTGAGAATTTACCTTTCTGCTAGATGTACTTCGTAGTAAAAGGGCACCCACCTTTTTGACTTTTGCTGTGTCTTCATCTATCATGAACTTACAGCCTAAACGGCCAAGCAACGATACTCGGCAGCATTGTGTGTCAGTGTCACTCCTGTTGGCAACATTGAAACGTGCCCAACAGTTCCCCTCACTCCTCTCTTCACCGCCTGGCGCGCGCTACGTGTTCGACGTGACCTTGTCCACCTTGCCCTGCAGCTAATAGCGCCCCGAGACAACAAGCGGGGCATGCAAGTAATGACACTTTCCGATATCATCAGATCTGGCTGGCGTATTTCGGCGACCTGCTTGATGCCCGCCCTATATACACGCCAAGGCGCTGCCACGCCCCCAAATCCCCACCCTTGATGTGTGGACGCATGCCATGGGGCCACGAGGTGAGCTTCATCGGAAGAGAACCTTGAGAGGTAGCGTTAGGCTCAGGCTCGTTAGTTAGGCCGCCGCTCTTGTATCTCACATGGTGGTATCATTGTAATTCCCGGTTGTGACTCACAAGACGGAATTGGGATCCCTTGGAAATTGGAATAGCCAGTGCCCTTGGGTAGAAGTTGAAAACCGTGGACCGGCGTGGAGGCGGATGAAAGACTGGGCGAGAGTGCCTCCGTCCATCCTGAGAGTAGAGCAAGACTCGGAGAGTTTATGCACAAGCGCACACCGGCAAGTTAAAGCAGTGACTGGAGTCAGTGACAACTTGTGAGTTTTGATCGCTGGGAATTGTCGTACCACCTCAGACAGTACAAGGCGCCATGAACAAGTGCGAGTTATGTCACCCCTACTATTTCTCAAGTGGAATCTCACTGAGCATGACGTGACGACTTCATGTTGGAAAAGGACTCATGTCCTCCGTCTCTAACGTAATCTGGCGGCTTTTCCGTGAAGTTTTGCATCACCAGTGGTGTTGGGAGAATCCACTTTGGACCCACTTCTGCGGTCAAAATGAGAACATTTATGATCTCACGCCAACCACTTTGACATGTTCTAAAGTCTTTTTTTTTCTTTTTATTTTTGTTTTTTTCTTTTCCTTTTTCTCTTTCCCGCACACTCAGCCTTCCAACTTCACTGTTAACAAGCGTGTAGGCCGCCACCACGACAGCTTACTAGGTACTACTCCAAAAATGCCGGCCGACTTCGACAAACAAAGCTACTGGCGCGAACGCTTCACCTCCGAGACCTCCTTCGAATGGCTGACCACGTCAGCAGCATTCATGGACGTCCTCACCCCCTACCTACAACGACTTCCACAGACAGCCCACATCCTGCACCTCGGCTCCGGAACAAGCGATCTTCACAACCATCTCCGGCGTCACGGCTACCTGAACGTCACAAACGTCGACTACGAGCCGCTAGCTCTCGAGCGCGGCCGGCAGCTGGAGCAGAACGAGTTCGGCGACGTGCAGACGAAGTACCTCGTTGCGGACGCGACACGACTCGAGCTGGACGAGAGGTACCAGGTCGTCATCGACAAGAGCACAGCTGACGCTGTTGCCTGTGGCGATGACGATGCCGTGCTCCGCATGGCTCAGGGGGTCCGCCGCTGTCTCGACGGTGATGGCTTCTGGATCTCCTTGAGCTATTCCTACCGGCGCTTCGATTCTGTGCGGTGCCTCTTCGATGTCGAGGTCGTTAGCAAAGTCCCGACGCCAAAGTCCAAGCCGACAGATCCGAACATTTACCATTATTGCTATATTCTTCGACCTAGAAGGTAGACTCTAGCTCAACACCTTCTGGTTATCGGCATAACTCAACTCTCTCGACCTCCGAACTCCTTGACTACACCCGGCCGTTCCAATGGACCCACGGCATCTCGAAGGAGGCCACTGAGAAGCGGCTACAACTCGACCAAAGTGATGCGGATGCAGGGCTGAAGAAGGCACTGAAGAAGTGATGTATTCAGTGGCTATGAAGAAAGTGGTGATGAAGAAGAAGAGCAGGTGCAAGATGCAGCTGCAGAGAAGAGAAGAGTGGGTGGGCTTGCACACAAAGAACCTGCAGGCAGCTGCCTGCAGGTGCCAACACAAAGTTGAGGCTGCTGAGCCAGGCGCCCGTTGGCGCCCCGGCCGCATGACGCGGCACGCAGTCCAGCAGATACGCCGACCCGGCCGCCATTGATGTTGGCCAGTGTGCAGAAGCACAACATCCCCCAGCCAAACGCTACCCCGATTCACGACATGTGGTGTCCAAGCGTCTGCCAAACAGCACCAGCCCGGGCGCGCCGTCGACGACAGCCGGATATTCGCTATGAGTCCATGACCTCGTGTCCTCGTCGTGCAGGCCGGGTCTGGGCGGTCATCAGCCACAGCCACGACCCGCCGCGCACCCACCCCCCGGCCCCGTCGACAACGAGCATAGATCGGACAGGGAACATCAATCACGGAAGAAAAGCAATCATGTTTCGGAGGTCTCCCCCACGAACTCAAGACCGACATAATACAGGCAAACAGAAAATGCCCATCCAGCTCAAAAAATGACACCAACATTGTCAACCCACGTCCGATCCCGGCTCTCAGCTGGCCGAAGAACAACCTGTATTATCGTACAAGACATCCCTCAACGAGCAACATCTCCCTAGCAACAGCAACTTTGACTTCGCCCCAAGATAACAGCATCCCACATGGCCAAGCAATGTCCCCCCAACCACGTCCTCACACAAACGTCACATAGCCCCTGAACATGTCAACAAACTCGGGATCAAACTCGGCCACCCACGCCGGCTCATCGTTCTCCTTCTCAGTCTTTCTCTTCGATTCCTCAGCCACTCTCACAACAACAGTCTCTCCTTTCCCTGTCTCATCAACTGCGGTGGACACAACCGGCTCAGCCGGTGTCGAGCTCTGAGGCGATTTATCAGGGCTCATCCTAGGGGTGTCGTGGACGAAGAGCGACGAACTGGGCTCAGCAAAATCCTCCGTCCGCGATACCCGAAGTGACGTGTTCCCATAAGTGCCGCAGTTCGGGGAGCCGCTGGTACCGGTTGGGACAAGCTTCTTGGAAATGCCCTGGTAGAGCGCCTCATCATTCGCCCCATACTTGAACCCCCCCAGTTTAGTCGCTGGTGTGAGAGTTGGCAGTGCGTCCTCGAAATTTGAGAAGTCGTCTTCGTCAAAGTAGTCATCCCGGCCGTCGACTTCCCGGCCTGAAGACTGGAGAGCAGCCTCGCCATCTTTCTGGGCCGGTTTATGTTTGGAGGAGACCACCTGGCTCGGAGCAGGCGGGTTGCTCTTGAGGCGTCGTTCCTCGCCGTTGGTGGGACTGACAGCAGCTGACGAGGGGGAAATATTGCCTCCCTTCTTCCCGAAGGAGGGATCGCCAATGGACTTGAAGATGTCGTCATCCTCGTCGTCGGTAAACGAGAGATCAATGCACTCCAGGTCCATGAGGTCCAGGTCCACGGGTTTCTGCTGCGTCGCGAAAGTAAATCCTGAGCCGCCGGTCGGCTGCTTGGGGGTCGATTGGGGCCACGATAAGGTGCCCTGTGTCTTCTGGCGCTTGACATGGCTGGCTCCTGGGGCCTCCGACCTTGCCTGGGAGTTCTTCTTCGGTTGTTTCTGAGCAGTGCTGGGCGGCGGTGCCTCAATCGCATTGTCGGCGGGTTCCTCTCTCTTCCTCTTCTGTCTTTGCGCGGGACGTCTGCGTGGCTTGTCCAGGCCTTCCTTGCAACACCGATGTGTGCAGGGCTTGCCTGATCTCGTGGGAGCGCCTCCACTGCACGGATGGTTGCACTGCCATTTGCCGTTTGGCAACTGGACAGGCTCACGAGTGATGGCTCCCGCATCGTCTTCATCGTCACCGGCCAGGTGGCTGTCGAACTGATCTGCCGGTCCATTCTCCATGCCATCGAGCTCGATAAGCTCCTCGACGGACGGATAATCGTCGAAATCCTGCTCGGTAATCGGATTCGCTGGCTGCTTCATCGACGGCCGGGCCGACGCTTGCTCAGCGGCCAGGATGAGGTCCGAGTCATCGATGCCGTCGTTGTCGAGATACTTCTGGCTGTCTGGTTGGCTGCGCTGGCTCGGACGTCGCGCCACCGGCCGCGACGGGAAAGCAGAAGCTGGCACCTTGTGTTCAAGAGTCTTGGACACAATGGTGCCGACAATTTCCTCGCAAGTGAAGTGACAGATGACGTGCTCCTTGACACTGCGCAGTCCAACAGAAAACCTGAGGTCGAAGCCGGACTGCTTGTCCAGCTTCTTCATGCTTCCCCGCCAGAAGTACACCAGCGTTCCGGTGTTCGTCTCGGCGAAGAATGTCAGCGTCGGCACGCGGCCCAACCAATGCGGCGGGCCTTTGCGGTTCACGTAGCGGAGCGTCGCTTTCACTTCAAGGAGAACCGGCTCCTCTGACCTGGGCTGGACCCTGTGACCAACGACTGCCGCGTCCACGAGGAGCCGGGGGAATTTGTCGAGGTGAGCCTGCAAATTCTTGCCGAAAGGAGGCTGCCGTGACATGAGGCGCTCGATCTCGTCGTAGTCCTTGTCGGCCAGCTGCAAGACGGTGCGGATGTCCTTGCTCGCGAGTTTCCTCATCCCGACGGGGCCGATGTTGGGAACCTGCGTCAGTTGGGTGGCGCGACCTTCCCAGGATTCGGCAGCGAGTGCCCTCGCCAGCTCCAGCGCAGTCTTTGTCCCGATCGAGTCGCGATCGCAGCCCTTGCAGTCGATGACGGCGCGGACCAGCCGGTTCAGTCTCTCGAAGACCACCTTTCTCTCCAGCATGAGTTGGCGTCTGGCTTTGGCCGCTTCGCCCGAATCTGGGTACTGCACGCATCCGAGATGAGCCTGGACCATGAGCGAGATCTTGTGTCGAGTCTGGTTCACCGGCTCCTTGATCGGGAACATGATCAAGGGCGACTGGTTGATCTCGCGGAAGAGCTGCCTCTCAGCTGGCTTGAAGCGGAACTCCTTGAACTCGGACGCCTGTGACAGGATTGTGATCTAAACTGTCAGTGCCTCAGCATCAGAGAGGTTCGTTGGGGTGGCATACCAAAGCCTCCATCCCAACCGCGCGCGGGATTTGCAGCAGCAACTTCATCGTGTTGAACTCCACCATGTACTTGGACATGGCGCGGCCGTACTCGGTGCATCGGAACGTGTCTTGGTCAGTCACCAGCTCCGCTTCCTGTAGCTGCTTGATGTCGCGCTCGCAAATCTCTTCCAGCCTGTCATCGACCTGCGAAGGGTTCGTGGTCCCACCGGTGAGTTGGTAGTAGTTCGGATTGCGCCGCAGCCTGACGCTAAGGAAGGTCCCGGCAAGCCATGTTTTGGCGGACGACAGGTTGTGGATGGTGCCCAGGCATATCTCGGAGTTGAGGTGCTCGATCAGGTTCAGATGCAGCGTGCTCTCCAGGATTTCCTGGCCGGAGACCATCTTCTGATAGCGTTGTTTGTTGGCGGCGCGGGTGAGGATGATGGCGGTTGCACTGTCGTCAAACTGCGGCCGGCCTGCGCGCCCGAGCATCTGCATGAGCTCAAGGTCGGAGTACTCCTCCAGCTTCTCGTCGGTGAAGCCTACGGTCCCCTTGAGGACGACGGTGTGACAAGGCAGGTTGATGCCAACGGCCAAGGTCGAGGTGCAGCAAATGATGCCCAGTTGTCCCTTCAGGAAGTGTTGTTCAACGGCCGCCCTGTCCTGCGCGTCAAGGCCGGCATGGTGGAACGCAACACCATACTTGACAATCTCTTGCAGCTCCCTGCTGATGACTGGGATGCGTTGGGAGGGAACAGGCCACAGCTTGTCACCGTCCGGCCGCCCAGAAGCAAAGTCGGCCAGCATTGCCGCGGTGCTTTCGCACGACTTCCGGGTGAAGCAGAAGACAAGAATCGGCTTGTGTTGAGCATGGCGGGCAATCAGCCCAGGCAGCTTCTGGTCGAGAAACTTGTCAAAAATGAAGTCATTGCTGTTGCTCTCGAAACCGTAGACAAACTTCTGGAGTTTGACAGGCCGAAATTCCTCGCCAAAGGCTTCGCGATGGGCCGGCAGCTGCTGGTTCGTGTGATTCCTGCCCAGCCAGCGTGCAATGTCCTCCGAGTTGGGCACGGTCGCGCTCAGGGCGATGAACCGAACATTGGCGCCGATCGTCTTCATCCGTGAGACAACGGCCTCGAGAGTGGCGCCTCGCATGTCCTTGAGAATGTGAACTTCGTCGATCAGGAACAGCTCGACCATCTGCAGCAGCTTTCGGTGGTCTTGCCACTTCCGGGTGATGGAGTCCCACTTCTCGGGGGTGGTGACAATGATGGAAGCGTCGCCAACGCGCCTCATCTCGGCTTGCGAGGTGTCGCCAGTCAGCTCTGCGCACTTCAGGTTCATGTGGCTGAACTTCTTGTCCCAGTCGCGGGCCCTTTCGGAACAGAGGGCCTTGGTGGGTGCCTGGTACACGATCTTGAAGTTTTCGTTTCCTCGGTCGAGGGCGAGCTTGCAGATGGCCAGCTCCAGGATGGCTGTCTTGCCGCTGCCGGTTGGTGCAGCAACGACGACATTGTCATTGCTGCGGTAGACGACGTCGAAGCACTTTGATTGGACTGCATTGAGCAGTTCGTATGGAAAGATTGCGCGGAACTTGTCTGGCAAGGCCTGGCGAAGGCTGACGAGAGGGATACCGTGGACGACTGGAGTTTGGGACTGGGAAGCAGCTTGGGTGGTCGGCGGAGGGTTGGTTGACGGGGAGGAAACCGGAAAAGGGCCGACTCTGCTCTGGAACACGGCAGGGTTTCGCTGTCTGCGCGCGCTTAATCTCGCGGTGGGACTGGAACTTCCGGGGCCTTGCAAAGTGCTCGAAGTGGTCCAGACAGTTTGAGAGCTTTGCTCATATGGCACTGTCCACAGTTAGGGGGATGCGAGAGAAACTCGGGACCGTGAACTTACAAGAAAGTAACGGAGATGCTCTGTCTCGACGTTCGACCAGTGGCTCCCCAAAGACATGTGTTGCTTCGGGCCTGAACTTCGCGTTTGTGGCCGAGAGCTGTCGGACATCTTCTGCCATCATCGTCCTCCGTGGAGGTTGTGGCTCGAGATTTGGGCTCGGCAGGAGGGTAGCCTCATAGTAGGTGCCATATCGGTCCGGTTGGTTTGAGGGATGGGAAGGAGCCGGGGTGGGAAAGTACTCGAGCGTTTGTCGACGAGCGAAAACATCGTCGAGAGGACGAGAGCGCAATGGGGCATGTCCGAGGAGATCCCGATCTGGAACAAACAAACGTTAGCACGCCGGTTGAGCAAATCTTGGATCGAGAGAATGAACAAACCAAAATCGTCCAAGCCATCGTCGTATGGGCTTGCCATGGCTAAAATTGGAAGAGATGGAACGGGGGCGCTGCCGCGGATGATCAACGGATCGCAGTCATCGGGAAAATGCATACAATGCAGCGGCGTATTGGAGGTCGGTGACTTGATGCATCTGCCACGATCGTCGACTCTAAAGTCGAAGTCGATGCTTGCCTGGAAATTTCCAGGCAGCCATGGCGGAGAAATGGCGCCTTCCTTTGCGCAGAGCTGGCAGTTGTGGTGTGGCCGCTCTTTCCCTCTCTGTCAAGTGTTAACGACTCAGAACATCCCCATTTTGGAGGTGGAGCTGACCTCGACACCTTCATCCAAAAATGCGAGACTCGAATCACGACTTTTGTGCGTCCAAACATGAGATCGAAGCTCGAGCGCTGCGCCAGTTCCGGGAATATCAACAGGTCTTGAGAATCAGGGAGGTTAGTTCTCCGTTCACTCCAACCAACTCCAATTTGCGTTCCCTCCAAGCCTGCTGTTGCCCGAGTCCCGATCGAGCAGGACCGATCTGGGGTCGTCTCCGGGTTTCCACGGCCGGGTCCCCGGCCGGCGCATCTCGGTGGCCAAACGGGCCAAGGCCGGCTTGGTGGGTCCGGTGGTCCGGAGACTGGCACGGTGCCGACGCCGCTGAGCCGGCCGGTAATGTACAGCTGAACTTGTACAGGCAATCAACGAGGCTCTTTGCCATGGCTCAGTGGCCCGTCGCCGCTTCATTCCGGGCCCTTCGATGAAGACGCGGGGTCGAATCTCGGTACGGATCGAAGCCCACCGCCCATTGCGCATCGAGAATTCGAATCTCGACGCAGAATCCGAGTCGCGAAGCAGCGGGAATGCCACCGGGAAGGTTGCTTGTCCGGCCAGCTTGGCCGGCGCTAGAAATGATCATCGCCACTTGGGAGCAAATGGGAGGAGGATGGCCGGCTCCGGGCGACGCGTTGGAGATCTGAGTTGGGCTTGGCACCTTCGCACCTGTCCATTCAGGCAGGTCGGTGACGGCAACGTGCTGAGCCGGTGGGCCAATCAACCCGCCAAACCCCTGAACATCGCCAATTGCGGCACCGAGCAAGATAGCAACTGCAACGCTGTGCGGAGGAGACCCGCCCCAATGCCGTCCCGTCTCGTTGCGCCGCACGTGGGAATCAACAATTGCGGCACCTTAAAGGTTCGCATCGCGCCGCCATGATCCCGCGCAGAAAGCCGAGCCGGACGCGCCGCTGTCTGTCCACTCGCAGCGGCCCAAGATGAAGCCAACCGCGCTTTTTTGCTGCGTGCTCGCCAGCCTGCAGTCGCTCGCGGCCGCCCTGACCATCGCCGAGATCAACGGTAACAAGTTCATCTCGCCCTACAATGGCCAGACAGTCACCAACGTGACGGGCTTGCTGCTCGCCAAGGGCCCCAACGGCATCTGGATCCGCTCGACTGAGCCTGACAACGACCAGGCCACCTCGGAAGCCATCTACGTCTTCAGCAGCAGCGTGGGCAAGAACCTGACCGTCGGCGACGTCATCTCGCTGGACGGCAAGGTGTCCGAGTACCGGTCCAGCGCCAGCTACATTTACTTGACCGAGATCAGCTCCCCCAAGAACGTCAAGATCGTCTCGTCCGGCAACACGGTCACGCCGCTTGTTATCGGCAAGGACACGGTGCCGCCCCCGACGGTGCAGTACAGCAGCCTGGACAACGGCGACATCTACGGGCTGCCCAACGGCGTCGCCAACGTCTCCTCCTCAAATCCCTTGCTGGATCCCACCAAGTACGGCCTGGACTTTTGGGAGAGTCTCAGCGGCGAGCTGGTCACGGTGAAGAAGCCGACCGCTATTGGAAGGCCGAACCAGTACGGCGATACCTGGGTGGTTGGCGACTGGGCTGTGACGGGGAGGAACGAGCATGGCGGCGTGACCATGTCTGACAAGGGTGAGTCCGCCCCAATACCCCTTCCGAGCATACACTCACAGTCGCAGATTCCAACCCAGAAGCCATCATCATCGGCTCGCCCCTGGACGGCACCAAGAACCCCACCACCTCCAAAATGGGCGACCAACTCGAGGACATCACCGGCATCGTCCAGCAAGCCTTCGGCTTTTACTCCATCCTCCCCCTGACCGCCATCAAACCCACCACTCCGGCCTCCGCCTCCGTCCCTCCCACGACCCTCCTCAGCCAGGGCAAGTGCAAAGCCATCACCATCGGCGACTACAACGTCGAGAATCTTGCTCCCAACTCGACCCACCTGCCCAAAGTCGCCGCGCACATCGTCACCTACCTGAAGACCCCCGACCTCATCTTCGTCCAGGAAATCCAGGACAACACCGGCCCGACCGACGACGGCGGCGTCTCAGCCAACACTACCCTCACGACCCTCGTCAATGCCATCCGCTCCCTCAGCAACGTCACCTACGCCTTTACCTCCGTCGACCCCGTCTCCGACACCGACGGCGGCCAGCCGGGGGGTAACATCCGCCAGGCCTATCTCTACCGGCCCGAGGTGGTGAGTCTGTATAAACCCAACCCGGGCGGCTCAACCGACGCGACTGCTGTCGTCCCCGGTCAGGGCAAGGGTCTAGCTGGCGCGCCGACACTGTCGTTTAACCCGGGCCGGATCGACCCCACCAACCCGGCGTGGACGGCGAGCAGGAAGCCGCTTGCGGCCGTGTGGAGGGCTAAGGGGGCTAAGAGGCCGTTTTACACGGTGAATGTGCACTGGTCGAGTAAAGGGGGTGGGACGTCGCTGCATGGGGATCGCAGGCCGCCTGTTAATGGGGCCGTGGAGGCGAGGTTGGCGCAGGCTAATGTGACGGGGGTGAGTCTAAGTTGCTGTCTGGTGAGATGAAGCCCGGGAGGATGCTGACGGAAAACAGACATTCATTGCGCAGATTTTGGCTCTTGACCCAACGGCAAACGTCATTGCCGCGGGTGATTTCAACGAGTTTGCCTTTGTGCAGCCGTTGAAGAACTTCGCGGCTGTCTCGGGGATGGTGGAGCTGGATGAGGTGGTGCAGCACCCCGTTGAGGAGCGGTATACCTAGTAAGTGATCCCTCTTTGAATGGGAGGCGTTGTGAGAATGATGCTGACGTTGAACACAGCGCCTACGACATGAACGCCCAGGCCCTCGACCACATGTATGTCAGCCCGGCCCTGGCGCACAAGAAGACGACGCGGTTTGAGCACATCCATGTCAACTCGTGGGCGGCGTATGATGATATGGTGTCGGATCATGATCCAAGTGTTGCGTTGTTTGATGTGTGTGGGTGCTGAGGTTGAGGCTGGGTAGGAGGAGATTGGCGTGAAGTTGCTGTACCCATAGCAGTGATATAGTGGTAATGTCTAAGGATCAAAACAAGTCAGATTCAAGGTGACCTGAATGAATCGGATGTGCGCTGGTGTTGGTGGGAGACTGGTGTGGCTCCTGTATTGGAGCCATGGGAGGTTCTCAAGTTCTGCTCGGCACTTCGGAATCAGTCTCGGCAATTTCCACTTCGCTGCTTTTCCAGTTTCAGATTGGAGCTTCGAGCATTGAACTGCCAAAAGATGGCAGTGGAGACCCGGGCTCTTTCACAAGCGTGGTTCATCTGAAAAAGGGATTGTTGAATGATGATGTCATCGGCCCTCCCCGGAAGGAACAACACAAAGCAGCCGAGTCACCTCGGACACTGATCATCAAACCACCCTCTCACTGAAAACACAATCAAATCCAAAACGTTACCTTGATCACGAACACTCAGATAACCCCCTTCAAACCAACTACACACCAAACTCAGCCATCACCATGAAGCTCACCACGACACCCATCGCCCGCACCGCCCTGCGGCCAACCCTCCAACAGGCACCTCGTCTGCTGCCCGCCCAGGCTCGCCTTGCCAGCACCAACCCACAAGACGAAGTCGGCGACAAGGGCACGGCCAAGATCTACAACAAGGACGGTACGAATCCGAATAAGAACCTTGTGTAAGTCACACAGTCCAGCCAGAGGGACATCCGAAGTTGTTGGACAGTGGCACCGGACTGACATGATTATTTTCAGATATCTCGGAGTTGGCGCACTCGGCCTAGGAGCAGTCTATGCCATGTTCAGGGGCAAGCCGGAGAAGGTGGCTGATAAGGCGGACAAGGCGCGCTGAGGGAGGGGAGGGAAAGGGATCGCCACCGGCAACGTCTGCCAGGAGCATGGGCGGAATTTCTGGTTCGGAGGAAGCGGGACTCATCTTCTTCCTTACGGCTCGACTGAATTAGCTGTCTTGTGGCTTGCTGGGCATCATTCTCTCGAGTGAGGACGGGAGTGAAACGATGCCCGTGGCACTCAACAGAGTGTGTATTAGGTAATTAATTATTCCCAGTTTGAACTAATTAATACTCCCACCGCGAAATATCCCATCCTGTCGCCCCAATGACCCACCCGGCGGACAACTGGTTCTCGACCGCGTGATTGTCGAAGTTGCGCTGTTGGTACTAACTAATTGGGGCTCCTTTTTGTGGCGTAAACTCTTTAAGAGCGGGCCGCCAGGTAAACAGGAAACCGTCAGCGCCTCATTGGAAGTCAGTGAGTTGTTATTAAAAAGGCTCAATTTGCCCACCGAGCAGCATAGCTTACCAGAGTTGTCCGCCATCCTTACCACTCACTCCAGCCCACACATGTATCCATCACGCGTGCTACCATCACGTAAACCGGCTGACGCCCACCATATTCCTCTGAATCCGATCCACAGCCGCTGACAGACGGTCGAGCTCAGTGAGCAGCGGGCAACGAGCACGGGGATCCGAAGTGCCCGAGCGGCTGCATTCGTGGTTGGCGAGCTCGAGCGCCTCCTTGACGAGCTTCACGGCCTTGTTGACGGGGAGCACCTCGAAGACGTGCAGGGTGGGCCAGATGCCGACCTTGCGCATCGCGTGGAGGTACAAGTAGTCGCTGGGACGGGACAGGAACATGAAACCGTCGCTGGTCTTGACCTCCTTGCATACGTGCACGTCTTTCCACAGGCAGGGCGCCAGGGATCCGTTGGTAGAGCTCGTCCGGAGGTGGTCGAGGGTTAGGATAATGCGGGATCGGAGTCTGGAGAGAGCGTGGGTGATCTGGCGCCTCAGATGCTCTGCGCTGCGGTCAGTGACTGTGAGGCAAGCCGTGGCAGGAGATTGGAGTGGTCGTCACTTACCCCAGACTTGCTCTGGAAGGTGTGCGGAGAGCTCATCAGCCTTCTCCCATGTTTCGGCGAAATCGGGCGGCATATCCTTCACGAAGCGGGTGGAAATGGCCCACAGCTTCGGCGATCGGAAGAGATATGCCGCAAGGATGCTGCATCCCATGTCCCGCAACCCATCGCTTGGGCGAACAGAAGACTCGATGTGGTTGCACCAGATGTCGATCCACGGGGTCAGCGCTTTGTTGAGGTCGAACTTGTCCGAGTGAATTGCGATTTTTGCGAGTTTGTCGACCGGCAGCGTGTCGTTGACCCTGTTGGTCTGGAAGTGGAGGGCGCTGAGGATGACGTCCATGGCCCGAGGGTCGTCTTCGCGCATGGTAATGGTCGAAGGAGAACCTGGGCCCCGTTTCCAGGACTCGCGCAGCTCCTGGCCTTCTTTGAAATTCGGACCGAGCATTGTCGCGAAGACGCTCGAGGCCAGGCACAGCGTCTTCGAAGAGACTAAGAAGCGGCGTACGTCATGATCCCCAACGGCGAGGACGAGATCTCCCTCACGGTCCAAAATGATCAGGTCGGAATTGGCAGGTTGCACCATGGTTGGCGTAGTTGGAGTTGTATAGTTACCTCAGGTAGGTCGGGTGCTTGAGGAAGAACCGAAGACGTGGGTTGGCGACTCGAAGGACTTGGAAACGCGCTGCAATATAAACAATAACGGTTTGGTGCCAGTGACGTAGAACGCGTGTTCGTGTCTCTCAGAGTGCCAACAAGGGCACAATGACCGGACCATGGCGGAAAGATGGGATAAGAGATACGTAAGGCCTTGTATTCGCACTGACCCAAGCTTACGCAAGAAACCCTCAAACTCGCCGGGCTGTTTTAACGCTGGAAACGACAAGGAAGGGTAGCTGGAGTCTGGAGGAAAACCCATGATGGGATTAAATACGAACATCAACACTCAAAAACGATGGGTGAGACCCGTGACCGAGAAACGCAACAGACTATCGCCGAGAATGCCGGTGTCCCGGTCTCGGGTGGGTCTGACTGAGCCGGCCGGTTCGGAGACGGCAGGTGCCAAGAGTCGGGGCCCCGAGGGTATCCACTTCGGCCGCGGGGTTTCAGATCCGAGTGGTGTTACACTGCATGTTGAGGCGCGAATTTTGCTGCAAAACGGGAAGACTCTCCAGAAGAGACGGTGGAGCTGAGGGGAAGTGGAGATTCTCTTTGCTGAGGGGTTGGTGCCAAAGAGGTGCATGACGTCCGATGCTGTCGCAGTACTTGATCCCCAGTGCCCTGGCCTCTTGCGGTGGATCGTTCGTCAACAACTCTTTTAGCTGCAGCGAATGCCATTGCAAAAAGCGAAAGGAGGCGCCTGATTCCTCAAGAGTCAAGACTCGGGTTTTGCTGGGCCGCTGGCTGACCTGTAAGTTAAGCTTTGTCCCCCAACCTGCCCAAGGTCTGACAAAGAGGCAGTCGCGTCTGCGAATCCGCGACAGTGTTGCGATTAGCATTTCATCTTTCGCTGACAACTTCGACAGTCTTGGAACTGCCAAACGCTTGCTGAAACAAGCACAAAGCCACTGTTGACAGTCCTGCGATTTAGCGTTGTATCCAAGCCAGTGGTGCTGCAGCTCCCTGACACCTGCAGGATCGGACGCCAGACGCACGCGACCGTGCATTTTGTGTACCGCAATTTTCAACAGTGACGTCGAACACCACTCTTTCGCAAAACACACGACGACCACCCCCCGGCGAATCTGCGCCCCGATAGAAAAGCCCAACTCTCCGCGACGCTCATCCGACCAACTTCGCATCGAGAAGCCGACCTTCCTCCACCTGCTGGCCACCAGCGGCCTAACAATTGCTGCACCCAAACATGGCTCTCCACAGTCCCAAGATGATGGCTACAGGCCCGACGCTGCTCGGCATGCCATTGAAGCAGGCATCGCTGCTGACAGTACGTCCGGTTTCCCTCCAGAGACACCAGGCCGGTTGCTAACCCAACGGACACAGCTGATGCTTCAAAACTCCGCGTTGATCTTGGTACGCTCCACAACCCCCCTCGACCCCCATCTCCAATCCCCTCGCTAACCCTTCACCTCCCTCCAGATCATGCACTACTCGCGCATCATGACCCCGCCAGGCGACCACCGCTACTTCGCCTCGACCGCCGTCCTGCTCAACGAGATCATCAAGCTGGCCATCTCCCTGACCTTCTCCATGCACGAGGTCTCGCGCAGCCTGGCGCCCCAGACGCCCGTGACGGTGCTGTTTGAGCAGATATCGCACCAGGTCTTCTCGGGTGACGGCTGGAAGCTGGCGATTCCGGGGGTGCTGTACACGCTGGAGAATACATTGCAATATGTGGCGCTGAGTAACCTGGATCCGGTGCATTTTCAGGTGTTGTATCAGCTCAAGGTGCGTTGATATGGGGTGGGATGGGGTGTGGTGGGGGTTGGCTGACATGCGGTAGATCATCACGACGGCGATCTTCATGATCCTCCTGCTCGGGCGCTCCCTCGGCGCGCGGCGCTGGCTGTCTCTCATCGTCCTCACCATCGGCGTCTCCATCGTCTCCCTCCCGTCGTCCAACGCCAAGGACCTGACCCTCGACATCCATGACTTCAGCGACCACTTCTTCCCGCGATCGCTACACGAGCTTGGGCAGTTTGCCGGCGGAGTGGCCGAGGCGGCCCGGGAGCTGACCAAGCGGGGCGTGGAGGGGCTGGCGGACGAGCTCACGAAGCGGTCGGCAACATACGAGGGCATCGCCGAGGACCTGGACGGCGGGCGGCCCAAGATGAACTACGCGGTCGGGCTGACGGCCGTCCTGGTCGCGGCCGTGGTGTCGGGGCTGACAGGAGTGTACTTTGAGAAGCTGCTCAAGGACTCGCACGCCCCGGTCTCTGTCTGGACGCGCAACATCCAGCTGTCGTTCTACTCGGTGTGGCCGGCGCTGATTATCGGGGTGTTTATCAACGACGGCGCGGAGATTGCCAAGCACGGGTTTTTCGACGGGTACAACGGCGTGGTGTGGACGGCTATCGTGCTGCAGGCCATTGGCGGCGTGCTGGCGTCCCTGTGCATCAACTACGCCGACAACATCGCCAAGAACTTTGCTACCAGCCTCAGCATCGTCATCAGCTTCCTCTTTAGCGTCTTCTTTTTCGACTTTCACGTCACGCCATCTGTACGTATTCTCCCCTCCCCCCTAACCCATCCCCCATACTGACTTTGTGCGGCGTCCAGTTCCTCTTCGGCACAACCCTCGTCCTAGCCGCGACATACATGTACTCCCTCCCGGAGCGCAAGCGCGCCCGTCCCCCGCCTATTGCCATCGCAAGCTACGAAAAGACCACCGTCGAGGCCGCCGGGTCCACGCCGCGATACCCCGAGCAGCTGGAACAGCAGCAAGAGCGAGGTCGGGACGCTGGCGTTGGTGGTGTTGGTGGGCTACTTGCCGTGCCCAATCCACTTGACTCGGGCTTGTCGTCGTCAAGGCCGTCGTCGCCGATGATGTTTCATGAGAGGACGCCTTCGAGTAGGGGGAGGAGGGGAACTATTGATCATTTGCAGTGAGTGGTCTATGTGTGGGATGGCGTCGGGTTAGGCGGTGGGTTTGTGGGATGGGTTTTTATGGCCTCGGGTTGTGGGTATGTATGGGTATGGGTTATGATGGGTTGATGTTTCTTGGGGATTTGGGGCAAGTTACGGTAATCGGGGACGATGAATAAGGAGAGGAGACTGAACCCACCACCCATCAATGGCGCTGACTTGGGAGCATTTACACGGATTTTTGTTTGGCTTGGCTTGGCAACAGGAGCATGACGGCCCCCGGGGTCGGGGCCGCGTTGACAGACTTCAGGTTGGAGACTCGCAGGAGGATATGGATGCCGGGGTTGCCCGGGGCTAAAGATACCTGCGCAAGCAACGGCGGCTGGCTTTGAAGAGACGGCCAGGCTGAGTTTCTGGCTCGTCTTTTGGGTGACTTTTGGAATAGATCCTACTGTCATTGCCATGGTCAAGGGCGCTGAGGGGTTGCATGCCTTGGTGAGAGGGGGTGAACTGTGCTTCCTTGACTCTGTGAGATGCATCTGTTGGGGAGGAGACAATGCCTACACCTAGTCCGAGAACCGGGGGCTGTTCACCAGCGCCTACCATCTCCCCGGTCACCGTCAGCCCGCCACGGTGAGGGATGGCAACTGAAGGTTCTTGGCCGGCTTGGCTGGTATATCCTGCGTGATATAGGGCTCGAGCCGCCGCTCCCTGTCCCATGGTCCAGTTCCAGCAGGTGAGCGAGGCTCTGGGGTTGCAACTGTCACCCGCCGGGATCGAGAGCCAGCCTTGCCCCGCACACTCTGGGGGTCTGAGCTTGTGTGTCCCTGTTCGGCACCCTGTGCAGATCTGGTAAATCGCCGAGACAGCATTGACGGGATGTTTTGTTTCCCGGTCTGGGGTGTGAGGTGGTTGCTGGGTTTGGGAGCCTGAGCGGTTGCGAAGGAACCAGAGCATGGCAAAGTGCACGGCCTCCAGTTGTCTTCGGGACCGAATGCTCTGGAGAGCGAGGAGTGGGAGAAGGAGAAGGTGTTGGCGGCAACGGCCGTCGCAAGAAGGTGGAACGCATAAACCGCGATGCTGCGGTGAAACCCTAGATACCAACCCACCCGGTGTCAACACCATGCTGTGCAGAAGGGTTCCATGGCCGAAACTGGTCGGGCTCCGGCCATGACCGCAAACGAAGAAAATATCCCGAGTGCTTTCGGATGTGATCAATGAAGCCCCGAATGTCTAGTGTTCAACACTATTGTCCAGCCCCGAGTGATGTTGGTGATGTTTGGCGCTTGGGGCGCCAAAGGGGCGCCGCGGAAAATGCTGAGTTCGCCGACCATGTTGTCGTTGATCGTGCCATCATTGATGGAGGTTGCCGGAGCCGAAGCAGCACGGACAGAACCCCAGCAAGCCACAGTTTGTTGGTTCTCGAGGAGTCGAGTCCAGATGCCGTGCCGCAGGCCAGCATGCCTTGTTGGGAGGGCCCGTGTTGCTGGGTCGGATCGCCATCTGCAAGTCTGGGATCGTCAGGTCAAATTGAGGCTCGACATGTGCAGTGGAGCCCTGGGCCGACGATGCTCGCGATGCGTGGGCGTCACGGTAGCTGCATGTCGTATCTCGGCAGTCTTGTGTCGGGGCGGGCTGATCGCAGATCACTCGGTGATTTTGCTTGCAGGCTTGTTGTTAGTGCCAAATCCCTGGGTTGAAACACGGGAGTTGGTGGCTGGTTCCCAGGACCGAGGAGCTGGTGCTGAGGCGTTTCGAGGCGGCTGTGATGAGCTTGGTTCTCTGCGCTGAGGACGGTGTTGGTTTGCTTCCTGGCACGTTGCAGAGAATCGGGACGACTTCCATTGTTCACTGCAGGGATCAGATGCATTCTCACCAATGACGGCAGCTGCCTGGTCGGAATTGACTTCCTGCTCAAGTTCGTCCGAGCTCTGTCGAGGAATTCGAGGCAGGTGCAGCCGAAAACCCGGCAGGGCATGGACCCCAACGTTTCAGACCTCTGGGGTCTGGGTCGCCGACCTCACAAAAATATCATCCACAACAAAGGAGATCGAGCTCACCTGACGCCTCGACAGGCCCCAGTTGCCCGCGGATTGTTTTACAAATCTGGGGATCGTAAAGGCCCCCTTGCCGTGGCGGGCGATCGCTGGTCGATTCTACATATCGACCGGGGTGAAGGAGAGATTGCGGGCGATCATCCGCAGCAACCCTCCCCATCATCCTCGGCGACCTGCTGTTGCAGCTTGCTCACCTCCATCCGCAGAATGCAACGCAGACGGCCACGTTGAATGAGACACGATGATCGCTGTTTCTACACGAACGCAACCACCCGATGCCTCCGTCCAGACCGCCAGTCCTTCCCGTCCTTCCGGTTCTTTTGCGCCTGCGATGCCGCTCCCAAGTTTCATCGGCTGCACTCGCCCGCGGCCTGGGAATTTCCGCCATGACACACATGGCTTGCAGGGAAGCGCTCTGCCAACCCTGTCTCGAACCGGCTTTCCGAATGCGGGTCCCATTCGCGGGCCAGGCTCCAGTTTCTGCGTTTCGTGTCACAGGCCCATGGTTGACGATGCCGACAACCATTGACCTGTGGTTCTGGCGCAGGTCCTTACACTGCTTCTTCCCTTCTTGACCGTGGCCCTTCCCCGCGGATGGAGGGTCGAGAATCCAGAGACGCAGAGGCCACTCCTTTCTCAACGGAGCGCTCTCCCACCCAAGACCGGCAACCCAAATTGCGCTGGTCGTGAGCGGCCTAGGCGGGTGGGGTCTCCCAGAGCGACCAGGGTTCGTCTGATTGCCGATGCCAGGGGCTTCCTGGCCGGCATGCCGCCAGGGCAGGAGGATGGCAGCAACCAAGCTGCAGTTTGCCGTGGAAAGCCACCCTTTCTTTCTGCCACGCAGCTGAACATAAGACGCGGGATCCCGTCCATCGTGGCGCGCAGCCGGGCGGTCCCTTGCACCGGGAAATGACAGCACCGTACGATCGGAACTGGGAACCCCTTCGCTCGTCACTTGGCCCAGCGCCCTGTTCGGCTCCCGAAAATTGGCTGGACGAGTTCATGCGAAGAGCGCAATCTCCACCGCCCGTTGGGGAGACGCATGACGCTGCCAACACAATCTTTGCCCGGCCACTCCTTCAAAAGAACCCGTCTCTCCACCTCGATGCCTCGACCGCAGTGACCCGGCGCCCCTACACAACTAACTAAACACCCGGCAAGCGAGCCCGGACGGAGCCCGCTCACGTCGGACAATGGGGCATTCGTCGAAATTCGTCTTTCCGCTCCCCGGCCGCAAATCGAAAGCAGCAGCGCCTCAGGGACCACTTCCACCAGTACCGGTTCACCTGACGACGAAAGCGCAGAGGATTCTCGGAACCGCCGAACTCAGCGTCGACCAGCTCGGGATTCCCGGCTTGGAGACGCAGTCGAACTCGGGCATCAGCATTGCCGTCACTGAGACGACAAACGGAGAGCATGGACACGGCACGGCGCACGATGGGTGGGCTGCCGGGGGCCAGCGAGACAGGCGATGGGAGCAAGAGTCGGAGATCATACCCACGGCATTGAGCAGGCAACCCGACATGTCCGTGGGACCGGACGGCACAACGGATGCCTCGAGCCTGCGGCGGCGGCAGTCGAGTTCCACCATCACGTCCTACTACGACAAGTCCAAGCTGCCGCTCTCCATCTCTCAGCAAACCTCCAATTCAGCCATGGCGAAGGGTCTTCCTCCAAAGGCCCAGGCGCTGCTCGACATTGACGGCGAGCTCACCGAATCCGCACACGCGAGGAAGACCAAGAAGAAGCCTTCGAGGCTGGATCTGTCGGCTCTGCTGCAGAAGCACAGGTCGCCAAAACACCTCCATCCCGAGTCCAGGGGCAACCTTCTCGGGCATGACATGCTGACAAAGTCGCCGTCTCTCATGTCGGTCTCACCGGCGCCGACGCCACCACCAGTATCGCAGCGGACAGACCGCGGCATCAGGAAGAAGCTCACCAGGGAGTCGCTGAAGGAATACCCTGCGCAGCAGCCGCCATATCCTTCAGCCGACCACCGAGATGGCGGCAAGGAAGGGCGGACCAAGGCGAGCTTGGAGCTGCACCACTTGTACGATCACTACGAGCAACGAACTTTTGCGGACGCCATGGACGAGGAGTTCCCAGTTGGCGAATACCGCCTCGAGCCGCCCACTCCGACCGGTCCCGCCGGGAACGCGTATCTCTCCCCTTTCCCGCCCAACGGAACGCGCCCTGTCCATCACTCCAAGCAGGCGCCATTGACCGCCATGGAGCTGAAGTTGGCTGGCGTCGGAAGCCCCTCGAGCCCGGCGGCAGGCGACTGTGCGAGCGTGTCGAGCAGGCACACCAGGACATCGAAAGCCTCCAAGCGGACCGACCGCAGTCTGCAGGAGATCGACTTGCTGCAGAACAGCGTCTTGGCCCTCTCATCCGACTCCGAGGACGACTACGAACTGTCGTCCAAGGGGTCGCTCGCGGTCCCTGCGCTCAGTGACGGCCAGATGAGCCCGACAAGCCCCCGATCACCAATGTCACAAACCAGCACGGGGCCATATGAAGGGAGTCGGGGCAAATCAGGAAAGCGGGCAAGCTTTGGCAATAGCCCTCACCTCTTCCCCGGAAGCCAGGCGCCGGCGACCAAGAAGGCGCCCAAGATCAGCCCGCGGACGAGCTCTCTGAACTCCAAGTCCTCCTCGAAATCGGCCCATGCCTTGGTCCACGAGACATCCCGGTTATCGATCGGCACCACCTCGACGGATCGCACGGTTTCCCACGCTCCAACGAACAAGGCGCCCAAGAAGATGCGCAACGACTCGCAGTTCGACTTCCCGGCGCCGCCAGTACACCGCGGCGCCCGGTCATCGTCCGCGTCACGAGCGTCGGAGCACTCCCACCCGGTCTCACCCACCAGCGTCGACCTGGACCTGCAGAGCCAGCGCTCGCCCGCCGGCCTCGACAACGGATCGATACGCAGCGGCACGAGCCTGGGCAGTGCCGCGAACCGGCGCAACAGCGCCGCCAGCAGCGTCCGCGACGACAGCAGCGGGCGGTTCATGGCCGTCACACGGCAGGAGGAGATGCTGCTGGCCGCGCTGCGGATGAAGCGCGCGCGCATGCGTGAGGACATCATCGCCGAGTTCGAGGAGGAGATGGACCGCGAGGAGCACCAGCTCAGCCGCGAGGTGACCAACGAGAGCGTCATCACCACCGGAAGCATGTCGAGGCAGTCGTCGCGGAGCACGATGCGCCAAGAGCCGCCGGTGCCGAGCGCACTGAGCGCACGCCCACGGCAGCAAGGCCAGGCGCCCGCACCCGAGCGAAAGGCAAAGGGCGAGCCACTCAAGGTCGTGATCGACCAGTCGCGGTACGACACCCTGCGCACGCCAGCCTCGGAGTTCAGCGACTTCATCCACCTCGAGGTCAACATCCCCTCGCCCGGCCTGGGCGTGCTCGAGCGCAAAGACAGCCGCGCGAGCTCCATCAACAGCCAGAATTCGGCCTCGACACGGCAACGCTCGTCGCTGAGCGCCATCCCGCCCCCCGCGCAGCGGAGGTCGCTGCGCAGGGAGGGCAGTGCGTCAAGAAGGGCACCGGAGCAGGTCAGTCCCAAGGGCCAGCATGGGCACGGGCAGAATGACCTGCCGCATCAGATTTTGGAGGATCCCGCCGAGGATGAGGATGTCGGCATTCCCAGGCCGGACTCGCCTATTTCGCCGGCGGATTTCCCCACGCCGGTGTCGATCAAGAATAAGAAGCAGGTGCGGTTGAGCGCGGTGGGGTTTTATAAGCCTGTTGGTGAGGCGGGGTGGTGAGAGGGGAGATAGTGGACGGGGACGACATACACACACACAGGCGACAGACGGTCGCAGTCTTTCCTATGTTGGTTATCATATTTTTGCAGCGCGGCGCACCGAGATATGCTTGGGCGGCGGCACGGTCGTTACAGCATGGAAGTTTCCTTGGCTTCAGATGTTTGGAGAGGGTGATAGGGGCAAAGGGGGGAGGCAGTTCTGGACACGGGCATGATGTGACGACCCGAGTGCCCAGCGCAACAACACACCATTCACTCTCTTCGGCGCTGGGCTGGAGGCAGGTCCGACGGGATTTTTTGTTTGTTGGGTGGGAGGGAGAGATAGACCGTTTATACCCCCTTTTAATCGGTGCGGGCGAGCTTGATGGTGCCGTGTGGCATCATGCTGAATATATACCCTAATTATTCCACTCATCTGGCGTTCCTCTGCTGGTTATACCGTGCTTTCAAGGGCGAAGTTCAGGTTTCAGTCTTCAACCTCAGCAGTTCAACACCCTTGTTCGTGCAGTCATTTCAATATGTTGGCTGTCTCAGCTTGATTCCCCAAGTCGCCCTTGATCAAGACTGCCCATCTCATGTCCTCATCCATCACCATCACCACCCAATGACCATGTGTCTTGCTCACACCTCCAGCACCGGCCCCTCATCCCCATAAACCGGATCCCTCTCAAACCACCCCAACCCCTTGATCCCCTCCACTTTCCCCTCCTCCCCTTCCCGTCCATAACACATATCCCACTTTTTACTCCCTACGGGATACGCCCCGACCATCTCAAAGCCCCCTTCCCTTCCAGCAGAGTCGGTGGTAGAGGAAGATAAATCCTCCAAAAGCCTATGCCCCACCCCCGCCGGGATAACAATCACATCCCCTTTTTGGACTATAACCTCCACAGCACCGGGATTCCCCTCACCGCCGAATAGCAACCTCGCCTTGCCCTTAAAGACAGACAACACCTCGTGAGTCGTACTGTGGAAGTGGGTGGTGCGGTACATGGTGTAGCGCCATTGCGGGTGGACGACGCCTGTTCGGTGGAGGTGGGTTTCGATGGTTTTTGCTGCTTGGTTTGATGACACTGGGAGGTTGGGGAAGGCGTGGCGGTAGATGAGGAGGGGTTTGGATGTTGCGGAGGAATTGGGGATATTCAGAGAGGGGTGAGGGGGGATGTGGTGTTTCTCGACGCGGAGGGCGGAAAGAGCACGAGGCGTTACGATCTGGGAGGACATGGTAGTCGTTGCCCGGGTAGGAAGGGGGGTTATGTTGGTGCGAGGTGCGTGAGATGCCGGTCGGGAAGGGTAAGAGGCGGGTTTGCGGCACCCGTTTTTGTAAATACCTAGTCGATGTTGATGTCGACCGGGTGAGATTGAGGTTCAACTGCAAACGATGGACAGCCTGGCTTGGTAGAGGAGAGAGGAGAGAGTGCCTGATGAGACGAGGCAATATGGTGGAAGATGCTGTTACGCTCGGCACATGCATACAATCCCGAGTCGTCGAGAGAAATTTGGCTGTCGGACGAGTTTGGGGCAAGAATCTGTCTGCTGTAAGGGGGGGGGGGGGGGGGGGGGGAAGACGTGGAAAGTGCCGTGCAAAGTGCCGTGCAAAGTGCCGTGCCTTCAAGCAGCGGTTACAGGTCAACCCTGGTTTGTTTGTTAGCGTACAACCTAGGCTAAATACAGGACTTTTTCCTCTTTTTTTTTTTTTTTTCCTTCTTCCTCTCCTTCCTTTTCTTCCTTATCTTCCTTTTCTTTTTCTTTTTTTTCTTCTTTTTCCTCCTTTTTCTCCCTCTTTTTCCTCTTTATCTTTTTCTTTCCCTTTTCTTTTATTCTTTTTTCCGTTCTTTTCCTTTCTAAGAAGAGAAAGAGAATTAATATCTATCCCGAATGTAACGCGCTAACAAATAAACAAGGGTTGAACTGTATGGTGCGGGGATGGCTCTAAGCAACCACTGTGGGGGATCTCGAGTTCCATGCCTCTGGTCCGTTACGTCGTTACGTCATGCTCCCACTGCAGGACCTTGATGTTCAACGCATGGAACAGCAGCCATGGCAGGCCACGCCTGAAGGATGAACTCCTAAATTGTTCATTTCAACTCTCTCTATGCATGACCCCCTTTCGGCCTCAGCTCACTTGCCAACCCATGAATACCCCTCTGCTCCTCCGGACTCAAGACAATACCAAAGTACTTCTCCAACGCCTTTACCCTCTGCTCCTCGCTCTCAAGCTGCTCAACAATCTCAGACACGGCCCCCATCCGCCGCTTGACATAGTCCCGGTGCAGAATCAGCAGCTCAACAGGCTTCTCCTTTTGCTCGTCCAGCACCGTGCACATGCACATGACGCTCTGCACAAAGAAGCTCTGCGGCGTGGTCATGGTGCGCAGGTTCATGACTTCAAAGTCGCAGGGGAGGAACTCGGTTTCGGTGAAGTGGTACATGTCCTTCCACTCGGCGTCCTCGTTTTCCTGGGTCGAGTACACCCACACGCGCTGGTTGGGGTCGGTGTGCTCCTCGAGCTTGCGGTATTCCAGCCGTCCTCGCGTGGGAGCGACACCGACGAACTCGTGGCCGTGTTGGAGGGGGACTGGGACAGGAGCGCAGTTGGAGCCGAAGCCGACGTCGACTAGGTAGGGCTGGTTGTGGATGGTGACGATGTTCACCATGTGGTCCCTGCCCGTTGTCAATCACGGCAAGAAGACTTGTTTGGAGCACGGCTAACTTACCACCCCTTGTACCCGCCTGGGCCCTTGACTCTTCCGCCGACGCTGTACAGTGTGAAGCCGAGGCTGCGCAGGATGGAGGCAAAGAAGGTGTTGACCTCCATGCAGTAGCCGCCCCGGCCCGTTCCGACTATCTTGTGGAACAGCTCATCGGGGTCTAGGGACAGGAGGCGGTATCTGGAGTAGTGCAGCGACAGGCTCTCGAACGGAACGCGGGCCATGTGTAGTCTCTGCAGGGTCGTGAGAAGCCCCAGGGGGTCGCTGGACACCTGTTGCCGGGCATCCTGGGGCTGGGGGTATCCAATGTACTCGAGATACCGGGAGAGCTGGTCTTCGGTGTAGGAGTGCATCGTGTCGTGGTGGTTGACTGGAAGACGTTGGTCCTGTCTCAGGGATTCTAAAAGTTCAGTTCAAGGTTGTTCGCCTCCTGTTGAGTCCTGAAACAAAGGAGCTGAAATAACTTGGCTGGGCTTTTAGCTTTCCCCGCAGACGGTCAACGCTAATAAAACAGGGGGCGCCGAACAGCTCGGCAACCGACAGGCTCCGAGGTCCTCGAGACACCTGAAGGCTCTTGGAAGTGACCCCTTCGGGGAGATTTGTAAGTCAGCATAGCAACTCGGATGGCCATGGAAAGTTGTCGATTTCTAATTCGAAATCTGTTACCCAACAGTCACACAGGAAGGAGAGCCAAGAGTCTGATTTGCCACGTTGCGGCCAAAGGGCGTCTTGGCGTCTGTTCTTCCACCGATTTCCGGAGAGCAGTCGCAGGTGATGGCACTCGACTTGCATACCAGTTATTATGCTTTGATGTCTCCAGTGGTGACTTTCAATTTCTGCGATCAAGTTAGGAATGGGATCATTGACAGTGTTTAGGTTATCCGTCAAGAAAAGCTCAAGAATGCAAATCCTGCCTCTCACAACTGGAACTTGAAGAAGCAATGAAGTTCGAACCCGGCGTGGCTTTCCAGGCAGCCATCATTCACGGCAAACCGGGCAAAGCCGCGTCCAGTCAGACTCACGGCTGAATGGCATTGAGCACTTCCAGCCAAGACTCACGCGTTTTCACGCGACAGCTTCACATCGAAAGTTGAACGCAATCATCAACCCCTCCACTTGTTGGCCCCCAAGCCTCCGAAATGGAATCAGCCGGGCTCCGGCGGCGGCAACGCGATGAAAGCCAGCTCATCACAAAAGCCTCATCGCAACGAAACATGAACTCATCCTCAAGGAGCATTACAACCTCCTCACACACAAAGTCAACCCGCCCTCGACCCAGCAGCCCACTCCCCCGTGCCCTCACAACAGGCTACACCCCGCCAACCTTCACCATCAACCTCTCACACCCGCCCTCCCAACGCTACGACCATGTGGCAACAGCCCTTAAACCCGCCCTTGCCTCTATCGACTTTGACGGGCTCTTCACTGAAGCCGTGGCTATCCTCCTCCCTGCAGCAATAACGACCTCACCGTGGCTCAGCAATCTCACAACCTCGTTGCTGCGTACCATCTCCCGCTTATTGTTGAGAAGGATCTACAGTGATGAGGAAACGGCCGAGCTGAATGGGTTATCTCGTGCTACTGGTTCGGAGATGGATTTACTGGTTGCGTTTAATGTTGTGTTGGGATTTGTTGATGGGTTGTACTTCAGGCGGGGTGCGCATACAGGATTCCAGTCGTACATGTACTTATCCTCGTCAGTCTGCTGCTGGTGGGGAAGGAAACTCGAGGGGGTTTCGGATGGTGCACTTCCGCACGCTAGACTGGGACATGGACGAACTCCGGCAGCTCGTGGTTGAGCTCGAGTTTGTGCGGTTCGCGGGCGGGCCTGTGGTTGCGAGGACGGTTGGGTATTTTAGGTATGTGGGCGTGTTGACTGGGGTGAGGGAGGGGTTGAGCGTGAGTTTGAACTTTTTGGGCTGGGCCGCTCGCGACGGGGAGTGTCAGATGGAGGAGGAGGTGGGCGGTCGGGTGGCATCTTGCTATGGTGTTACTGGGACGGAGAAGGGGGGTGGCGAGTGTGCTGAGGGGGTATCTTTTGGGGGATGGCGAGGTGAGGAGACAAAGGGGGTGGGCATGGTGGAAGAGGAGGGAAGAAAAGGGCTATGTCGAGATGGATGGAGGGAGTGGTGGGCTGCCTGATATCGACGACATCCTCGAGGACCTCGCGCATTCACCGTGCGTCCACGGCGGCCAATCTCATCTTTTGCACCCCGTCGCGGGTCCACTCGGTCGAGAAGGGGCACCGCACCGCCTCGATTCAGAGCAGCGAGGACTTCCTGGCCACATGCAACCACGACGTCGCCGACGAACCAGACCCCAGCCGTATCCATGCTGCTGCACAACAGCTGGCTAGCCAAGCCATGGCAGAGATCGTTGACGAGTCTCTTGAGCGCAAGCAGGCTGTCGAGGAAGTGTGGAAGCAGCGGCTCCGTCTGCGGAGGAGGGCCCAGCGGTCTCGGGGAAACACGCCCGAGGGCGTTGACCTGGACGATGTGCTGCGCATGCTCAGCCACGAGTACATCACATACGGGGGCACACATTACGCCGTGGTTATGGACCCCGAGCATGGCGAGATCATGTGGCGAATGGCGTACAGGACCGAAGATCTCAGGGGCGAGGATGGTGAGACTGGACAGCCGTGAGCAGCTACAGGTTGCACTGCAGCCTTCCTCAGGCTGTGTCTGGAGTGATTTCGTAAGTGGCTTGACCGCTTACCTATCTCCATTGCCTTGCATTTCTGCCTTGCCTTCCTCTAACCTAGTAGTAGCCAAGGCCCACGCATACATCCGTGGTGGATGCGGCAGATCTGCATGCCCTGAATGGTGGAGCAGCCCCTGTGCCGCAGGCTGCCTCGAATCCTTCAGCATGCACTGCCCCGGTGCCTAACCGTGGGAAGTCTTTAATTTCAGCTTCAAATGCGCAAGCTTTCTGTTCTTTTCATATCGAAATACCCCAAGAACCACTACAACAGCCGAAATGTCAACAAACGGAGAGACCACCAACAGGCTAGCCGAGTCTCAGCCCAACGGGACGGCGAGCGCCAGCGACCTGCGGCCTGAGGAAACCTCCAAGCCTGCCGGCTGGTTCTACTGTGACAGAATTAGCTGTCAGCGCACCGTACCGCGACACGAGGCTCGATACAACTGTCAACAATGCCAGGATTTCGACTATTGCGAGAGGTGCATCCCGGATGCCCCTGTGATCCACCCTGGCCACTCCTTCGTCAAGATCGACGCCCCCGAGGCACCCCTGGAGTCCGATGCAGGCGACAGTGAACCCGACAAGACAGAAGCAGCCAAGCCTCATGACGAGTCACACTGCTACTCTTGTGCTCCCGTCACCAAAGCCTTACCCCTGATGGTGTTGTACTTCGACCCCGAGAAACACCCCGAGAACGCCACCCGCAAGCACCTACGTATCCGGTGGCCGCTGCGCATCTCCGGCCTCATCGAGGCCACCCAGCGCGGCTGCGCCTTCTGCAGCTTCTTCCTGCACGCCTTCTTCCGGTCGTCCAACCTCGAGACGCACTTCTACACCGAGGAGACCCCATGGTATGCGCGGCCGAGCGAGCACGACAAGGAGCGGACGGAGCTTGTCGAGCACTGCATGGGCACCCTGACCAAGCTCAAGACGGACCGGTTCGATTTTGACGTGTTACCCAGCTGCTCGCGGAAGGGGGCCAACCCGTGGGATTTCGACAAGCTCAGGTTCTCGCTGTCTGACAGCAACGCAAAGATGCACGGCGAGGAGGACCTGAAGCCGGGGAAGGTCTTTCACTCGGCGGGGGTCATTGCCACGGAGCGTTATGTGTTTGCCGCGAAGGGTATGCATCCTCCCTCCCTTCGACTGAGTCTTGACTAACATCCCCAGACGACCCTGCCGCCCAACTCATCACCAGCCGTCCGCCGAACCCCTCTCCCGCCTCCCCCGAAGCCATCAACCAAATCAAAACCTGGCTCACCGACTGCGACCTCCACCACGGCCCATCCTGCCGCCCCTCCACCCCAGGCACCCTCCCCTCCCGCCTCATCGACATCACCGACCCAACCACCCTCCGCCTGCACGACACCAACTCTCTGTCTACTACTCCCCGCTACGCGGCCCTAAGCTACTGCTGGGGCGGCCCGCAACCCTTCCAAACCACCCTCTCCACTCTTTCCCGTCTTCAACAAGGCTTCCCCCTCACCTCCCTCCCGCCCACCCTCCGCGACGCAGTAACCCTCGCCCAGCAACTCGGCATTTCGTACCTGTGGATCGACGCCCTCTGCATCGTGCAGGATCTGCAGGAAGATAAATTCCACCAGCTGGCGCTCATGTCGGATATCTACAAGCATGCGTACCTGACCATTATTGCTGCGCGGGCGGGGGGTGTGGAGGAGGGGTTTCTTGGGGATCGGGCTGATCCCCAAACAGGGCTTTGGAAGGCTCTTATTCCACTGGCGTATAATTTACCGAGTGAAGAGGCGAAGTCAGTCGGTGAAGCGGCGAAGATGCCTCCTAAAGAAAAAGGGAGGTTGTACTTGCTAGAAGAACCGGCGAGCATGAGCTCGACGGTGAAGGACCCCGTTACCCAACGGGCGTGGTGCCTGCAGGAGAGGGTGCTCTCGCCGCGGGTGGTGAGTTACGGGCGGTGGCCGACATGGCGGTGCAATCGGGTTGTGGGAAGCGATGGGGGGTTTGTGAAGGGGGAGGAGAGGGGGGAGAGGAGGTTGACGCAGGGGTTGGTTCATGATACGCATACAGAGAAAGGGGGGAGTGGGATGGATCATTTCCGCACGGCGCAGTTGCTTGCTACGTGGAGGGATATGGTGCAGGATTATACCAGGAGGAAGCTCTCGCTTCCGACGGACAGGTTGCCGGCCATTGCGGGGATTGCGAGGGAAATGGGGAGGCTGACGGGGATGGAGTACCTCGCGGGGCTGTGGAGGGAGAACATGCTGCAGGAGCTGATGTGGTATGCGCGGACGCAGGAGTGGCGGATGAGGCCGGCGTACAGCGACGAGTTCCCCCTGGCGCCGACGTGGTCGTGGGCGTCCGTGGAGGCACCCATCCTGTGCGACGCTGTCACGGAGGATGCGACGCCGCTCGCGAGGGTGCTGCGCTGCAGTGTCCGCGGACTGCAGGAAAAGTCGACATACGATGTTGTCGCGGGTGGTGAGGTTGAGATTCAGGGGCCGTTCACAGAACTCAGCAAAGGGGACGTGGTCGGCCTGCTGCGGGAGCAGAACATGTCGCCTGCGCCGCCCATCAGCAACGACGTGCAGGAGTGGTACACGCAGTTGCTGGAGAGCTTTGCCACGCGGCCCGAGAACCCGCCGCCCATTGAGGATGTCGAGGACGCGCTGCCCGATAAGGTGTTTGGGCTGATGCTGTTTGAGCGGGACTGGACCGACGACAGGTGGGACAAGGGCAGGCCCAGGGTCATGGAAACGTGCTACTTTGGTCTGTTGCTGAAGGAGGTTGAAGGGGGCAAGTATGAGAGGATTGGGGCGTTTTACAATGACACGTCGGACTTTCTCAGTCAGAGTGTACAGCCGTGGGAGGAGTCGGCCGTGGTGCTGGTTTAGGGCCCGGGTTATCCGGGGCCAAGGACATCACTTCGAGGGGTTTTAAGAGCGCGCACATGTGTTTCAGTAGTAATAGAGCGGGAAACATATTTTAATATACACTTCTATGACAAGCATGGTCCTTTTCGAGTCTCTGGCGAGACGCAAGGCATTGGACTGGAGGTATGACCTCTTCAATGAGCCCGAGGACAACACCTTTCACCTGGGCAGATGTATTCTTAATAACAACGTCGCCAACGTTGACACCTAAGGTACGTAATCTGTCAAGATCAGTAAGGTAACTAAACCCACTACTCTCTCATGTTGTTGATAGTATTGTACCCCTGAGCCCCTGAAACTGAAAGGGCGCTGGCCAGGCAGAACCCTAACCCTTTCGAAGCGGAACGTTTCTGTCTGTGCACCGCAACACAAAACCCACCAAATCCAAGCAGCGACCCACAAATCGCCATCCTCTCAACCCACATTGCGACGCGACATCGCGGCTTCATCAAACCTTGAGCTGCCAGAACGAAGCACGTTATTCCTTCCATCAATATGTGAATTCTACACATCTGCTACCAACCGAGTCACTTCTTGACGCGTCAAAGCCATTTATTACAGGAACCGACATCCAATTGGCACGGACCCCAAGACACCGAGTCGCTTCATCGCAAAGTCACCAACTCATCGAACAGTACCATCAACCCAGGTGCTCCGCGTCATTGCCCAGGGTGCCGAAGGCCGAGAATGCCGCCGCCATTACCATCCGAATCCGAATCCGAGTCGGAATTCCAGGACTGGCTCGGTGACGAGCCTCTTGACCCCGTCAATGGCAGCGCACCCGAGCGCAGCCGTGAGGCCGAGGAGCCCGGTGATTCCGTGTCAGATGCAGGCCTGGATTCTCACCCAGCATGGATGCGGCAGTCTGGGCTCAGCCCAAGCGTCAAACGCAAGGCCGAGACAGGTAGCGGCGACGGTGGCCATCCAGCCAAGGTGCCTCGTACAAGCCCAGGCACTGCAGGCAACATCAAGGCCGAGATATCAGACGGCGAAACCGACAGCGCCGGCTATGACAGCAGCGACGGCGATGGCGACATTCCACCAAACGGCGTCTACCTGAACCAATCCTTTTCAGCCGACCAAGGGCCAACCCCGAACGGCAGCACCGTGACCCACACAGAGAGTGAGTCCACCGCTCATGCTCAGTCCAACCCAACGCTCACCTCCACAGCCGCCCTCCAGCTCTTTAAGCGCATGTACCCGCTCATCACCCCGCAGCCCGAGCGGCCAGGCAACCTCTTCACCTACCTCGCCGCCCTGCCAGTCAAGCGCATCCCGGCCGTGACGCTCGGCTTCAACGACTCGAAGCCGCAGAACCAGGTCGCCTTCCTGATGCAGGCCGGGGGCGACCAAGTCCCCGAGCACGAGGTCTGCGCGAAATGCGCCAACAGGTCCGGCGTGTTCCACGGCGTCTGCGTCGTCGTGCGCGACCCGGCCGTCGCCGCCGTGACGGGCGGCGCCTGCGCCACCTGCTGGTACGGCCGCCAGGGCTCCCTGTGCACCTTTCGGCCGCCGCGGGAGCGGTCGGAAGGGTCGGTCAAGGTTGATCCGGCCAAGGAAGTCCCCGCCTCGACGTGGAAGTTACCGTCTGTCTCGGAACCAGTAGCGCAGCTGCTTCCGGAAGTGCTGGCGGGAGTGCCGGCGTCGGCTCCGCTTCACCCAAGCTTTGCGGCGGCGCTTGCGTCTGGGGCTGTGGGTGCTACACCGTCGCCGGCCGCGACGTCCAACGGGGTCCTGGCTGGCGCTGGCAGTCTCTCGCGGGACGACAAGATCCAGGCGTGGGAGAACCGGTACGCCAAGATGAACACCGGGGACCTGCGGCGTGCGCACGAGCATCTGGCTGAGTGGCAGGAGGATCTCACCACAAGGTTGGTGGCCATGAATCGGGTTGTGTTGATGCGGTTGAAGGAGGTGGAGGGTTTTACTCAGTAATGGGTTCACGGATGCTGCACGGGGAAGCAACGGCACGGACTTCGCCGTCAAGAAGCGCCAGAAGCCAAGTCACTCCGCTTACCATGAAGCCGGAGCTGGGGGGAGGTGGTTGGAGCGTTGAGAACTCATTGGCTCGCTTGAAACCGATCACAAGATGCTACACAGAAGAGGGATGCTGGGTTTGCCGGCAAAATGGGCCTCGGCTTCATCCATGCCGGGCTTCCTCCGTCCTGAACAGATTCGGAGCATTCATACCCCTCCGGAGAGTCGCAGCCATCTGTCTGTCTGATTGGTGGTTAAAGTGTTTTAACAATCAACACGGGAGGCAAAACAGAGGCCGCTTTTGAGCGAAAACACCGAGATGTCTACGCCGAGTTAGGCCAAGATGAGTGTTGACCTGCGAAAAGCGGAATCAAGTCCTAACCGGGGTAGCATCGAGTACGCGAATTCAAGACCCAATATGACCAGCCCATTATTCATTCGCAGCAATGCAACGTCCCGAGACTCCAGCTACAGGCGTCCTTAAAGGCCATAAAGCCCACCCCTGAGCCCTGATCAGGACGCACATCCCGACGCCACCGAGTTGACCACCTCGGTCACCGCCCCCAAGATGGTCCAACATTCTCTACTCAGCCTCGCCTGGCTCCTCGCGGCGAGCCCACTCGCCAGCGCCGACATCACAACCGTCATCAACGCCAAGTCCAACTGGGGCACCTGGGAAGGATGGGGCACCTCCCTCGCCTGGTGGGCCAAGCAATTCGGCAACCGGGACGACCTCGCCGACGCCTTCTTCACCCTCAAGTCCACCACCGTCAACTCCCAAACCCTCCCCGGCCTGGGCTTCAACATCGTGCGCTACAACGCCGGCGCCTCCTCCTGGAAGGCCGTCGGCAGCGACCGCATGGTCGAGTCCGCCAACATCAAGCGCTCCCGGCAGATGGAGGGGTTCTGGCTGGACTGGAACAGCGCCGACGCGTCGACTTCGGCTTGGGACTGGTCTGTGGACGAGAACCAGCGCGCCGCGCTGCAGAAGGCGATTGCGCGGGGTGCGAACCGCACCGAACTCTTCTCCAACTCGCCCATGTGGTGGATGTGCAAGAACCACAACCCTTCCGGCGCGAGCGACGGCTCCGAGAACATCCAGTCCTGGAACCTAGAACAACACGCCCTCTACCTGGCCACCATCGCCAAAGAATTCCAATCCCGCTTCACCATCCGCTTCGAAACAATCGACCCCTTCAACGAGCCCACCGCCAACTGGTGGAAGGCCGACGGCACCCAAGAAGGCTGCCACATCGACGTCGCCACCCAAGCCACCATCGTCACGCACCTCGCCAACCACCTCTCCCGCCTCGACCTGGCGGGGACAACATCCATCTCGGCCTCGGACGAGTCCTACTACGACCAAGCCCTGAAAACGCTGCAAACCATCGGCAGCACCGCCCTCTCCAAAATCTCCCGCATCAACGTCCACGGGTATCAATACGGCAGCGGCAACCGCGCCGGGTTACGCGACGCAGCCGCCTCAGCAGGCAAAAAACTCTGGAACAGCGAGTACGGCGATGGCGTCGCCTCGGGCGAGAACATGGCGCGCTATCTTTTGCAGGATCTCCGCCAGCTGCGCCCAACGGCGTGGGTATACTGGCAGGTCCTGGACGGCGGGGGATGGGGACTCATCGATGCCGATAATGACGCCAAAACGCTGGGGGGTGCGACGCAGAAGTATTTTGTCCTGGCGCAGTTTGCGAGACATATCAGGCCGGGTATGAGGATGCTTGACGCGGGGAGGGATAATGTTGTTGCTGCGTATGATGCTGCCTCGTCGAAGCTGGTGATTGTGGCTGTGAATTGGGATGCGGCGCAGTATATCAATTTTGATCTGTCGGGGTTCGAGCAGAGGCCGGGGGATGGGAGCAAGGTGCCGCGGTGGAGGACGCAGATTGGGTCGGGGGATAGGTATGTCGCGTATGCGGGGGATACGGTGGTTAGTGGGACGAGGTTCTGGTCGTGGTTTGATAAGGGGACGGTGCAGACTTTTGAGGTGGTGGGGGTGAAGTTGTAGGACTCGGAGGAGGCAACATGGACATAATTACTCAGGGGCACTGGGACACGGACATGGAGGCAGTTTTGGTGTCTTACAGACTTGATATTTTGTGGCATGTGTGCCTCGTGAAAAAAGCTATTAGATAGTGATATACAAAGAAAAGAATGGGAGTATCCATTACAGGCTGCAGCCCAGCCTGGTATTATCCAACATGACCTATCGTCGTCTCATCAAGTCAACATCCCCCTAACCCCAGTGCCCTGAACCAGACATCAACATGAACAAACCCGCCCTCCCCCGAAGAAGAAGACATAACCCCCCCCTAATTTCCCGTCCCAAACAGCGCAATCGAATGCACAAACCCATCCACATTCTCCCCATACCCCGCCACATCCCGCCCATCCACCGTCACCATCTTGTTCGTGCCCACCGTGTTGAGGTTATACACACTCACCTCGGTCCCCTCCCCCTCCACACTAAAGATCCTCTTCTGGCACCGCGCCCCCTGCCCAATCTGGCTGCAGTTGACATCGTAATTGTCAAAGAAGCTGTACAACCCCGCGCCATACACCAACACGCCCTTGCTATCCACCACCCGCAAGCCCCAGCCGCTGGAGCCGGTCTCGGTGAACTCGGGGTCGTGGTAGGCTGCGACGGGCTTAAACGGCAGCGAAGTATCCGGATTTGGCTGGTAGTAGGCTGTCTCGGTCTGGATCTGGCCCATGAAGATGTTTGCCGTGTTCACGAGCTGGTATTCATACAGCTGATGGTGTTCGACGCTGGTGCCGACAAGCCACAGCGGGCCGGTGGTGGACTCGATCAACAACCCCCTGCCGGCGTAGATGGTGATTTGCTGGTTATTAGCGCCCTGCTCGATGTCGTGGTCGGCGACCCACAGCCAGCAGTTTTCCATGTAGAGGGAGGACGAGGAAGGGGTGATGTGCATGGACATGAAGGCGGCGATGCATTGGGTGGGGAGGTTGGAGGCGGTGGTGGTGGTGTCGGGGGTTTTGGGGCATTGGGTGAGTTGGAGGTTGGATCCCTCGAAGCCGCCGACGCGGGTGTGCACGTCCCAGAGGCCGGAGGGGGCTGAGGCGGAAGAGGCGAGGTTGTACTGGATGAGGATGGCGCCGGGCTGGGAACCGCGGGTTGAGACGATGGCGTTGGACCACTCGATGCGGCCGGTTGCGCCGGGGGTGCCGATCTGCACGACGGGTTGGGGGGAGTCGGCCGAGGCGAAGAAGGTGCCCGAGGAAAGAATCACGGGGAAGGCCTCGCCAAAGATGCGCGAGCCCGGAGGGATGTGCAGGGTTGAGGTCACGAGGTACATGCCCGCGTCGAGGAAGACGACCTTGTTGGCGGCGGCGGCCGACGCGAAGAGGGCGTTGAGGGCGTCGGTGTCGTCGGTCGTGGCGTCGCCCTTGGCGCCGGCGGAGCGCGCGCTGAGGAATTCCGTGACGGGCAGGTTCTCGTACTGCGGCTTGGACCGCTCGTAGAAGGCGGTGCCGGCGACGAGCGAGGCCGGGCGGGTGTTGGCCTTGATCGGGCCCTCAAACGTGGTCGGGCCTGATGTCGGAGTGTACTCGTGGCCGCGGCCCCAGGCTTCGATGACGGTCTGCCCGGTGGTGCCGGCAAGCACGGTGCCGGACGGGTTCTGGATGGCCGTCGGCACGTTGTCCAGACGAACATTCTCAAAGATGAAGTTGTTGGGCGTGGCGGGACCCGTGGCAGCCGAGTTGCCGTACGTGATGCCGACGCGCGTGTTCTTGATCTCGCTGTCGACGATGGTAATCGACCCAACCCCGAGATCGCCGTTGCTGACGGCCGTGAAGTCGAAGCCGACGTCGCAGTCGTTGATGCTCACGCCCTTGTAGGTCCAGCCCCACGACCACAGCTGCTGGACGGCCGTCTGGGCGTTGTGGACCGTGATGTTGCGCATCGTGAACTGCTGGTTGCCGATGGACATGGCCTGGGCACCGCCAAAGAAGACGAGGTCGCCAATGTAGCCGCCCGAGCCCTCCTCGATGAACAGGCCCTGGTGCTGGTTGCCCGCCTCCTGCGACGACTTGAAGACGATGTTGGTCAGCGACGTCGACTGCGAACTGGGCCAGTGGATGCCCGAGATGAGCGTGCTGGCGGGGACATTCGTGATGTCAATGACAAAGTTGGCCACCTGGCGCCAGAAGACGTTGGTGGCGCCCCAGGCCAGACCCGAGCCGCCGTACGGGTTGGTGTCGAGGAAGAAGCGGTCCTTGAAGGTCGAGGCCGCCTTGAGCACGGGCATGCACCCGGGATTGCCGATCAGCTGCGTGTAGTAGTAGTCGATGATGGGCTTCGAGATCAGGTACTCGCCCGGCGGGAAGTAGACGAGGCCGGGCTCCTTGGTGCTGCCCGTGCACCCCGGGCCGCAGCGGTTGCCGTCGCTGATGGCCCGGTTGATGGCGTCGGTGTCGTCGGTGACGCCATCGCCCTTGGCGCCGTAGTCCCTGACGTTGCGGAAGACCGAGTAGCCCGAGCCGGCGAAGGGGGCGACGCCCTGGTGCTGGATCTTTTCGAGCCAGAAGTCGGTGCACGCGGGGGCGGCGATGCTCGTGGACGAGCTGGTGCTCGAGGAGGTGGAGCTAGAGCTGAACGAAGTCGTGCTCGAGGTGATGCTAGAGGTGGAGCTCGAGATGGTGCTTGAGGACGCGCTCGAGGAGGTGCTGGACACGCTCGTGGAAGAGCTCGTGCTGGACGAGGCAGAAGACGAGACGGAGGTCGAAGACACCGAGGTCGAGGTTTCCGAAGAGCTGGCCGACGAAGAGCTGGCCGACGAAGAGCTGGCCGACGAAGAGCTGGCCGACGAAGAGCTGGCCGACGAAGAGCTGGTAGATGAGGTACCGATGGTAGACTCGCTCGAGGAAGACAGTGAGGTGCCGGAAGAGAAGCTGGTGCTGGAAGAGGCGGTGCTAGAAGAGACAGCGCTGGACGAGGCGGATCCGGAGGTGGCGAAGCTGCTGGCACTCGAGGTGCTCAGGCTCGACTGGATGGTCGAGCTGGACACGCTACCATAGGACGAGCTGCTGCTGCCGCCGGTCGGACCGCTGGTCTCGGAAGAGCTCCCGGAGCTGATGAAGGATCCCCAAGACGAAGTCGAGGTCGAGCTGCTAACAAAGGATCCAGACTGGGACAAGCTGGTCGACGTGGACAAGCCCCCCGTCAAGGTCGCCGACAGTGAGCCGGAGACAGTAACATCGGAGCACGGCGGAGGCGGCACCGGCGACGGGCAGGTGGTGAGCGTCTTGCTCACGACGACCGTGACAACCTTGGGCGGCTTAGTGGTGACGGTCAGGGACGCGGAGCCGTGGTGGTCGGCGTCGACCCCGGCGGCGATGCCCCTGACCACCAGGGCCGAAATGGCAAGGAGCGACTGAAGCGAGAGACGATGCATCTTGAACGATGCGATGGGTTCAAACGAGTGACTGCGGCCGTCGCACCATGGACCGACCGAGAACTGACAGGGCTGACCGACGGCAGTCCAAGTCCCCTTCAGGAAAAGAGGAAGAGGGATCGGCGCGAGTTAAGAAGGGCGGCTCCCCGTCGACTCGGATGCCCCCGCCGCCACGAGACGCCCCGTGCCATCAATGGCAGCGTGCATCCACATTCTGCAAGGCACCCGCAGCCCATCACGGGAATCCCTCCACAATCCCATTGCGACCATGCCATCTCGGGAGAGCGAGGCACAGAGGCACAGCAAACAATGGCCCAAAAAGCACAAGAGAGCACACGGGCCCTGCAGACCAACGACCCGCCTCTCGGTGCTTTTCACTCTCTCAAAAACGCCCGCCATTCGCCAGGGCGCGCCGGGGAGGGTGCCATTTTGCCAAGCTCTGCAGGTGCTAGCCTGAATTGTGCCTGGCGGCGTCGGATCGAAATTTGGGATGAACAGACCCCTGACGTCCAAGACGCGCCTTAAAATTGGCGTGCTCACCGGCAAGCCTCCCGTGCAGCTGGGTGGGCGCGTGGAGGATGCCGTCAGGCCATCCATTCATTGTGAACGCTTGATGCAGACCGGAATCAGAAAACAATCTTCCCCGAAATATCTGTAGGTGCACGGCACAAACCTCATGTCGTTGAAGAAGACTCCCCTTTGTTGTTCAAATTTGCAAGCTGACCCAGCTGGGCGGATTGTTTGCTCCACGGTCCACCCCCAGCTCGTGGCACCATGCTCTCAGCCGGGGACAATGTGGAGTGGCTGACGCCCAAAGGCCCGCAAATCTGGGGAGCTTGTCCCCGGTATCCGAACCCGAGCTTCCCGACCAAGACGCTGTCGGCCCTTTTCGTGGAGCACCTCATGTAATCCACCGGAAAACCCGTCAGCCAAGATTCGATTTGACTTGAGGTCTCGATCTTTTCATCAGACCAACATCAACCACTGCAGGTCCCCAGCTTGGCGTGAAAGACGACAGAAACAGAAACCAAAATGCCCCCTTAGTGTTAGAACCACTTCAGGTGTACCTATGGTAATTAGGTACCTTATCTTGGGAGTTTCCAGTCCTATGCACTTGCTCCTAACAGACAGCTCGACATGGCGAGAAACATGTTACGGATGGCACAGCGCCAAAGAAAAAAAATTAAAAAAAAGAAAGAAAAAAGAAGGAAAAGAAGAGGGGGAGGAGATGAGTAGCTATTGTTGAGGTCAGATAACTAAGCTGAGTTGATATCTCCGGGCCTGTGGGTTGTCATGTCACCCCCTGACATTGCTCGTTCCCACACCTTCGGCCAAAACACAACCAGTGGTTTTTTGGAAACCCTCACATATGTCACCGAGATGCATTGTTGTGTTGCACAAGGCAGTGTGGGCTTCAATGAGGCATTTCCGGCAGAGACGGCGATCATGGGGCAACTTGAAGGCTTGGTTGAGGCTGTGTCTGACCAACAAACCAGCTTGCAGGCACAACTCGGATTCTGACGCAGCACCGAACAGGAGGTTGCTCATTCCTCTTTCCAGGAGGATTCCGGCAGAATATACAGTCATTCTGATTGGACAAAGTGGGAGAGTATTATGCCTCGTGACGAAAGCTTACCATCGTAGACTCTTGTGGACAAAAGCAGGTTAAATAACGGATCTGAGAACTGCCTCGTCCGGTCAGTTGCCCAAAAGCTTCCTTCCCCTTACAACATCAAGCCAGACTCATTTCAAGCTTCAACCTTCTTCGCGGTTTTCAACTCCGCTCTTCCAAACACATCCCAGTCTCAACCACACCACCAACAACACCCCACCAACAAAATGACCGACAAAACCCAGCAACCAGCATCTGCCAACGACGCACCCACCCCCAAGAAATCCCTCTACCAGCGCTACGTCGACGCAAAATCAGGCCGCAACGTCCAGATCTCAGACGACGATCTGCAAAAGTACACGGGCATGACCAGGGAGGAACTGAAGGAGTGGTCCAAGACAGGCCCGGTGTTGCCGGCAACCAAGCCGCTGGCAAGCTGGCCATGGGACCGGCGACTGGATTTGGAGGGTATGAGGCGTCAAAGGGGCTCGGTGGATGGGGGGTTGATGCGGAGGGGAAGTTGAAGTTCCCTCCGGCGAAGGAGGAGGGGAAGGGGAAGAAGGGGGTTGATGAGACTGAGGAGGACTAACGGGCGTTTCGGCAGAGGTGAGAGGGTGTTGGGATCCAAGATTGAATGCGGTATGAGACCTCGGTCTGATGATTTGTTCCAACCTGAATTCCTTGTACGCGAGTATTGTGCAGTGCTGTCTCACGCATCCCCTGAGGCAGGCAGTTCCGTTAAGGGCCATGTAGGGCAGGCACTGAAACAAATGTATTATATGGGGAACAGTTACAGGCTCTAGTCGTTGAAACTTGAGTGAATGATATTAGATTATTAACATCAACACGGGCACCAAGAACGTCTTAAAGGTGGCTGCTTGCCCTAGTTTTGGGGCCAACATGCAACCTCGGGCCCATTTACCCCGAGGAAGAATGACAGATGTACCTCAACCCCGCTATGTCAGAATTCTTGAGGTAACCACATGCATTATAGGCGGATAATCAGTCGAGGTAGATTATCCTGAACGGAACAAAGCAACATGAGGCGGAGAATCCAGGTACCGGCCCCGGCGATCTCTTGTTGGCTCGGGGACAAGAGTGCCGGGTGATTCGGACGATGTCCAGATATTTTCTGACTAAGGGACATAGTGCATGGGAGGATTGAACGTTAAGGCAAGGCCCGGCACCCGACGTTGATGAATCCAAGGCAGCCAGGAATCTCCTGAATCCGTGACAAAACAAGCCGCAAGGATGAATTTCTTGTTGGTTCTCGGTCTCACTTCAGGGGCGTATGCTGCCATCACAGCCAGCGAGTCCAGCACCGCCATCAAGATCGGAAACGACCGCCTTGTCCTCTCGGTGAGCAAGAGCGCCGGCACTATCAACCAGCTCAGTCTCGACGGCCAAGACCTCCTGGGCTCCGGCGGGCGACTCTACCTCGACTGCCACTGCGACAGCGGCTACTGGAACGGCGGGTCATTCCAACTCTACCGGGGCAACGACGCATCAGGCACCGCCTATGCTGGTGTCCGCATCTCGGCCAATGTGACTAGCGGCAGGACCTTTGAGTCCTACTACTTCCTGAGGGATGGCGAGACGGGACTACACACCTTCGCCCGGGCCGCGTACCCGAATGGTGGCGCCCTCGGCGAGATGCGCTTCCTCTTTCGGCCGAGTTCCTCCATTTGGAACCACTTGTCTTCGTCGGATGAGATGTGGTCGGTGCTGCCCACCGATGCCGGCCGGACGACAGTTCAAGACACGACGTATCAGATCTCGGGGGACGGCATCAACACTCGGTACCGCGCTCAGATGTCCGACTACTTCTCCAAGTACATGTTCTCCGAGTCGTGGGAGTACCATACCCACCATGGCCTGTTCTCGGACGGCAACGGCACTCGCGATGGGTCAACCTACGGCGCTTGGCTTGTCATGAACACGAAGGACACGTACTTCAACGGTCCGAAATGGTCTGATTTGACAGTTGACGGTATTGTGTACAACTACATCAGTGAGTTCTAAACGTGTTATGCTCAGGTCCCCTCTGTTGAACCCCTTACTGACGGTCTCGTTACAGTCTCAAACCACCATGGCAACGGCAACCCGGACACTCAGAACTTTGACCACACATTCGGCCCAGTCAGTCCCTATCTCCTGGTTCTTCTCTCCTTGCCAGGCACTGACAGTCTCAGCAATATTACTACTTCAACAAGGGGCCAAAAGGCGCTTCCATCAACGACCTCCGTCGAGATGCCGGACGGTTCGCTGACCCAACCTGGAACTCTCAGTTCTACGACTCCATCGCAAAGTACGTGCCCGGTTACCTCCCAACATCCGGCCGCGGCACATGGTCAGGTCATATCCGTCTCCCAACAGGCGTCACAAAGCCCATCGCCGTGCTCTCCAGCAACGGCAGAGACTTCCAGGACAACAACTTCGACACCAAGTCCCGGCAGTACTGGGGCGAGGTCAGCAGCACCGGCGAGATCACCATCCCTCGCGTGGCCGCAGGCACGTACCGGCTCACGATCTATGGAGCCGGCATCTTCGGCCAGTACAGCCAAGACAACGTCGTCATCCGTGCCGGGTCGACCACCACCACAACAGCAACCTGGACCGCCGAATCCGCCAGCACAGAGCTCTGGCGCATCGGTACCCCCGACCGCAGCTGCGGCGAGTTCCGCCACGGTAGCGAACGCGATCTCACTCGCACCAACAAACCGGAGCAGTACCGTCTGTACTGGGCAGTCCACGATTTCCCGACTGAGTTTCCTAGCGGTGTCAACTTCCACGTCGGCAAGAGTGATGTCGCGCGGGACTTCAACTACATGCACTGGAGTGTCTTTGGCGGGAAGGCTGATACCATCCGACCTCAGCCGTACTATGCCAATGTCAACAATTGGACTGTGACGTTTGATGCCACCGCGGGGCAGTTGAAGGGGAAGACGAAGGCGACCTTTACGGTTCAGCTGGCTGGTGTCAAGACTTCGGCGGGGAATACGGATGATGCGAGCAAGGCGTTTGGGAATTTGGAGTATACGGTGAATGTAAATGGGAGGGATTTGCCGGTTTGGAGTATTCCGTAAGTCGTTGTCTTCATCCCTGTCTGCCAGGGGTCTTGGGGTCCTGCCGACATAAACCTTTCTCCCCTGAGATTAGACTTTGAGAGACGAAAAGAGCGTCGCTAACAGTTATCTCCCCCTGATAGTGCGAACCAGAGCAGTTCCTGCGGTGCGAGGTCCGCGGCGAGTTGCTACAACACACGCAACAAGTGGACTTTTGACGCGGCCTATTTGATGGAGGGCCGGAACACCTTCATTCTGTCGCTTCCAGCGAACGCTACGGCGCCGGAGAGTGCCGTGTTGCCGGAGAGTGTTTATGTCCAGTATGATGCTTTGAGGTTGGAGGTTTCATGAGCCTGTCTCAGCCGGTAGGCATCTGGGAGGACGGTTGGAACTCGAGGCAGACGAAGCCACTTCAGTTTCGGACACGTTTGGCTACCAGGTATGGGGCATACTGGCAGGACTCTGGTCTCACTTCGTTCCTGTCAAGTTTCTGACCTTGAAGCCTGAAAGTGACATCGTTTCCTTATGTTCACTAGAGGCGCGTCGGACGCCGGTAATTGGATGCTATATGCTCATATACCAGTATACATCTGAAATGCCACCCCTCGGGCCTCCCATGCTCAAGACAACAAGCCCTGGCTTCAAGGTAGCAACGATATTTACCAACAAACTGCAGGGCCTCAAGAAGAACCCGCTCCCGTTTGAGGTTGCAAACAATGCCCCGATGCCAATCCTCCGTTCACCGAGGGCCAGAACCGGAAGGTTCTGGGGAGGCAATCGAGAAACAGATTCGCATGTGCTTTTGCCAAACTTGGCCGTACCAAGCATGGCCTTGGCCAGCAACCCTACCTTGAATAAGCTCCGTGCCGAGAGTCACACAGAGTCCGGGGCCCCGCGCTGCAAGGTCAAGCCCCTGAACCCGAGTGTGTGGTTGCCCAGCCATGGAATTGCCGCCCTCAGGTATAATTACCGGGTTCAAGTTACCGGTACTAAACAGTGCTGGAGTCATGGGGAGGGTCTTTACCGTAGATACACAAAGCGAGGACAACCCTGTTCAAGTCTCATGACGGCTACAACTCGAGCTCTTGGTCATGGGGGGAGTGTTGGTAGTATGGGTAGGTCTTTTCTTCTCCAACAGCTTCCCTACCTTAATGGTAAGTATTCCGTTCCATCATCTCTTCGACGATGCACGAGACTCAACGCTCAACTTCTCCGGGATCCGGTGCATTATGGCCGGACTCTCGGGGCAATGTTCATATTCAGTGTTCAACATCATCGTTCCATGAGGGCGTTTGCCAAGTGTTTAAGTAGGTAGCCTCCTTTAACAGATCTCTAGAACAAGCAAGGCCGGAACCATGGTCTCCGCCGTGATGGTATTATTCCGCCAACAGTGAGAGCCACTCCAGTCGACTAAGGTATTGACATGCAACCTTCCAGTTCCGTATGATGCAGCCTGGCATCAATCCGAAGCGAGGAAACAGAAGGGAGAGATGTCTCACGCGGAGGAGGCTACAGTGCGCGAGTTTTGCAAGGGAAAGAATGGATTTAGAGGTGGAGTGACGCTCTACGGCTAAGGATAGAAACTCCTATATACGTAACTGGTCCTGAGTCCACTCGAAGTGACTGCCTTCTCGCTTCACCCAAGCCAGTGACCGCCGTGTTTTTTTCTTGCACGTCCGGCGACGGCACTTGTCAACATGAAGCTCTTCTCTCAAGCGGCCCTCGCCGTGGCTGTGACCGCCATGGCATGCCTTGCCCCCTTGACGTTTGGCCAGCGGCTCATGGAGAAACTGGGCCGCGGCGTTGTTGCTGTGCGCTCGAGTGACAAGGATGTGTTCGTCTCCTGGCGTCTCCTCGGCCTCGACCCCGACGATATCGCCTTCAACCTGTACCGAGTTACCGGCAGCGGCAGCCCCGTGAAGCTGAACAAGGCCGCCCTGACCGGCGGCACCAACTTTGTCGACAGCACCGCCGACCTGTCGACGACCAACACGTACAGTGTTCGCCCCGTCGTCGACGGCAAAGAACAGGCCGTGGGCGGCACCTTCACCCTCCCCGCCAACAAGGCCACCGAGCCTGTGGTCCGCATCCCCATCCGCAGCGAAGGTCCCATAAAGTTCGTCTGGGTCGGAGACCTCGACGGCGACGGCGAGTACGACTATGTCCTGGACCGCCAGACCTCGCCTCAGTTGCTTGAGGCATACCGAAGCGACGGTACGTTCCTGTGGCGCGTCGATCTGGGCCCCAACAGCAAGCAGCAGGACAACATCAGCCCTGGCGCGTCCGCCAACAACCTCGGCCACTTGGACTGCGTCACCGTCTATGACCTTGACAGCGACGGCCGCGCCGAGGTGGCCGTGCGGATCGCAAACGGCGTGATCTTTGGCGACGGCAAGAAGTTCACCCACGATAACGACGTCGAGCAGTTCATTGCCATCCTGGACGGCCAGACCGGCGCCCTCCGCGCCACCGCCCAGCTCCCGACAGACTACATCAAGGACGGCCCCCTAGCAGCCCGATTCGGCGTCGGCTACCTCGACGGCAAGCACCCCTCCTTAGTGACCTACATGAAAAACCGTCAACCCAACAACGGCGCCTTCAACCTCATCATGGCGGCATGGACCTTCAACGGCAAGACCCTCAAAATGGACTGGAAGTGGCTCCGGGACAACCAGGACGCCCCCGACGGCCACAACACGCGCATTATTGACGTCGACGGCGACGGCCGCGACGAGATCCACGAGATTGGTTTTGTGCTCAACGGCAACGGCACCGTTCGCTATCTGCTCGGCCCCAAGGGCATCGTCCACGGCGACCGCTTTCACGTGGCCAAGATGGACCCTTCCCGCAAGGGCCTGCAGGGCTACGGCGTGCAGCAGCGTAACCCGAGCGGGCTGCTCGAGTACTACTACGACGCTGACACGGGCGAGATTCTCTGGAAGCACTTCTCAACAGACGGCACCATCACCGATGTGGGGAGAGGCATGGTAGGCGACATCGACCCGACAAAGCCAGGGATGGAGGTGTGGTCGTTCTCGGGAGTCTACAACGCGCCGAGCAACAAACTCACCGTCGACAACGCCACGCTCGCGCCATGGCCGCACCTGGGCATCTTCCGGGACGGGGATATTCTCATGGAGCTGTACAACGACGGCAAGATTGAGAAGTGGAATTGGAAGAGCCCTTCCACGGCTAAGGGCGTGCCACGGCTGGTGACAACGTCGAAATTCGGCGCGCAGAACATGCATGGTCCCAATCCGGGTTTTTTGGGGGATATTTTAGGCGATTGGAGAGAAGAGGTTGTGTTGGTCAGTCCGGGGAATGATGAGCTTGTCATCTTTACCACGGACCAGCCGACGGATGTTCGGCTGTACACGCTGCCGCACAACCCGGCGTATCGGAATGCCATGACGCTGAAGGGGTATGTGCAGAGTCATCATGTGGATTACTTTATTGGGCAGGGTATGGGCAAGCCGCCGAGGCCGAATATCAAGTATGTTGAGTAGGAGTCGGGACTCGGGAGACAAGATGGTGTGCTGGGATGGAGCTGGACTGGGCTCAAGCAGCACTCTACTCGGTTGGTCATCTAGTGGGACAGGACAGAAAGGGGTGCGGCTGAAAGAAGCTTGAACAATTCTTGATGATCCCTTTGTCTCAATAAGGTACTCTGTAATTAGCCTGATCTTGTGTCATGGAATCCAAGGAGTCATGCACCGGGTAACGCCAGCCCATGATCTTCCCTCAAACATGTTCCGGGTCGAGACGCCGTGGCAGTGCATGATGCTACCCCAGATCTTCGGCAACGAGCCACGGCAAAGAACAGACGATCGGAATCTTCCTGATCGGATTACCAACTGAACTCAGAAAGGGATGGTTCTTCTTGTTCCCAGTTGGAAGAAGCGCCCTGACGGAGACCATTGGCAGTGAAAGACATAACTAGGGTCCTTTAGCCGCCCTAACACCCCTTACATTTCGTCCCTGGCTGTCTCCGAGAACAACCGAGTCTCGAGTCCATGGTTGAGGATCCACGCTGGCAGGAGATCATGGAGAAAGGCCAAGACCTGAAGCATGATGATGCGAAACAGGGGTTGTTGTTGCCCGTATTCGGCAACGGCGTCCGCAACTTCTCTGGTTCGTCTCAGGAGCCCGAGACACGGGCAACCCCTGAATGCTACCAAAAATGGCACCCTTGAAGCAAGCCCATTTGGGCAAGGTACAGCATTGGCGAGGTCTGACCGTCTCAACAGGCGCTCGAAACTGTCTGAGATGGTTCCAGAAGGCAACATCGGCGAATACTTCGATAAGGTTGCAGGACGTAGCTTAAACTCTAATCAGCTGAGCCGAAGTCTACATATAATAGACGCCCAAGCCCAGCATCAACACACTTCCCTTTCACCATCGCAAGCCAGTCTTCGAGTCCAACACCCACTCTCCCTTCAGTTCTCACTTCGATTCTCTTCTTGACCGCCGGCCGGCCTTTTAAACAACCCATAATCGTCGATCCCTTTCTCTCAGCAACCTCCACCCCGCCAAAATGAAGTTCTCCCTCGCCACCATCGTCCTCGGCCTTGCCGCCTTCGCCTCGGCGGCCCCGCAAGAACCCTCGGCCGCTCTCATGGCCCGCCAGAACCAGAACCGCCCCGTCCCCAGCGGCACCTGCTGCGTGGCCAACACCAACCTCAAGCAGGACGCCTGCACCGCCGCCAACGGCCAGGCTGGCCGCTGCGTGCCCGGGGGGAACAACTGTGAGTTCACTCAACTCCCATTCGCAAACAAGGTCATGAAAGAGGTGAAAGTATGCTGACAGTAGTGTGGTAATAGGCGGCAGCAAACTCAGCTGCGTCGCGCAGAGCAACCTGCAGTGCGACGCCAGCGTTATTGAGCGCGGGAAGTCGCTGTGCCGGGCCAAGGCGGCAGGTGGTGGTCTCTTTGACGGGGCCAACATCATCCAGTCGCTCAAGCAGGCGAAGGTGAACTGAGCGGTGGGAGTTGTTGTGGTTGGGGTTAGACTGGGGAGTTAGGTGATAGGACTCGAGGAATAGACTGCTTGTAATCATGTCGGTGCACTTCTGACACCCTGCGTCCCGTAATAATTGTTCATGCCCTCCTCGACGCGCTGCATTCATGGTCATGTTCCTACCACTCGCCAACGTCAAAGAGGAGCAACCCCGGCCGGGTGACCGAGACATCAAACACCCTCTCCTGAGTATCGCTGCGCTCCTTGACGAACGCCTCTGGCGGTAACACCCACATGCCCACCGCCGTATCGGACAATCTCTCCAACATGTCAAGTCCCTCGGGCTCACCAACGTCCCCAAGTCTCGGTCCAACTTCACCCTCACCCCCACCACCACTAGATCCCTCACCACCACCCCCTAACTCAGACTTCCCCTGAGCAACCCACTCCCCCCACTCCTCCTCCAAATACCTCCCCAAATGCCCCCTCGTCCACCTCGGCAGCGAATAGGCATATCCAACATCCCCCTCCACAGGCGCCTCCCACTCCGGCCCCTCCGCCGGACTCCAATGCAGCGTAGGGCAGATGTAAAAGGGCGAACCTCGATCCCCTTCACGCTCCTCAACCCCAAACACCCTCTCCAACTTCTTCCATCCGCGAGCGAGGGCAAGCGGGTCACCTACGAGTGACATATGGGCGAGATCCAACTGGACGCCCGGTCGCGGGTCAGACTCGAGCCAGGTGAAGGCGCCTGCGGGGAGACTTTGTCTGTGGAGGGGGAGGGTGTGGGCGAAGCGGCTGGGGCCGGAGTCGGAATCAGGCAGCCCGCGCACGCCATGGCGGAAGGGGATGATGCAGAGGACGGTGCGGAGGGAGTGGCGCAGTATGTCGGTGAATTGGGAGGCTGCGAAGGGGTGGAGCATTGTTGGGTGTATGGGGGGTATGTCGTCGTCTCGTCGCTCGAGTAATTGCATTGAGTAGAGCCTGCCGAGGGCTATGTGGGCGGCTCTGAGCCCGAATCGTGGAAGTAAGCACAAGCTGGGCCCAGACAAGTTTCAGGGGGAAAAAGGGGGTAAGGGAGTACGGGCTTGGGGTGTAAAAGGGGTCACTCACCCTCGCCCCTTGGGGTCATAAGCCCTGACATCACACAGAAAGTCCACAAAACGGCTAGTCGCATGACCAAATTGAAAACCAGCTCTGGTCGGGCCCAGGCGAATTGCGTCAGGAAAGACATAGAGGACGTCATATTCCGGGTTGAGGTACAGCACCTGCTGCCCGCTGGGCCCGGGAAAGGGAAAATGCACGCGGTAGAAGCTGAGGGCAGCGTGCCTCGCTTCGCGGTTGACCCAGAGAAGTGGGTTGAGAGACGGAGCGACACCACGGCCCTTGATGAAGAGCATGTAGCCCCGGCTGCTGATGAGGTTGCCGAGGGAGTTGCGGTGGATGTAGTATCGAGCCTTGGTGGCGTCAGTGTGGTCGCCTGGGTATGAATTGAGGTCCTCGTCGTCGGCTGGGGCGATGCTGATTTCTATCATGCGGTGTCGACGGAGTAAGAGCAGCCAGACGCGGAGGCGGAGCTCGGTTGGGAGGCGGGGAAACGGCGGCCATGTGTCGTGGTTCGGTTGGGATGCTGCGCGGTTGAAGTACACGTCGTTGAAGAGCCCGATACCTGCGTGATCCTTGGTGTTTACGGCATTGTGGTCCATGATGAAGTTGTAGGTGAGCAAGACTGTAACGGATCGGAGTGTTGACGGACGAACATTGATGGCCTGGAAGGAATGCGGGGTGCTTCGACCTTGGGCTTGAATACTACCCTACTGTCAAACAGGGTTCTTCCTTTAGTTGAGGTCCTTTACATGTTGTCCGGTGCAAACCCGGCCCCCAACCTCAGTGCCCATTCCAGCTCGGAACCAAGCGGACACTGGCGAACCCCAAGGCCACCTGCAGGCTGCGTGATCTGTCGCCTCGCTCACGCCTGAAAGTGTCGTCGAGCTGGCAGCTATACACTCAGTCGATCACCGACAGCCAAACTCCGCTGCTTTGCCTGCTCACTCTCCTGCTTCTCCCGCTCCTCAAGCGCCCCCGGCTCCAGGATATCAACACCCAGCCTCAGGGCCTCAGCCACCTCGACAGACGGACCCGTGAACCAGCGATGTGCCCAGAGCACCCACGAGCCAACGGCAAAGACACTCAGAATGCCCACGGCCACAGCCGTGTAGTTGAACGTCTGGCTCGTCACAGGGTTAGCCGTCGGCAGACAAAACACCACAGTAATAAACCCGATCCACAAACAAGCGCCTGTGGCGATGGGCCTGGAGAGCGCGTGCAGGTTGAATGGACCCTTCATGGCGGTAAATGAGCGGTGGCATATCAGGCCGATGAGGATGGGCAAGCCGTAGCTGAGGTACAGGCCGATGGTGGCGATGGAGGTTGCTGCTGCGAAGGCGACGCTTGATCCAAGCGATGGAAGTGCCAGGATGAAGGAGAGGGTTGCTGAGAGCCAGACGGCGCGGGTCGGGGAGCGGAAGCGGGCGTCGACTTTGTGGAAGAAGGGATGCTGGAGGGGTGTTAGTGACCGACTGGACATTCAAGGATAAAAGGGTGACTCACAATTCCTCCGTCCCTCGCAAACGCAAACATCATCCGGCTGTTGCTCGTCATGCTAAAGAGCCCGCAATGCCAGACACAGACTACCGCTCCTGTTAGCACATTCCTTCCCACCGTCCACCAGGAAGAGGGGAGTCAACCCACCCATGATCAAAGTAAACAACCCCAACGCCCCATCCTCCCCGGCAACATCCACCAAGATCTGCAGCACCGGCTGTCCATACGAACTCCCCAACACCCCCTCAAAGTCCTGCACCGAAAACAGCAGCGCCATCAGCACAAAGAACCCAAACAGCGCGCTAAACCCAACACTCGAAACAACCCCGATCGGCGCGCTCCAGCTCGCCTTCTTGGTCTCCTCGCTCAGATGCGCCGAGGCATCGAAGCCAGTGAGGGTATACTGCGATAGCAGTGCGCCGCACACCGCCACGTAGACGTTACTCGCGCGGATGCCCCAGCCATCGGCCCCGTCGACGCCCGTGCCATCGTGGAAGTGGCCGAATACGAAGGACGCTGGTTGATGAGATGGTGCTTTGGCGAGGACTGCGATGCAGAGGGCCGTGATGCCTGCGCTGTGGAGGAGAATGGAGATGTTGTTTAAAAACCGGAGTATGCGAACACCAAAGGTGTTAATCGTCGCGTGCGAGACGAGGATGGCGGCGTAGATGCCGATGGTGACGCGCGGGGTGGGCGTGAAGGAGGGGTTCTTGACGGTGATGGCGGTGGGGATCAGGTTGGCGAGGCCGAACGAGATGCCGGTGGTGACGGCGACCTGGCCGAGGAGGTTGTACCAGCCTGTCAGCCAGGCGGCGAAGGGGGACCAGCGCGGGGGTGCGAGCATGGCGGCCCAGAAGTAGGGGCCGCCGCTGGTGGGGATGGCCGAGACGATCTCGGCCATGGCGGTGGCGACGAGGAGGGTGAAGAAGGAGACGAGGATCCAGCCGACGGACATGACTTTAAGGGACCAGGGTTAGCCACTGGGTTGTTTCATCCAGAAAGTGAGAATCAACATACCTGCCGGCCCTCCAGTGTTCAGGCCATACGAAAAGAGAGTGGTGATGCCGGTGATGACGCTCTGTCTCACAGTCAGGACACGCTGCAGGAGTGGGCACGGAGCTTGTCTGGTGATACTCACAATGATGGAGAAGGAAACGCCAAAGTTGTGCGCCAGCCCCCAGTCCCGCTTCAGCTCCTGCTTGTATCCGAACTGCGCCAGGCGGTCCTCGTCGCCATCGTTGTCCCTGTTGGAGGGCTTTCGTTCAGCAGGTGGTTCGTTGGACGCCATCTGAACTTGAAGCGGGAAAAGATTTGATGTCAGAAGGTTGGAAATTGATATTGCTGGACGATTATCCGGGGAAGTAAACAACTGCTGACATCACCGATACAAGCTTGAACGGATAGCGTTGCACACAGTCGTTTCGCTGAATTTTATCCGGAGGAATCCGTTGGTGGACAGAAGGATGCTAGAAGCAACAGTGATAAGGGAATGGGTCACCTGCCAGCCCTTCCAAGCTTATCAAGAGGAACGGCCCATTCAGAGGCCAAGGGGGGATGGAACTAACTGTTCGTGTCCTTCCACGCGGGGTAAGTCAACAAGGACTTGCATGTGATTCGATAAGACGGAGAAAATGTAACATCACCTCAGCTCGCCTTGGCCCCCGACTGGGAGAACGTTGCGAAATCCAACCTTTTTACCCATGGTTTGCAAACGGAGGAATTGCAGTTCCACAGGCTGTGCCTTGAGTAGGTAGGAAGCTAGGTAGGTACCTACCTAAGGTACCTAGGTACCGTCTAAGTCTTTAGGACGAGATGACGGAAGCCAGGGACGGCATCTAACACGGCACGGACATGATTGAGTCCTCCAGCGGGTGATGACATTTCTTAAAGTTCCAAGCATGACAATGCAGAGTAAAGAGATTTATCTTAACTGTCAGCAACCGCTTCTCATTTCCATGCTAACCATAACTCCCCCAAAGGCCAAGAAAGGGCTCAAGGTCTAGTGAGTGACTGCCTCACGTTAGGCGCCCCTGGCACACGTCTTCACTGCAATCATCGGGCTTAGACAAGCCTCACTCTGCGTATCTCGCGAGTCAACAGCGACTGTGCCTCCTCCCTTTGTAGTCCCCGCAGCTCTGCCAGCCCGATCCGAATAAACTCCCCAGGACTCACCCTAGTGGGCTTCACAACGAGTGCTGTAACACAAGAGCCCACCGACCCTACCGGTATCAGATAGCACTCCCCACTCGTTTCCGTCTCATACCTCCAGTCTGGGTGCCAGGACGATTCCACGAGTGCACAGCCAGCGCGAAACATCAGACGCTGCGCATGAAGCTGGAGATGCACAACGGGGGTGATGGAACAGCGCAACTCGATGAATCCGCCTGTAACCTGCCCGGTTGGAGAAGGGCCCGCCAAGGAACATCTGGCCTCTAAGACCTGAACGTACGAACCGTCAAACTTTTGCCCGTGAGCGAACGCAGGCATATATAGGATCGGGCTGTATCTGATACCCCCGTCAACCGATGCCCACGACCACGATGGTGGCCCAGGAACGGCGAGGGGCCGCTCCGGTTGTTTTGTGCTGGCATGGACATCGCCGATGAAGTGGAACCAGCATAGATCGAGTAGCAGTGTGTCTATCCACAAGCCCGCCAGATACTCTTGCTTGCTGTTGCGCTGCATCTCATCGGCCAGCCCAGATAGTGCGGGCAGCCTGTCGGTGGCGTAGGTCAGTTGCAGTGCCGAGTACTGAATAACTATCTGACGCCAGGTCCACTGCGGGTTGGTATGGCCAACTGCACGTTTGAACCGGAATTCGGAGATGGTGTTATGGAAAGCCGGCTTGGTCACTTCGTCGCGATTGCTAAACTCTCGAGCCCGTCCGCACTCGCACCATCGATGGCTACGGCACTCCCAGAGCATCTCCTGTCGACCAAAGTGGACCAGCCTTGGGCTCAGCATACGCTCTTGGTACGCCCACGCGCGGGATAATAAGGGGAAGTGACTCGAGTACGAGGGGCTTGTCGCGCTCGGGAAATGGTGCATATGGCGCAGCGTGACAGGCCCCAAGCTTAGATCCGAATCGGTGTCGGGCGCGGTGAAGCAGCCGCCGTTGGCTGAGTCGGCCCACGTGGCGGCCACGGTGAGGTATGAGTTGCGGTAGACGTCGGCCATGCGGCCCGCTTCGCGCTTCCAGTCGGTCTGGTCGAACTCGTTTTGGATAATGCAGAGCGCGTCGACCCAAAGGTACCGCACCCCGACGGCCCGCGCAACGTCGACGGCGTCCTTCACAGTTTTCGGTAGGTACTGTATCTCGATGCCCTGCTTGTGGCGGTCGAGGTTCTCCGGCGTGGTCCTCAGGAACTCGGCCTTCCCCCAGCAGTACGAGAGACAAACATATGGACCACTCTGCCCCAAGTTGGTTTCGCGAAGGCGGATGTGGCTGGATCCCGCCATGTGGGCGCCGAGGTCGAGAACCCGTGTCGGCAAACTTGAATTAACGCCTTTCCCACATCTCGCGTGTTCCTCGGTGCACTGGGCCAGCCACTGACGGAGCAGACTCATGGGAGCTGCTGGCAAGCCATGTGAGGCCACGGAGGGCAGGGAGCCGGCGAGGCCCCATGGGTTTGGAATACCTACAGGTAGTTATAGTCCATGAGTGAGCATTCCACTAATTACTCGACAGCGGCAAGGAGCATCAACTGACTGTAAGGGAGTCGGTTGGACTCACCAGCATTAGCCGACAGCAGGCCATGAATCGTTGAATACCCCGTATAAAATGCCATGGTCAAACAGATGGCTCCGCGAAAGGGATGCAGGATGACAGCGACTGTCACGTCCTTTCCCGGTTCAGGCTCGTCTTCCGCCAGGTTGCAGATCTCTTTTGCCGCTTGTAGAACGATTTTGCACCCAGTGCATGGTACCGGTATACACTTGCTAGGTTCAATCTTGGAACCTTGGCCAATGGACATGTAACAGGCTAAAAGAATTGCCCACTGGGCACACAGCTGAGAGCTGTTGAAGTGTAGTCGAGACAACAGATCGAGTCTTTCCTTGACGGCTTCGGCACTTTGATCGGGGTGTCTTACGATTGGAACGAAGATTGTTGGCCGGCTTGGAGCTCCCTGGTGAGGATCAGAAACGCGGTCGGAAGCGTCGTCGGACAAACGCTGAGAGGACGAGGTAGCCCCTGGCGGTGCCACCGGTTCGTAGGGGTGCTCCGCATCGCAGACCAGACATCTTATGAAGCCCAAGAGGGGGGCAACCATTGGGATGAACAGACGACAGCGCGGTCCATGCCAGCTTGCATCAAGCGGTTCTTTGAGCGCTTCAATCGCCTTCACCTCCATGTCTGTCATGATGTCGTCCATGACTTGAATGATCAAACGGCTGAGGGAGGAACGGGTGTCTAATTATGAGTTATGGCGTCAACAAGAGGGCTCTTAGACGTCATATAAGGTATTTTACACCTACCTGTAGGTATGCCAGGTACCTGAGTAGGTATTTGAGGGGCTCCGTACTGCACTGGACTGTCGATGAAGCTTGAAGAAGGTTGCGGGATGAACCTTCCCATGTGTGAGACAGGGCTGCGGGGTCTGAGTCACTCGGGGTCCAGCTATTTTATGTGTGACCTTGCGTGCACGTGGCGTGGTTTTCGTGTTGGGCACGCAAGGCTGTGCTGGACGGGCTGGATGGATGGCAAGGCATTTTACCCCCCTGTCGTCTTGTCTGACCGGAAGAGGTAGGCGAGGTAATTATTACCTGGTAGGTAGTCTCTTGCTTACCTACCTGGCAGTCGGATGTCAGGCATTTTACATCAGGAAACCGCCTCAATGATTCCCGTAACTGAGGTGCACTTGCATGCTGCAAGAAGAGATAAACACGGCGTCTAATTAATGCCCTCAGGCTACGGCATTTGACCCTTTGGTCTCGGCCATACCAGGTAAGTACCTTCCCTTACGAAGTTGAAAAGGTCCTGCACCTAAACCAGGTATGTGTCGTGCAAGTCAGCCATGATGGGGGTCACGGTGCGGACGTGAAACGGCAACAACAGCAACACCTTGTGTTATAAATAAGGTGCAATTGCTGTCACGGCAAAAGACAAGTCTCTCGTCGGTGCAGCAATTGCACATTATTTATGACACCTTGAACCTGAACAAATCCCGAGCGCCGATGCCCCTCTCAGAGCATGGTCTACCTACACGTGGACTAGGTGTTGATGTAAAACAGGTAAAATAGGTATGTACCTTATCCAATGGCGTCGACATACTAGAATGCTGCTTGGAAAGTAATTAGAAACTGCAAATGCTGACTTGTAAGGATCACAACCTGCATAATACAGGTAATTGCTACTCCTTGTTGGAGCCTCACCTAAGCGTAAGGACCTACATGGGACTGAAGCTTCATGTTGATCATGGCCTCCTATAGTAAGTATCGACGCTGGTAGGTGCCTATATTTAGGGGTCAGGTCCTTGTACATCTCACATTGTGCTAAATACAGCAAATTCGGCCTTGAGTCTAACCCGAGCCCCTACCTAAGGTAAGGTACCTTAGGTACCTTAGGTACATTCAGCGTTTCCCGACGAACCAAAAGGTACCTAGACCACGTCACGGGTTGCAGCCATGGACATCCGACTCCTGAACAGTTGTGCAGTCAATGCCCGTGACCCTCAGGGCATACTTGAAACCACGATGCTTGCCGTTCACCATCTGCCCGATCAGATCACCTCCGGCGCCGTTGGCGTGTTCATCCACACATGCCACGTGCGCGTCCGCCCCACCCTCGATGGCCGAGTTGAACGGGTACTCGTCGCAGGTGGCGTTGTCGCCAGCCCCGGGCTCTCCTGCTGGGACTGTCCGGCCTGGTGAGCGCAGAAAGCGTTCCTGGTCAGCAATCTCATCATGTCTCGCCATAAGGGCTACGAGTCATTACGCACCTGTGCAACATCCACGCGAGCGCCTGCAGTCTGATAGTTCCCGGTTGGGTGAGTCTGGCCCGTAGTACGTCAGGATCTGCTGATTCGGCGTTGTCTCCGGACGTCCCAAGGCGATTTGGCGTCTTATTCCTGTTTGGACCATCAGCAGGGCCCAACGGTACAGGCTTGACATGCCTAGGTAGGCTTACCGAGGCAAACGTTCTCAACCAGCTGAGTGGGCACACAGCGTTAGTTCTTTGCTACATTGCCATCCAAGCCCAAATATCCATGTAGGCATAGTGCACTTACGTCGGAGATGATGTTGTTGGGCACATATCCAAACTCGAGAACTGGCACCAAGCAATATCCAGGAGTTGAATCGCATGTTGAACCCTCCGAGCAGCCTGGGAAGACATGGAAGGGTCAGCAACAACCTGAAGATTTTCCTGAGTTTGACCCCTGAGCCCCTGAGAACACTTACACCACCCGTCGCAGCAGACTTCATACTGCCCACAGCACGTATCCTTGTCAGGAGACGACCCAGGACAGCACTGACTACTGTCAGGATTCGTCGAATCGCAGCAAGCACCCGTACCACAGCACGTTGACCAGACGGGACACAAGCTCCCGAGGCCGCAGCACTGCTCGTCCAGCTCATGGCACGTGGTAGGGTCGTTGGGGCACAGCGTCGTGTCCTTGGGGCAGCACAGCCCGCCGGGGGAGCAGACGGGCTTGTTGGAGGGGCAGACGTATCCGTCGCCGCAGCATGTCTCGTCCGGTTTGTGGCAGGTCTCCGTGTCGTTGGGACACTCGGTCGTGCCTGTCGCGCAGCATCCGTTTGGTTGGCAGACGGGCTTGTCTGATTGGCAACAGCCTCCGTTGACCGAGAGGCACTGTGGGGGTTAGTCGGGTCAATCCGCCGTTTGCCGTATGAGAGTGGGAGAGGGAAGTACATACGCAAACCGGAGACGCAACTGGACAGCATAGCCCCTCACAGGGGTCTGATTACATGTGGTGTATGCTGTCAGCTTTCCGTAGTCCTGAGCGTCAGAACTGAAAGAGTGACTCCACTTACACGGATGGGTCGGAGGACAGGTCTGCCTGTCGAACAAGCCGAGGTGACGGCCTAGGATCTTGTCAACAGCAAGGCGACCGACGGGACTTCCGCGCAGTGCTGGGACGGGAGAAGACGGCGACAAGACCGAGACCTTGCGGTTGGCTGCAGCAAAAACCTGGGGGTTCTTGATACGACCAGGGACTGAGACGGTGTCCTTGCTCCAGCGTATCTCGGCCTGGCAGAGGCCAGCGAAGGCAAGGATGACAGTGACGAGTAACACCATTGCGTTTGTTAGATTCTTAGGGGCTTGCAACCAAAGAGAGTAAACGTCGGCCCAGATATTCAAAGAGATTGGGGGAGACGTCTGTGGGATGACTGCATGGCAGAGTCAGACCAAGGCCAACCTTTATCACTGCCAGTCCTCGATCCCGCATCTTCCTCCCCCTTGGCTTACCACGGTCAATACATACCTTCGGTAGCTAAGCCGGGAAGTATATCGATATTGCGGCTGGAGATGCATTGCAACACTCCAATAGACTCAAAAGCCTCAAGGAAACCAATCAGGCTCTTCTCAGACCATGAACCCCGCCCCAACACCATTCAATTCCTGTCAGCATGGACTGAGGTTATCCCGCGAGAAAGCTGTGAAGGGAGTTCACAGTTACCTGGTACCCAATAACATCCGACGGGGCATCGACTCGTTGTAACCCCCCCTTCCTTTACTTTACTTCCAGTCTGCAAGTGTGGCTTGTCCATAAACTTGGAGGTCGGCTGTGGGGAATGCCACTCAGTACGTACCTAGGTAGGTATACAGGCGAAAAATAGCCAGATGTGTTGGCCTTGCGTCCGGCCACTCCTCGCTTCACTTACAATCATCTTAGTGAGACTACCCGCACCTGCATCTCTCTCTCTTCGTATTCATCACTCTGTTCTTCCTACTCTGCAGTGCTTAGAATAACTCCACTCCAAGTTCCCACGGTGGTTGTCTCATTGCACACAAATGCTGCCCCTGATATGGGAACTTTCCGAGTCCCAACCTGAGCTCCCTTGAGTTCATGTTCAGATGTAATGGAATGATGAAGCTGGCCGATAGCTAATTATGGGTTGCTAGCTCTATCAGCCACTACAATGGAACTGAATGAATCAAGTTGTTAGAGATAACGGAAATCTACCTACCGACGTAAACAGTACTAAGTACTTGATTTGATCTATATCTGCTGGCGCTTCAGCCTTCAACGGCTTAAATAGGTATCAATATGGGATCACTACCTACCTACGGTATCTGAGCAACCTGATACATCAAGAGTGAGGAAACAGTGCATTCATGCCAAGGTACTTGTAGAACAATTGGACTGCACTTGTGCTGGAAGCAGTTAGCAAAGTCCTGTTGGGGTCCGCCCACGCCCTATTTTTGACATGAGTCATGACTCCAGTCAGGGGCACATTTTCTCTTATTAGTCCCAGAGCAAGCTAGGTTCTCTAACAATTTAAACTCACCGGCAGCTCAAAAAGCAACTCTCAAACCACCCAAAACACACTATCACCATCAACACCCCTTATTCCTCACCCACAATGGTCCAGGTCAAGCCCAACCTACACTTTCGCGTCGCCACGGCCGCCGACGCGCCCCTCATCCACCCGCTCGTCGAAGCCGCCTACCGCGGCGACGAGAGCCGCGCCGGCTGGACAACAGAAAGCCATCTCCTCACAGGCACACGGATTGCCCGAGAAGACCTTCTCGCCAAGATCACCGCGCCTGACAACACCGTCCTGCTTGCCTTCGACAGATTAACTGTAGCCGAAAAGCCCCTGCTGATAGCATGCTGCGAAGTAACCCGCCTCCCGGACCGGGTAGCCTACTTTGGCATGTTTGCTGTCTCGCCGCGCAGGCAAGGAGGTGGGATTGGGAGGCAGGTGTTGGAGTATGCGGAGGAGTACTGCCGGCGGACGTGGGGTACGGAAAAAATGGAGATTAAAGTCCTTGTGGGAAGGCCGGAGCTGACGGCGTGGTATGTGCGGAGGGGGTATCGGGCGACGGGGGAGAGGCTGCCGTTTCCGATGGAGGAGTTGGCTAAGCTGGGGAGTGTGCCGTTGGTGGAGGAGTTGGCGTTTGAGGTTATGGTGAAGGATTTGAAGAGTGTTAAGGGGGTTGGCAATTGGGAGAAGACGAGTGGGACGCCGGTTCAGGAGTTGGGGGTGGGTGCTGCGGTGGATTTGGTTGCTACTCCCCGGGGAGGGGAGGACTAGGTAAACAGCAATGTAATAGGTACCTAGGTATTTTTTGATGATGATGTCTAATAAACATCTATTTACATGAAAGGTGTTCTTCCCAGTAATGACACCGCCTCAGCCATCACCTGCCGCCAACCCGAGCCTACACCACTCCAGTGCCAACCCAGACGGGATCCGAGGTGCAGGTGAACTGGTCGCTGTTGAGGAGTCGCCTACAGGCTGCTTGGATGTAGGCCACGCCAACAGCCTCGAATGTTGATCTAAGGCACGTTCATGTCAGACATGATACAGGCTACGAGGATGGGCACTGGCAACCAATACTTACGAGTCACCGCACTTCCAACGCTGTGAGATCTCGAGCATGTTCAGCTTCGAGTCGAAGCTGAAGTCCGCCGTAGCGCTAGCCGCCGCATCCTCAGACTTGCAGACACCAACAAAGGTGCCGTTGGACGTGCCGGATGGGGCACAGTTGAGCTGGCCGCCGATAGCCAGGCTGGTCAGGGTGAAGGACGGGCCCGAGTTCGACACGATCTTTGGATCAGTAGGCAAGGAACCGGGCTCCATCTCGATCTGCCGCAGCCACTTCTCCAGCCTCCATGACTGGTACTGCTTGGATGCGCCCTCGCATGTCGATGCCCTATTCAGGGACGCCTGCAGTAATTTGGTGCCGATGTTGAGGGTTGGCCGAGCTCCCGTGGCCGTGGTCTCTGGAACGCAAAAGCTGCCGTCCTCAGCCGCTGTACAGTTGAAGTCAAGGCTTATCGACCCGGTGGCCAGCCCATCGGACCTGTCTCGTCACAAAATGTGGTCAGTTTTGTGTCGTCTAAAGGGGGTAAAGGGGGTTGCTTACCCTTCCTTGTCCGAGCAAGCAAACGTGTGCGCCAGGAACATGGTCCTCTTCTTCCAGTCGACGGCAAACGACACAGTCTTGTCCGGGGCCAGGCCGGCACCCGTGTAGATGCAGTCGCCCCAGATCAGCTTATCCCCGCCCTCATACCAGCCTTCCCATGTCTCCGGCCACTGCGCGACACACTCGAATAAGGGGGTCCCGCTGCTGCTTTGCAGGCTTGCCGCGATGGTGGCCAGGCCGTTGTGCTTGGCCGGGTCTGGGCCGTCGTATCTCACGTCTCCCAGGCGGTACTGGAAGGTGGCTTCGCTTGAGTTTCCGCATAACCTCGCAGCGTGTGCCCCGGAAAAGAGCAGGGCCGCCACCCCGGCGGTGAGGGCTGAGGATGCTAGGTTTTGGCGCATTATGGAGGGGAGGTGTTTTTGACGACCCAACGACCCAAGGTACCCGTCGAGGTTGAGAACCAGCGAAGCAAGTCCGAGATGTTAAATAATTCGACTCTCGGACTTGAAAGTCCAGACCACCATGCGCATACAACGAGGATTTATCTCCCCTTGTGTAACCCCCTTGTTTAGCCTCATTCTCCCAGATTGCCCGCGCGGCCGATCGCGGTTTGTTGAGAGGAGGAGGGAGGGGACGGATTCAACCGATATTAACGCCGTCCTAAGCACTCATGTCAGTCTCGGATTCTAGAAGAACAACAACTGCCGAATGCAGGCCAGAACACTCTACTATCCACGTGCAGCTGATTAACCGTCGACCTGGTGTGAAGCGGCATTGGGTGCCCCTTTACCCTGACCGGGATGGAACAGTCGTCTATTTAGGACGAAGAGCCTGGTCTCTGGTGCGGTGCCTGGCTGTAAATTTGGCTCAAACACCAGAACAAGTTGAGTCCGAACCTTCTTCCAGTCCCTGGCTGAGACTTGCGCGCTCTCTCGCTGTATTCTCCGCCAACTAAACGAGCACACGAACATGAAGCTCAAAGCTTTCCCCTTGGCACTGCTAGCCCACGGGGCAGCAGCCCAGCAGATGATCCGCTTCGGCTGCTCGCAGCTCGTCGTCGCGCGGATGGACCCGCTGGTCAACCCGGGCATGCCACAGTCGCCCCATGTCCACCAGGTCGTGGGCGGCAACTCGTTCAACGTCAGCATGGATCCGGCCACACACGACCTGGTCAAGCAGTCGACCTGCACCAGCTGCACGTTTTCCGAGGACTTCTCAAACTACTGGACCGCTGTCTTGTACTTCCGCGCTAGGAACGGGACGTACAAGCGGGTGCGGCAGTTTCCTAATGTTGGGTTGAGGGCGGATGGGGGTGTTACTGGTAAGTTCTTGTTACCCCTGAATCTTCATTTCTTGCGGAGGACTCTTATAAAGCGGTTCTTGCTGATATCCCCCCCTTACAAGTGTACTATATCCCCCCCTACGACGGCAAAACCACCGTGACAGCCTTCAAGCCCGGCTTCCGCATGCTCGTCGGCGACGCCGGCCTCCACGAGCGCAAGGGCATGCAGAAGCAGCTGTGCCACCGTTGCCTGGGCGCCGAGTACGACCAGGGCGGCGCCCCCTGCACGGGGTCCGACTCGGTGACGCTGCCGACAGGCTTCTGCCTTGGCGGAATCCGCACGACCGTCACGTTCCCCACGTGCTGGGACGGCAAGAACATTGATAGTCCCGACCACAAGAGCCATGTTGCGTATCCGAAGGTGGGCACGTTTGAGTCGACGGGGACGTGCCCTGAGACGCATCCTGTGAGGCTGCCGCAGTTGATGTATGAGGTTATGTGGGATGTGAGTATCCTCTCTCCGCCTTTTCTTATGAGCAGAGTGTTGACGGTGAACAGACCAGAGAGTTCAACGACAAGGACCTGTGGCCCGAGGATGGCTCGCAGCCCTTCGTCTGGAGCACGAATGATTCGTATGCCCCTTGCCCCTGAGCTAACCCCTGGTTAGCGGGACATGATCTGACACTGAAAGCACAGAGTCGGATACACGCAACACGGAGATTACATGTTTGGCTGGAAGGGCGACTCGCTCCAACGTGCCCTTGATGCCCGTTGCAGCAACTCCGTGTGCAAGGAACTCCGGACCCAGACGTCCGAGGAGGCCATGAGGTGCACCATTCCGCAGAACATCCCTGAGAATGTTGATGGATGTAAGTTCAAGTGTACCTACCTTCCACTTGCAAGGTGGGATCCAGGCTGATGAGTTTCTTTTGTTACCTCAACAGGGCTGGACAAGATTCCGGGCATGGACATGGCCCAGTGAGCATCAGGATGAGACAACGAGGAGGAGCCTGTTAGTATTGCGAGAATGCAAATGAGATATATGCCGTATTCAAGCTTAGATCAGCCTAGGTACAAAACAGTTATGATAAGGGTCACATCTGACCCCTTTAAAGCTGCCTAAGTGGAGGAAAACACGACTAATTGCGGTCCGTCGACGCAAATAGGGGTGGACCAGCCGACAGGCTGATGCTCCAGTCTTGGGCAGGAAAGCGGGTTAAATCAACCTGGTTGAGATAATATGGGGCAATAGAATGAACATTTGCTACCTTGCTCCAGCCCTTAAAAGACAAACAAGAGGTGAGAACGTCCATGATAGCAAATTCAACTTGAACCTTATCCCGTGACCCCATCATCACGACATCCCGTCCATCAATCCTCCTCAAGCAAACGTCAGCTCCCCCTTACTAGCCATCCACAACCCAAACCCAACCTTCTGGTCCAACTTCAACCCCTCAAAGATCACACCCCCAGGGATAATCGCAGAACGCTCATCCGGAAAATTCGCCTTCATCCACGCATTATACGCCGCCAGCTTGGCCGCCGTGTCCGTAGCATACGCGTCAGCCATCTTGCGCACAATCGTGTTGTCATCGTCGTCGACGGCGCCACCAGACCCGTCCCGGCTCTTGCCGCTCATGACGGCCTCTATGATCAGGGTGCGGACATAGTCCTGGAAGTCTTGGTCCTTGAGGACGTCGCGGCCTGTGTTGCTTTGGGCGGAGGGGTTGGACAGGCGGTGGTGGGCTTCGGTGTCGAGGGCTTGGAGGAGGTGTTCGAGGCTTACGAGGCGTTCTTTCTGTTTGTTTGAAGATTGGGGTAAGTGATGTTACCTTATGTGGCAAGGGGAGAAAAGGGGGTGAAAGGGGCGTACGTTCATCAAACGCCACAGGCGGTGGTCTTTGACGGTGTTGGCCCAGGCGGGGGGACTGTTTTGGGGTAAGTTACAACGCAGACAACTGCGGGGGGCAATATTAGAGTGAGAAAAGGGGAAGCCTACTTGGTACACAGCAGTGTATCACCCCCCATCGCATCCCAGGTAAGACAAACATCCTGCAACAGCGACGCACTCCCCGTCTCGGTCGACGTGGAATCGACCTTGGCAATGTTGATGCCGCCGCTGGCCTTGGGCGTCTGCGCGCTGATACCAGCCGCAATGCGCGTCGTGTCCTTGACCTGGTCGAGGTTCGCCTTCTCCGAGGCCTTGACGCTGCGCGTGCTGTACAGGAAGCCGCCGAGCGTCAGGCGCGTCACGAAGATGGTGCCGTACTCGCGGAAGAAGCGGTCCCTAGTTGCGATGGTTGTCACTTTGAGCGCGTCCTGGCGGCACTGGTCTGTGAGCTCGAGCGTGTCGGTGTCGAACTCAATGACGGCGCGGGGGAACTGGGTTCAGGGGTTAACTCTGTTGATCTGTTACATGTTTCCAGTGGACTCACGTTGTAAGTGACGGCCAGTGACTGCACGTCTTTGGCCTCGCGCTTCTGGTTGGCATAGGCGTGTTCCTTTTCCCAGGATGCCTCGACCGAGGCCGGCACGCTCGCTGGTCCGCCGCCCCTTTGTTGCTCGTTAGTCTTCTTCACGCGTGAAGAGGGCTCTCCGTGTTACTGTCAGGGAATGCGCTTACAAGCTTCCACCAACAGCGATGGAGTTGAAGCCCTCCTTGATCCAGGTGTCTTGCTCCTGGCTCCGCACCTCAATCACCTTGACGCTGGCTCGGTCGTGGACATAGTACGGAGGGATCGGAGGGAGGTACTGCTGCTATTGTTGACGCAGTAAGCATTGACATCTCTCAGCCTAGCCCATTGATGAAAAGGGGCTGGGGACGCACCGTTGGCGCGCTCGCTGTGCTGGTAGTAGGCGGTTTGCCAACCGGAGCAGAGCCACGCAGCCTGAAAGCTACAGACCCGAAGTTAGCCAAGTAAGACTTCAGAATCTGAGGTACCCAGTGAAGACTCACCCTGCTTCGGCGCCGTCATGAACATCCCAAGCTTAAAGTCATACCAGTATCCATTCAAGGCACGGTTGTTCCTGAGCACGCTGTCCCACTGCAGCTCGGTGAGCTCGGACGGCTCAGCGTACGAATACACGCGGCCCGCAGCAACAGTTGTCGCATAGTTGGTCAGCAGGCTTGTGAGCTGCCTGTCAGCAAAGGTCGGCAAGGCGTCCCTGGTCAGGGGGCTGGTGCTGATGTCGCCCAGCAGCTTGGCCAGGGCCTCATTTTTGGCGGGGAGGTTGGCGAGGTCTTGCTTGACAGTTGAGTCCGCAATCTTGACGAGGAATGTTGGGACTCCGGGTGCGGGAGGTGGGGGGTCTTTACTGGCATTGTTGTTGCTGCTGTTGTTGCTGCTGTTGTTGCTGCTGTTGTTGCTGCTGTTGTTATTAGACGTTGGTGTCTTTGGCGGAGGTTGAAGAAGTGTTTGGCCCTAAAGGAGAGTCGGTGATCTGACGCAGTCACGGCGATGCAACCGGAGGGATATGGAAGGACAAACCTCGGCTGTCAGCGACATATAGTAGCCCAGGGTCGTGGTGTCGTCGACGCGACTCTTGCCGTCAACGGTGAAGAAGAACTTGTTGGAGCTAGCAGAAGACAGCAAGCAGTCAGTCAGAATCCTCGCGTTATGCACTAGCACACGGGTTAATGCGTACATGCTGCACTTGTTTCGAATCATGTCCAGTGTGATCTTGGTGACATCGCCCCCTTCCATGGCCGAACTGGGGAAGGACGGGAACGTCGTGCCAGGAGGGCTGTCGATGGCAACATGGAACTTCGGGGACGCCATTGTCGAGTTACAGGGCAGTGATAGTACAGGTAGGCACTTGGTAAGTTTGACCGCTGGAGCTTGCCAGAATCCTCAGGATGATTGAGGAAGAGCTTGGGGGATGCTTGGAGTTGGGGACATCCGACCTTCCTTAAGAACTCAATTGGAAAGTCATTAGCGGGGACAGGTGGTGGCTGTGGCCAAGAATGATATGTTCTCGATGAGTCCAGTTGCGAGTATCCCTGATGCCCACCCCCTATTTCCTCCAGACCAGACTCGGGTCTCATGACACACCAGACCACGTTCCAATTTCCTCTTGGGCGAGGTGTGGTAGACTTCTGGCTTGGCGGTGGCCTTGGGACTTAGAAGAGGGACAACGTGCGAGCGATCGGCGCTAACGTGTGAGGGAGCGTAGCGATATGTGGTTGTGGAAGACAGGCAAAACGTAATGGCACCATGTTCTGAGGCACCCTCAGGGCGTTCATCATGCCACCAGCGTATCCAGTCATGCTCAACTAAAGAGTGGCGGCATGCCTCATAAACGCTCGAGTGTGTGGTTATTGGATTCTCGGAAGAAGTGGGCTAATCGAACAGGCAACAGATGCAGCTTCAACCAGGTGGCAAGACTCGTGCAGGCGGGATGAGGCATGCTCAAATCAGCGTCCAGCAGCTGCCTCTGGGCTCATGCAAGTTGAGCCACTCCGCGAGCCTACCGGTACCTACCTTATGTTACACTGCCTTTGGGTCTGACATCCCACCCTCTCGGCATTGCGCTTCCCCAGAAAAGGTGTTGCTGTCAACGGACGGGGTCGACGACATGGAGACTACAGTCAGGGGCTGGACTCGCATCACCAGTCCACTGCAGATACAGCAGATTGCATTGAGCCAGAGATACATGTCGCCGTTTGGTAATCACGCGAGAAAAAGATGGGCCATAATGTCAGAGACATGTGTTGTTTCCAGTTGGTATGTTGGGGTGGCCAACGTGAACGGATCCCGCCAGCCTCTGCGGCAGCAGTCTTCCCACTCAAGGGACATATATTGAGGAGTTGGACATTGGTGAGACAAGCTGTTCCTTGTCTTTGCTTCCATTGCTTGAACTTTGAACAGGACCCCCTGAAGTCTTATCCACAACAATCAACACTTCCATATCAACCAAACATCAGTTCACCATGCCTGACACCGTCACACCCGTCTGGGAACCCCTCGACGAGGCCGAGAAGGCCCTCAAGGAGGCCTTCACTGGCCTGACCGAGGCCGCAACCAAGGTCATTGTGCAGGGCCTCGAGGACAACCCCAACCGCTTCATCTTGAATAGCAAGGGCTACTATGGTACGTCACTTCTCTAGCAGGGTATGTGGTGCCTCCCGTCTCATGGCAGCTAGATCTCCGCGCCTATGTCCTGACCGGAAAGGACTTCCCTCAGACGGCAGCCGACTTCGAGGCCAAGATGCCCAAGGATGCCTTCGCCAAGCTCACGGCAATCGACCCTGAGATCTACGAAGTTAGTCTCACCTCTGACCGCACTCTGTGCCATGCTTTGCCCTTCAGCTAACATAAACTCTAGAGAACCCGGGATGCCATGGTCAAGGTCGGCTCGAGCTGCACCGAATACTACAAGGACGGCCTGACCAAACTCGGTGAGTTATTCAACCCCAAATCATCACATGCAGTGACACTTCCTCGGGCAAAACTGGGCACCCCAAGACTAATAACTGGTTTGGCGGCATATTAGTGCAGGCGGCAAAGGCAGCTGCCAACTATAGCAAGAACGCCCTCAAGCTGCTGGCGGAGAGCAAGGAGATCAACCTGCTGGCCCAACTGAAAATCCTAATGGACCCCGATTACGAAGGGCAAGAGACTTCGAACAAGCGTTTCAAAGATGCCCTCGCGTCGGCGCAAATGACGCTTTCCATGCTGGAGGAGGACGCGCAGGCCAAGGGAGCCGAAGTCAAGGAGATTTGCGACAAACTGATCAAGGTACGTTACACCCTAGCCGTCTCGTATGAAACGTGCTCTGCCTGCACGTGGCGCTAACAGACTGTATTATCATAATTAGTTCAGGGATGCCACCCAACGGCAACTTGATGCCGATAAGTTTGGTGTCAAGTACCTAATCCAGCAGTACCTCACGGGGCCCGTGACCAACAACTCCCATGTCGAGACACCCTACCTGGAGTACCTCAACGCGGACATGGCGGCCACCATCAAGGACTTCAACGCGACGGTGAAGGAGGCGGAAAAGAAGCACGGCGAATGGGAAAAGGCGCGGGACACAGCCATCGGCACCGCCTTCGCCGGCCCCATCGGGTGGATCGCCATGGGCATCTACAGCGCCAGGGCCAAGGACCTCGAGACCAAGTACAAGCGGCTCAAGGCCAAGATGGCACAGCTAGAAAAAACATCCAAGGGAACGGCGGCGCTCATCACCTACGTCACGCAGCTCACCACGCAGTGCGACGGCATCGACGACAAGATGGAGACGGCCATAAAAGCCATGAACGATCTGGCCGACCTCTTCTACGCGCACGCAGATTGCTACAACCACATCGGGAAAAACCTCCACGCCATGTTCAAGGGCACCGAGTTCGAGTCCGCCGACAACCGCAGGGCGTGGATCAACTCGAAAATGGAGGAGGCTATCACGAACCTGCAAGAGGTCAGTTCCTTTCCTCCCTGGACAACTACGTATGGGCGTGCCCAAAGGCAAGCGGGTGACTGACACACAGTGTGTATTATACAGCTCAGGGACCTGGCGGGCGAGTTTGCCAAGGCCATCATCCGCAACATTGATCTCGCCCCGAAGGCCTGATGCCAGTGACAGGAGCCGTTACGACTTTTCTGTATCCAGGTGCGGCTTGTCCTTTTTGGAGTCCCTATTCTTGGGCACGGTACCTACGTATATGGTCAAACTTCATGTTGTTTATGATTAGGAGGGCTCGAGATTTGGATGCACACAACCTGAATTTTCGCTGGGACGTGATTACCTTAGGCACTCGTTCGTCCACGAAACTTCTTTCTCTGTATTAGTTAGGTAGGCTGCGGGGACAGACAGCAACTCTAAGACTGCTGTGATTAGCTGCTGCTGTGACCCGCGGAATAGGGGTGCGGGCAATGCTAGTGGTACGATCACGGCTCTCATTATTAACCGTCTACTACCTTACTTCTTCACACCACACTCAACAGCACTCAGTACAATTTCCTTTTCATGTTCTCCAAAACCACCATTACACGTGCGCACAGTTCCCCCACACCCCCTACACTCCTTAAAACAGCGTTCCCTTCACCTGCTGAATCTTGGCCACATTAATATTCCTAATCAGCAGCACCGCCACAAACGCCAGCACCATAAACGATGTGCCGGCAGCCAGCATCCTCGTCTGGGCGTATCCATACGCCTGCTGGATGGCAACACGCTCCGGGCTGCCCATCTCATAACTGAGCTGGGTCTCGAGGTCGGCGTAGATGGTGTCAATGTCCGGCAGCGCCGACTCGGGCAGGTACTCGCCCAGGGCCTTGTAGAAGGTGTTTGTCCAGACGGCGCCTGACACAGTAGACCCGATGGCGCCTCCTGTCGTGCCGACAACGTACAGCAGAGACAAAGCCACGGCAACGTGCTGGTGGTCTACAGCGGCGAGCATGGCCACCTGCTGGACGATGATGAAGATACTCCCTCCGATGGAGATGAAGACCTCGCACATGATGAGGTAGCCGACCGACTGGTCCGGCCGGCGGAAGTAGATCATCAGCCCTTGGGAGAAAATGTACAGGGGCACGGCAATGTACAGCAGCCACTTGTAGTAGCCCGTCTTGCGGATGGAGAAGCCGACGAGCAGCAGCAGCACGCCCGAGACGACGTTGAAGGTGTTGTTGACGTAGCCGGCCTCGGCAACGTCCAGGTTGTTGACGGCCTGCAGGAAGGAGGTGAAGTAGTTGTTCCAGCAGTAGTAGGAGATTTGGTAGGTGGTGTCGAGAAGGCAGGTGCCTAGGACGGTGCGGTCGGAGAGGAGGCTGAAGTTGAACATGGGGGTTGGCGCCAGGCGCCATTCGTAGAAAACAAAAAAGCAGAGGACGACGAAGCCGACGACGATCATGGCGATGATGTAGCCGGAGGCCCAGCCGTTGGGGGCGTCGCTGGCGAGTGTGAAGGGGAGAAGGAACACGGTCAGACCGGCAGAGAAGAGGAAGACGCCGAGGGCTGGAGAAGATGCCATTAATAACGTTTGCAGAGCGCGGGTTCCAGTTCAACTCACCATCAAACTCCACAGTGTAATGCCAAATGCTCTGCAGCACGGTGCGGCCGCTCTTTTCCCGGGCCAGAACACCCTGCTTCTGGGCCTTGCGCAAGTTGGCCTTGAGCATTATGTACAGCGGGGCGGCGACGAAGGGGAAGATGATGGCGAAGCAGCCAAAGCCCCAGCGCCAGTTGACGTTGGCGAGGAAGTCCTCGGCAGCCTTGGGACCAGCGAAGGCCGTGATGATGTACGGGGAGGACGTGAAGGCGTAGGCCAGGCCTCGGTTCTTGAGCTTGGACGAGTCGGCGGTGACGACGTCGACGCAGAAGGTCATGCCGCTGAAGCCGAGGCTGTAGAAGACCTGCGAGATATCAACTGTCAGCACTTGGGCACAGAGCCAGAAACCTGGCAGGTGGAGGTCTCACATAGGCCGCGCAGAAGGTGGCGAGGTTGTTGCATGCAGCCATCATGATCAGCCCGAGGGTAGCAAAGCAGGCCATGATGATGAACCCCTCGGCTCTCCCCCAGAGATCCAGGATCTTGGACAGTGGAATGTACATGGCGGCCGTCATGGCGTTGGAGACGATGTAGATGACATTGAGCTCCGAGTGGTCCTGGAAGTCGCTCGTAACGTAGGGAACCAGGCTCGACAGGATGCTGTTCTGGAACGCGTTGACGAGGTAGAGCATCCAGATGCTGCAAGACACCAAACGTTAATTTAATCTCTCGATTCTTCATCTCGGGACGAACGATTAGGAGAACTCACTTGAAGAAGACGAAGGCCAGCGTCGTCTTGGTCCAGGTCAGCGTCACGGCCTCGACTTCTTGGACACCTTTTTGCAGGTCCTCGCCAGGGGCGAGACTCTGGTCGCTGACGGCGCCAGCATCGTCGGTGGCTGGCGCCGACTTCTCTTTCTCAATGTCGACGGCAACTGGTGTCTTGCTCTCTTGCTCTGCCGGCGCCGAGCGTGCAGTGCGCACACTGGATAGCAGCGCCATGTTTGTTGACTCTGAGCAAATGAAAGCAAAGGCAAAGAGCCAGTGGAGGGTAGGAATGTCGGATGGAGAGACAATCGGATCCTAGAAGTTGGATCTGGACAGATTGATCAAGGCGGTGTCGATCAAGCTGCAGCTCCCGACCCGACGCATCTCCGGGGCCATCTCACTTTTCCTTCCTCGACACGGCCTGCCCTGTCCATCTGATAAGATTAGATCGTGCCATTTCTGCCATCACGGGCCCGAAATCGGTGTTGCCCGCAACGCTTGTACACAGTGTAGTGATACTTGCAGCCAACACGGTGTGACATGCGGAGGAGTGAAAGTTCGCGTCGGGGATTTTAGCTAAAACCTCCACTTTTCTCAGCCTGCGGCCTTGGCGGTGGTCTGAAACAGGCAGCCAAGTGTCGCACCCCCACTTTCCGGAAGGCACCAACCGGCTTAATCTAATCAATCTCATCTGATCTGATAAAAATTTTTCACCTCGGCTCGCTTAAAACCCACTTTGATTCGACGACCAACCTCCACCACTGCACTGCACAACCATGTCAAACCATCAGGGAATGCATCCCATGCTCCAGTTCCCTGCTCACAGCTTCGAGTCCAGCCACCTGGGCGGACGTTTTTCCACAAACGCCCGGATTCCCTCGGCAAAGTTGGGCGCTTCCCTCAACCGGGGATACCAATCGCGGTCCAACGCCGTCACGGCATCCTCGACACTTCCCGCCTCCCAGGCCATGCGGACCCCCACCCGCCCAACAATCAGCGCATCCGGGCTGTTGCGGCACATTTCCTGCGCGACCTGCACCGCGGCACCCGCAACGTCGTTGCCGTCCTCCACCACCCGCGTCACCAGTCCCCACTCGCTCAGCGTCCTGCCGTCGACACTCCTCCCCGTGAGCACAAGATCCATGGTCCGCTGCAACCCAATGGTGCGAGCCAGCCGCGGAAGACACCCCGCCACGGGCACGATCCCCCTCTTGACCTCGGGCAGCGCGAACTCGGCCGACGCCGCAGCGACCACCATGTCGCAGTTGGCCACCATCTCGAAACCCCCGCCCATGCAGAGCCCGTTGACCGCCGCAATGATGGGCTTCTTGCCCGCCCGCCGCGGGAGCCCCGCCAGGCCGGGGGCCGCCATGTCGTTGACCACCCCCGCCTGGTTCATGGCGTTCCACTCTGCTCGCGCGTCATCGTCAGCCAGGGATGTCTCCTCCTTGCGTCGGATCTGATAAAAAATTTGCAGCTTGGCAACACCTCTCACCCCACCCCGGAGACCAACTTACCGCGGAGATCGGCCCCGGTGCAGAACGCTCGCCCCACGCCTGTGATGATGCCCACCCGCAGGCTCTCGTCTTGGTCGAACTGCTCCCAGATGCCGGCGATTTCGCGGCTGGTGGCTTTGTTGATGCAGTTCAGCTTGTCGGGTCTGTTGATGGTGACCTGGACAATGTGCTCTGCTGGGAAGGAGATATTGAAGTGCTCAAACTGGAGGTTCTGTGTTCTCAAAGCCATCTTGAGGGTTTGTCAGATGTGTGGTACTTGGCAAGTGCTGGGAGTCGGTCAGGTTGGTCGTCTCTTTTTCTTCCGGATCGCTTCTTATGTTCCCGGCCTCCTGCGCTTGCAAGGGCATTTCCGTCTCCATCTCGGGTCGGCATTGGAGCCATTCTTCCCTCGGCACCTGCATGCGATATCGGGACCATGCGATGCGGAAGTTCGCAGGTCAGCCTTGAGTTCTCACTCTCTCATTGACGTTGGGGTCTCTGTCTTCGTTTGAGTCTGTTTCTTTCAGCTTGTCTTTGCCTTCCCAAACACACATTGACGCTCACAATGGCACTATCATCGACGCCCGCCGCCAACTACCCCCCGGTGAAGCTGCCGCATCCGTTTCTCACATCATACCGCGTCCGCACTGTCGGCCAAACAACTCCAGCCAGACTCGCTTTGGTCTTGGACGACCGGCAACCAGAGCATGGCCGTCCCTTGCCGGAGCCCCTTCACGCCGACACCCTCTCGTGGCGCGATCTGGCAAGCGCATCACAAGATGAGCGCCCGCCCATCGCCGACAACAGCCCCTGGGCGCGTGCCCGCCGCAGCCCGTCGACCGTCTTCGCCTGGACGGGAGCCAGTGCTCCCTCCATGGGCGCAGTCTGGAACGTCGTCCACGCCATCTACCTCGCACATCCCACATACGAGTACTTCAGGGTGACACTCGCTGGCGAAGAGAAGGACGAGCTCAAGGACACACTCCTTGCCACGGGCCTGGCAATTGAGCATCCCAAACCTCGCTGGGATGCCCGAGGTCCCCCAGCCGGGACCAAGATGCCGATTGTCACTGGCGAAGGAGAGTTGCTGGTTCTCCGGAGCTCCTTCTGGCAGGGTGCCGCCTCACCCGTAGGCCCGCGCCCGATCTGGGTGGTGGGAGATGGCACGGACAGCCACCTACAAAAGTCACTGGCCGACTTTCCCCTCATGCCCGAGAACTTCCACATCACAAACAAGTTCCCGGACGGCGAGCCGGTCTTCACACGCCACCCTATCCGCCGGCCCAAGCCTCGCCCCGGATCGATCGTCTACAGCCGTTACGTCCCGGAGCTCGACGCGCACTTCTCCCTCGAGGCCGTGGACTGGCAGAACCAAGAACACCTGAAGCTCTTCAACATATGGCAGAACGACCCGCGTGTTGCGGCGGGCTGGAACGAGACGGGGACGCTCGACCAGCACCGCGAGTACCTGCGCAAGCTGCACTTTGATCCGCACGTGCTCTGCCTCTTTGGTCGTTTCGATGACATCCGGTTTGCCTACTTTGAGCTGTACTGGGCAAAGGTACTTCCACGGCGCCCTCTCTCCCTTAGCTGGCCACCACTGACACTTGTTCCCTCTCCAGGAAGACCACTACGGCGCGCACTGGGACGCCGGTCACTACGACCGCGGGAGGCACTCGCTCGTGGGCGACGCCTCGTTCCGCGGCGCCAAGCGCGTCACGGCCTGGTACTCGAGCTGCATCCACTACTGCTTCCTCGACGACCCGCGCACGGCCAACGTCGTGGGCGAGCCTAAAGCCACTGGTGCGACGATCTTGTCGTACGAGAACTCGCAGGGCCTGACGATCGGCAAGTATGTTGATCTGGGCCACAAGCGGTCGGTGCATTCTATATGTAGCAGGGAGAAGTGGTTCCAGCTTTGTCCGCTGTTTTGGGATGGGAGGGAGAAGCCCCTGGAGTCGGCGGACCGGGCGGCGTGGAATGCGAAGCTTTAATTAGGGCTGCAAGTGCACAAAGCGAAGCTGTGAGATCGGATTCGAACCTTCAAAATCATCAGTTGGAACACATCGACTCAACGAACATCATCCCTTGGTGCTGGTTCTCACAGAGTCTCTGTGGATAACCCAGGCTCTCTGCTGGCTTATTCACACTGAGATTTGCCCGGTCCGCGAGACGCGCTTTGTTTCGGCAACCAAGACGGCGATGGACACCGGGATGCCAGAAAGAGCGGTCTGCATTCGAGGGTGCCATGGACCAGTGTCCCGTACGGATACTCCGAGGGACTCCCTCAGCTTACACAACTCCCACGTCGTACCCATGGCCCGGCATGTGGAGTCCGTGGGCTGGGAGCACCTTGGCGGCCCTTTTCTTTCTTCCACCCCCCTTCCACCCACCCCACCCTCATCCGGCCACCCCCTTCTCCCCTTGGCCCCCTGCACATTGCTCTGCATGGCCAGTACCCGTACCCGGGTACCCCCGATGTCGGCAGATACCCTGCTTACCCTTTCCGGGCATCTTGACCAATGACACAACCCTGATCGTCAATGTCCAACTTCAGGACCTTCTCTTCTGCAGGTTAGAGACAGAGGAGGAACGTCAAGAACGAACTTCACACTACAGCAGGCCGGCCACCGTCCAGTCACCTTCAAACCGGCCGCCATGAAGTTCGTCAACACCTTCTCAGGCTACGCCCGCCTGCTGCTGGCCGGCAACCCAACCAGGCTCGACCTCTGCATGCTCGCAGCAGCCATTCTCTGCGCCATCGCCTCGGGCGTCCCCTTCCCGCTCATCGGCATCTTCTTCGGCCAGCTCCTCAACGACTTCAACGAGGTGACATGCGTCCACAAAGAGGCCTCTACAGTCGATGGAGCTTCGGCGGACGCCTACCAGCAAAGCGTCAACACCAAGATCCTCATGATCTTCTACCTCGCCATCGCCCAGTTCGCAACCATCTACGCCCACCTCACATGCTGGAGCCTGTACGGCTCGCGCCTCGCCCAGCGTCTGCGCGAGCGGTACCTCGCCAAACTCCTCACCCAAGAACCATCCTACTTTGACGAGCTCCCTCCAGGGGAGGTGGCGTCCCGCCTCAGCGCCGACATCCAAACCATCCGGTCCGGCACGTCCGAGAAAGTCGGCATCTGCCTGTCGAGCATATCCTTCTTTGTCACGGCTTACATCGTGGCGTTTATCAAGAACTGGGAGCTAGCTGCCATGCTGATCTCGCTTGTCCCGGCATATTTCCTCATGTCGTTTGTCGGGAGTCATTATATTGAGAAGTATTCTGGCTTAGTGGCGGATCATTCCGCGTCCGCGGCATCGATTGCGAGCGAGGCGTTGAGTAATGTGGTGGTTGTGCAGGCGTTTGGGGCGGGGAGCAGATTGGAGGGGAGGTTTGCTCAGGCGCTGGGGAGGGCGAAGAGGGAGGGGTTTAGGAAGGCGACGGCGGTGGGGGTGCAGTCTGGTGTGTTGTACTTTGTTGCGTACGGGGCGAATGGGTTGGCGTTTTGGCAGGGGAGTAGGAGGATTGCGGATGCTGCTGGGCAGAAAGAAGGGGGGGCGACGGTGGGGGATACGTTTACGGTTATTTTCATATTGATTGAAGGTGAGTTGACTTCCGTGCCATCATCAGGAACTCTTTTTGCTCACATGGCACAGCTACTCTGCTCCTAAGTCAAGTGGCGCCGTTTGCCCATCTCTTCGTGGCAGCCGTCGCCTCGTTCCGGAAGCTGCGTGAGGAGATGGACCGCGAGTCCAAGATCGATGGGACGGCGACATCAGGCCTCAGAGGCCTGGCCGAGGAAGTCAAATCCACCCTGGGATTTGAGCTCAGGGACGTGTCGTTCAGATACCCGTCCAGACCCGAGATCACCGTCTTGGACAAAGTCAACATCAGCATCCCCGCCTCCAAGCACACGGCCATCGTCGGTCTCTCAGGGAGCGGCAAGTCCACCATTGCTGGTCTGGTGACGAGACTGTACGACCCGACCAGCGGCAGCATCTTGTTCGGCGGGCACGATCTCTGCGATATCAACGTCCGCGAGTTGAGGAGCTTCATCAGCCTGGTGCAGCAGGAGCCCTCTCTCTTGGACCGGTCTCTGTTGGAAAACATTGCTCACGGCTTGATCAACTCGGGAAACCCAGCCCATGAGCACTTGAAGGACACCCTCCTGGGGCCTGACCTGGCTGATCTGGCCGCCGAGCTGAGAAAGGGCAAAGATCTGACTTCTGCTGCGGAGCAAAAGGGTGCCAACGTCGTCGAGATTGTCAAGCTGGTGCAGAACGCGGCCAGGCTCGCCGACGCGGACGGCTTCATCACTCGGCTGCAACACGGATACGGCACCGTGGTGGGCTCCAGCGGGCGGTTGATCAGCGGTGGCCAGAAACAGCGTGTGGCTCTGGCGAGAGCTCTTGTCAAGGATCCCGCTGTGCTGGTCCTCGACGAGGCCACGGCAGCGCTGGACTCGAGAAGCGAGGAGCGAATCCAGCGGGCTATTGCCAACATCTCGTCCGGAAAAACGGTGCTCACCATTGCTCACCGCCTGTCCACCATCACTGGTGCCGACAACATTATTGTCATGCACAAAGGGAAGGTTGTGGAGGAGGGTGACCACGCCACACTGATGGCCAAGAATGGGTCATACGCCGAGCTGATCAGGTTACAGACTCTGGCGCCTCACAAGCAGAAGATGGCCACCCCTGACAGTTCGTCGGATGCTGGCGAGATAGACATGGCCACCGCCGCATCACGCAGAGACCCGGAGGGTGAGGAGAGCGAGAAGAAGGACGAGAGTCGCGTCTCCGTCAGCGAAGCCCCAGCCCCCATCATCGCCGAAGGGGCTGACGAGGCAGAACCCGAGACACCATCAAAGTCCATCTGGGCTCTAGTCAAAGGCTACGCCCCCGCCGTCCGACCACACCTCCTTGTCATCGCCCTCGCCCTCATCGCCTCCATCATCGTCGGCGGCGCCTTCTCGGGCGAAGCCGTCATCTTCGGAAACACAGTCGACAACCTCAACGTATGCCGCAGCCCCGACAGCATCCGCTCAAGCGGCAGCTTCTTTGGGCTCATGTTCTTCGTCCTCGCCATCATCGAGTTCTTCGCCAACGCCGTCAGCTGGACCGGTTTTGGCTGGGTGACGGAGCGCATCGTCTATTCCGTCCGCGTGTTATCCTTTCGCTCGCTCTTTGAGCAAGACATCCAATGGCACCAGTCCAAAGGCCGCACGCCGGCCGTGCTGCTGTCGTACATCACGCGCGACGGCAACGCCCTGGCGGGCCTGAGTGGCTCAGTCATTGGTACTCTGTTCTCCATCACGGCGAATTTGCTTGCGGCTATCATCCTGACGCACATTATCTCGTGGCGCATCGCGCTCGTGTGTCTTGCTCTGGTACCACTGCTGCTCGGGGCAGGACTAATGGAGCTGCACGTCCTGGGCAAGTTTGAGGAGCGCCACGAGAGCGCTTACACGCGCTCCGTCGACATCGGCACTGAGGCTATTGCGTCCATCAAAACTGTTGCCGCGCTGTCGCTCGAGGAGGAGACGCTCCGGACATACCGCCGCAGCTTAAAGGGCCCGCGCAAGGAGACGCTCAAGGTCACGGTGCAGGCCAGTCTGTGCCAGGCCGTGACGTATTTCCTGGGGAACTGTGTGAACGCGCTGGCGTACTGGTGGGGGGCCAAGCAGATCATTGCGGGGATTGTCTCGACGGCGCAGTTTCTGATTGTGGTGTTCTCGCTGCTGGTTAGCGCACTGCTCTGGAGCCAGATGTTTGCCCTGGCGCCAGAGCTGTCGAGTGCCCGGGTGGCGATGGCGAGGATTCTGGGGTTGATTGAGATTGGGTCTGATGGGATGCAGGGGAGGGTGGCTCCGAGGAGTGATCCTCCTTCTGGGCGAGCTGAAAGTTCTTCGTCTTCCGATGCTGACTCCGATGGAGCCTTGGAAGAGAAGTCACTTGAGGCGGCAACCGGACGTCTTTCAGGCAACAGCCGTGCCGCCAGGGTCCAATTCCACGACGTCTACTTCTCCTACCCCGCCCGAACAGACGCCCAAGTCCTCAAGGGTCTGACCCTGGACATCAAACCAGGGACCTTCTGCGCCCTCGTCGGCCCCAGCGGTGCCGGCAAATCCACCATCATCTCCCTCGTCGAGCGGCTCTACACACCACAGTCGGGCGCCATCCTCATCGACGGCGTCGACGTCACCAAAAGCCGGGACACCTCATTCCGTGACTCGATCGCTCTCGTTCCGCAGGAAAGCATGTTGTTTGAAGGCAGCATCGAGTTCAACATTGGCCTTGGCGCGCGTCCCGGCCATGAGGCGACAATGGAGGAGATCGTCGAGGCGTGCAAGCTGGCTAACATCCACGATGTTATTGAGGCGCTTCCAGAGGGGTACAAGACGCTGTGCGGGCCAAATGGGACCAGGTTCTCCGGCGGACAGAAGCAGAGGCTGTCCATTGCTCGAGCTCTGGTGAGGAAGCCGAGGTTGCTGATTTTGGATGAGCCGACGAGTGCTTTGGATGCGGAGTCGGAGCGACTGTTGCAGGATGGGTTGGAGAAGGCGTCTAGGGGGGTTACGGTCATTGCTATTGCGCACCGTCTGCATACCATCCGCAAGGCAGATTGCATCTTTTGGATTGAGAATGGGCGGTGTGTGGACTCGGGCACGCATGAAGAGTTGTTTGAGAAGTCGGCGGGATACAAAACGAATGTGATGCATCAGACGGTGGCCGAGTAGTGGGTGGCAGCTGTAACAGGTTAGGTATTTTAAATATCTAACAGCGATTCAAGCTGGAAGCTCATGTGGTTTCATGTTAAGTTCGAAGAAGTCAGACATCAGTGGTTGGCGTTCTGGTGGGTCAAGGGTAAAATCAATAGGGATAAAAGGGGTAAAAGGGGCGTCAACAATAATAACAACAACCAGTTGGAATATTGAAGTCAACAGCAAATTGCGTAAAATAAAAAAAACCGACGAAAATGAAAGACTTAACCAAATATCAAACTATGTCTATCTGACCATCATGCCACAACAATCTCCTCATCCAGCAATTCCCCTTTTTGCTCACCCCTGGCCAACACCCTCACCACAGCAACCAACTCCCCCAAAACACCCCCCACCAACACCTCATCCTCCTCCCTCCCCACAACCCCAACATGCATCTCCCCTCCCCTCACAAACGACACAACCTTCATCGGCGACGCAGCATCCCCATGGGGATTCACAATCTCCACCTTACACTCCCCCTTTCCAAAGGGCATGACATCGAAATCCTCCCAGTCCTGATGATGCACCACCGAGTCAAAGAACCCTTGTGTCTCCCATCCACATGATTTTGCAATCTCCTTAAACCCAACCCAATCCCACGCCATACTCTCCGCCCCCTGGCGCTGGACATACCCCATCAAATCCGCCGCAGTCCACCCCTGCCGGAATGTGACACGCACAGGAGTGAACTGGTAGCACGGCCCCATGACATTCTCGGCGTCAGGGAATGAGTCGATCATCCTGCCGGATGTGATACCCCCGAAAGTGACGTCTGGCGTTCGCAAGCGGCGGGCGAGAAGAACTGCCCAGGCGGAGGTTAGGAGGGTGGCGGTTGTTATTCCTCCCTTGATTGGTAGGGTGATGTCTGAGATAGGGGAGGTGCGGAAGATTGCTTTGCTTTTGATGTTGGAGGGGCTGGTCTGCCCCGGAACGACAGAGAGGGAGGAGCCGGAGAGGAGGTCGCGCCAGTAGGCGAGGGCTTTGGATTTGTTCTCGGGCTTGCGTGTTTGGGCGAGGTAGGAGGAGAACGGGGTTGAGGTGGGGAGTATCTTGCCGGTGTAGAGCGCCTCGAGGTCGCGGAGGAGGTTGGGCAGGGAGACGCCGTCGTATTGCGCGTGGGAGAGCCCGATGGTCAGGCAGGACTGGCCGGTGCTGTTCTCGACGACGAACAGGTGGAGGAAGGGGGCGCCGAGGCGGAAGTTGTCAGATTCGATATGGGCGGTGCAAAGGTCCTTGGCGGCCTGCTCCGGGTCTTCGGCCTCGGTTTGGTGGATGGCGATGGGAATGTTCAGGCTTTTGATGACGACCTGGTAGAAGGTCGACTCGTGTTCGATGAAGACTGTGCGCAGGATGTCGTGGGTTTGGACGAGCTTGTTGCAGGCTTGGAGTAGCTGCTCCCAGTCGACGGCACCCTCGAAAAAGGTGAGCATGGTGTATTGGATGGATGTCCGCGGTGGCGTGACGGTGGCCCTGATGTCGAGAGCCTGGGAGTCAGTGGCGGGATAGACGTCCTGAACTGCCCAGCTGGTGCTGCCGAGCTGTGGCCGGACAATTTCTGTGATGAACCGTTCCGTGTCCCGGGTACCCAGCAATGAGAAGGGCTGGTACTTGAGCGAAACCGGACGGGCCGCGTCTATTATTCCGTTGACTGCCCCGTGCTGTCCCACCTTGAGCACCTTTGCGGCGTCACCAAGGCGCATATGGCGGAAGATGTCGGCCACGGTCAGCCCGTGTCCCTGACTCCGGAGAAGCGAGACCATCTTCATGGCGAGCACCGAGTCGCCGCCAAGGCGGAAGAAGTTGTCGTCCACGTCGATCTGCTCCATGTTGAGGCCGAGAATCCTGGCCCAGCCAGACCGGAGGATGTCCTCTGCGGCAGTTGTTGTCGAGGTCTGCGTGGGCAGGGCATTCTTCCATGCCTCCCGGAAGCCCTCGCGCAGCTGGTCGAGAAGGTGTGCTGGGATCCTGGCCGCCAGCTGCTGGAGAAAGCCGCGCTCAATAACCTCTCCTTGAACTGGCATCTTGTCGATGACGGCGTATGCTGACGGCACGAGATGCGAGGCGAGGGAGTTCTCAGCAAACTTGTCGAGCCTCTTGAGTGCTGCCACCAGAGCAACGGGAATAGCGGCGCAAATGTCCATCGAGACTCCCTCCGAAATGACAACGTTGTGTTTGGCTGGTAGGACGTCGACGCTGGACTTGCTCGCAGAAACCTGCGGCCGCTCCACGAGGACAACCAGCTCTTGCTTCGACGTCTCCTGGGAGACAACCGCGACGGCAGCCGCACGAACACCCTCAGGGAGGTAGCCCCTGAAGTGCAACTCGAGCTCGGCCAGATCCGCGGCGTGACCCTGAGCCGTGATGCTCGTGTCCTTCCGGCCAACGAACACCAAGCTGCCGTCCTCCTGAAGTTTGACAATGTCCCCCGTCGGCTGGACCTTGCCCGTCCGCCCAAGGTAGCCGGGTGCCCCTGCCACCAGCCAAGGAGGAGACTCAACAACCCCCTCGCCAGCCAAGAAGGCCCCCTCAAGCCAAAGCTCGCCAGGACACCCAATAGGCGCAAGCAGATCCGGATTCCTTGGATCACACACCCACGGCACCACCGCCCGAAGCTGGTAAACACCCCCCGGCTTAACAACCCCATCACCCGCCCTCAACTTCCCACTCACCCCGTCCACAACCATCGGCGGCTCCCGATTCCACCCCCAAATCCTCTCCAACTCCTCCCGAGAAAGACAGCACACCTCCCCAACCCTCCTCCCCAAACCCCTCCCCAACTCAACACACGCCGTCTCCAACTGCGCCAGCACCCTCTCCATCACCGCCACCCCAACCACGCTGCTATCAAAGCTCGCACAAACCCGGAACCCTCTCTCTTCAATCCCGCACGCCAGCATAAGCGGGTACGGGTTAAAGTGTATCGCCTCGCGCACCACATCGCCAAGCTCAAACCCTAGCTCACTCCCGGCGCCATGTTCTGGAGTGGGTTGGATTACCAACCCACTCGGCGCTTCACAAGCATACTGCGCGTCGCGGCTGATCTTTCGGATGTTTTGCATGCCCATGTGCTGGTACGGCGTCCGTGCCAATGTATTCTGCTGGATAGACTGCAGATAGGATGCCACGTCGCTGTTGCGATCGATGCGCACGCGGACGGGGACGGTGGCGATCAGGGGGCCGATGATGGACTCCACGCCAGGGAGGGGGATGTCGCGGCCTGTGAGGGTCTCGCCGAAGATGATGTCGTCTGTGGAGGTGTATTGGGAGGAGACGAGGGCCCAGGCGCCGCGGATTAGGGTTGCGAGGGTGAATGGAAAGCCGCTTCCAGGGGTGGTGGTGAGAGTTGTAAGGGGGATGTGCCGCTCGATGATGGTGTCGGGGTTGGGCAGGAAGTCGCGCGAGGGGACGCGCGGGAACTGAGGGCCTGTGGCGCCTTGTAGTTCGCGGCGCCAGAAGGATTGCATTTCGGTTTCAGAGGTGGGGCGGATGTACTTGACGAAGTCGCCCATGCTGGGGCCAGGGGAAGGGGTTGGTTGGGTGAGTTTGAGGACGTCGCGGACCTTTTCGAGCACGAGGGGCTCGGACCAGCCGTCGTAGACCGCGTGGTGCAACGTCCAGACCATGTATCTCTTGCCGGAGGAAGAAGGGGGCTCGACGATGGCATACCGGGCGAGACTCTGGCCGAGACTCATCTTGTCGTTGCGGTCCTCCTCGAGATAAGCCTCCAGTTCGGCGGTGACATGCCGCCACTTGATGAACTCCTTGACTACAACCTGGCCAAGACCAGAATGGCCGGGGAGATGGACCAGGCGAGAGCGCAGGATCGGCGTGGCCTGGACCACAGCCTCCCACGCGTACTTCCAGGCGTCAAGGGTGATGTGGGCCGGGATGTGCGCCACCCTCTGCGCGATGTAGGCCTCGATTGACTTGAGGGAGAAGGTGAAGAGCGACTCCTGTGTGGGGGTGCAGGGGTAGATGTCTTCGACCCTGGACAGCTCGCATCCGCAGACGAGCGATGCTTCCTCGATTGCATGGTCGACGGGCTGCGGAATCAGACTGAACGCGGGCCGCTCGTTCTTTTCTTCCTCAGCTGCTTGCGAGTTGGCAAGAAGGAGGGCGACGGCAGCCATCGAAGACAGCGTCGGGTGGCCGAAGGTGCTGATGACGCTCAGGTCGAGGCCCTGGTCTCGGCAGACGGATGACAGCCGCATGGCAGCCAGGGAGTCGCCGCCCAACGCAAAGAAGTTGTCGTTGAGCCGGATGTTGGCAGCGTCAAGCTTGAGCGTCAAGGCCCAGGCCTCCCTCAAGCGTTGCTCCATCTCGGTCAGGGGTCGATCCAGGAGCCCAGGGGCGGCCTCCTCGGCTGTTGCCCCCTGATGCTTCGCCGTCAGCTGCCGCAGATCGACCGTGGCACCAAACTGCCTCAGCTTCTTGCGGTCCGTTTTGCCCGAGATCAAGGTCGGAATCCGGTTGACGGGGATGTAAGCCGTGGGCACCATGTACCGCGGCAGGACCTCGCCAATCTCAGCATCCGCCTTGGACAGTGCCAATGCCAGCTCTGGATGCAACGTTGACAGATCCAACTTCAAGTCGACGTCCTTCCCGTGTGCGGTCGACTTAGCCGCAATGAAGGCCACCAGCGAGGGCTGTCCCTGAGCGGACCCCTGCGGCACAATGACTTCGGCGATGACATTGGTGTCCTGGGGCAGCCTGGCCCTCAGCTGGCTCTCAATCTCCCCGAGCTCAACTCGCTGACCACGCAGCTTGACTTGCGTGTCCTTCCGCCCAACGAAGACAATCTCACCCGAGCCATCAGGGTCATACTTCCCAAGATCGCCAGTCTTGTACAGACGCCCACTCCGACCAGGGTACTTCTCATGGCCCGCAACCAGCCAGGACGGGTCCTCGATAAACGCGGCAGCCGTCTTCTCAGGATCGTTCAGATACCCCTGACCGACGATGGGCCCGTCGACCAGCAGCTCACCCACCGCTCCAACCGGCAACAACTTCTCATGGTCGTTGGGATCAACAATCCAAATAGCAGCCCCATTTCCCGGTCCGATAGAGATGTAATCCCTCCCCTTCGCAGCGCTGCTGTTCACCGTACACCCAATCGTGCACTCACAAGGCCCGTAGCCTATGATAATCCGCGTCAACTGCCCCCAGAGATTCACATCCCTCGCCGAAGCGGCCTCACCCCCAAGACCAAGCCCATCAAGCGAGGCAATGAGATCCAGATCCAAAATCCTTGCCACCGAGGGGGTAATACCTGCGTAATTAACCATCATCCTTCGCATGGCACCATTAATGTCGTTCAGCCGGTCCTCGTCTGAGGGTATACACAGGCACCCGCCGTTGGCCAGGGTGAGCAGCATGCTGTCGATGCTGACGTCGAAGGCGTAGGCGGCAAAGTCGAGCACGCGGGACGACTCGGTGTAGCCGACTGCCTTGGCCCGCGGGACGGCGCTGCTGGAGTAGGTTCTGTGTGAGATCTTGACGCCTTTTGGGGTGCCGGTGCTGCCGGATGTGAAGATCAGGTACATTAGTGTTGAGGGTGGGACGGGCGGGAGTGGCTGTTGCGAGTCGGGGATGGTTGAGAAGGTGTCTTCGTCCACGACCAGGAGTTTGCCATCGGGTAGGATGGACTTGGCCAGGTCGTGTTGCAGACTGGAAGAGACCATGGCTTTGGCGCTGACTTGCTCCTTCATGTTTTGGAGGCGGGCCAGAGGCAGGGTCGGGTCCATCATGACCATGGTTGCGCCCGCTTTCATAACGGCGAGCACGGCGACGATGGTCCATCTGGACTTTTCGAAGTAGAGCGGAACAAAGTCGTGCAGCTGGACGTCGAGCTCTGTTCGCAGCAGGTGGGCGAGATGCGTCGAGTACGTGTCGACTTGGCCGTACGTGAGGCTGCCGTCCCAAGACGAGATGGCCTCCTTGTCCGGGTGCCGCTGTGCCCGTTCCGAAATGACATCGTGCATGCAGAAGTCGTTGGTGGGCGGCAGGTCGTGGTTCCATCCCCAGATGGCGTCCAGGTCATGGTTGGTTGGGCCGAGGAGGCTCTGGATGGGCGCGTCGGGCTTTGCCATGCACAGTTTGACTGTCTCGGCCAACGACTCGACATGCCAGGTGATCGTGAACGGGAGCATGGTCTCGCTGTGCCAGACAGGTTTGATGTCAAGGTTGCCGTCTTCTGAACACACTTCGAGATGGATCAGAGGCTGTGGACAGACGTTAGCACTCCTGGTTTGGACTAACTTTATCATCACTCACGTCATCCTTCGTCTCAGAGACTCGCGAGAGAGAACCGGTGCTCAACAGGATCGAAATGGGGCCGGGAGAGGCTGGCCTTAGCACAGAGGAGGCGATCTGGTGGGAAATGGCAGCAGAAACATTCTCAACGGTGCTGTCAAGACTCAGCATGACGTCGCTGGCAATGAGCCGTGCCGTGCTGACCAGCTCGTCTTCCGACCCCTTTTCTCGGGACTTGTAAGTCCATTCGAAACCGATCTGAGTGTCCTCCCGGGTCCGCAAAAGGACAATCAGCCATGACAGAAGGAGGATCTCTGGGTTGATTGGCCTTGGTGGCGAGTCCGAGTCGGAATCCGACTCCAGGGCAACCACTTGCACTGTTGAAGTGCCATGGCCGTTGGTCTTTGATGGCAACAGCTCGTCGGCCCCCTGTTGGAGTCCCGGCTGGTGGTCCTCCAGGCCCTCGAGAACATGTATTGGTCCCATCCCGACAGACTGGATAAGGTACCGTGGTCTGTGACTCGGTGAAGCACAAGGGGAGATGTCGTGTCGTGAAAGGATGGTGATGTGGTATCAGAAGTGTTTCCCGAGAGCACAGCGTAGGCCGGAGGGTGAAGTACGTCCAAGTCTCTCAAGACAAGATCCGCAGAGCGAAACATCCATTCCCAGGTACGCTTTGAGCTTGCAACCTGGTACTTGGAACAAGCAAATCCCAGCGGCTGCGGGCTGTTGCCGTGTGCCACGCTGCGGAGCGCATCGCACAGCCGACCGAGCCGCAAGAACATCGTCTTGGGCATGACGAGACACAGCGAGATCGGCATGGTGCGAGAGTCGGGTGTGTCGAGTCCACCAGGCGCGAATACGGGCGGGGTCCGTCAGGACATGATTGATGATGGAACCTGAAGTGATCGAGGGGGGTGTGTCCACAGCGGATCAGATAAACACCCCGGCCATGGCGCGATCAAAAACTGCCGCAACTTGCAAGTACACAGTAATCTGATACTGTGGTTGCATCAGGACCCGCTCCTCATGGAGTCTGAGACTCCACGCGTTAAGATCCCTGCAGAAGGCCATCCATTCGCGAGCGACGAAGCCCATCAAGGTGCAAGTCTGGCGGAAATGTGACCGAAGGTGGAAACAAGGAGTCATCACGGAGAGCCACCGGCGCCCAATTCTTCTTGTCCTCGGCGGAAAACCTTGGCTCGATCGGACAAGGCGGTTTCCGTGACACATCGCTTTTCCCTGCTGGCCCCTCCTCTCGTTTGCCGTGACCCCTGTCCAGCTTGCAAATAATCTTATCAATCAGATCAGTTGGTATGGGGGTTCTTCCTCGGTTCCAAGTCAGGAGTCAAACTCTTCACGCTCTTGGCAGCGAGAATGCGCCGCGAAAGATGCCCAAGCTGGCCACGAAACGGCCAAGGAGTGCTCCACCGATGTCGGTCCGATGCGCGGATTAAGAAGTTGAGAACGGATGTGTTGCTGGGTCCAGCCGGTTGACGTCTTGGAAACGAGCTGTGCAGGACGAAACTCCCCGATGACATCCATGACTGTTCATCCGCAGCCAGCCACACGCAGTGGCTCTCCCTCCTCCTTACCCGAGCACAACCAGCCCTCGGCGACCGAGATACCTGCGACCTCCAGCCTGGAAATCGCACTCGACCTGTCCGAGCCCGCCACCACCTGCACCATGGGCTCCAAATTCTGGCCGAGATCCGGCTCGCCCGGCATCCTCCACCATTTCGTACGCCCAGTGCCTTCCCCCTAATAACTCACCAGTTCGTTTGGCCTAACCAACCCAGACCGAAACCCTCGTCACCTTCGAATTCACCACCGCCTCCCACCCCACGCCACACAGCATCCTCTTCCTCGGCGGTCTAGGCGACGGCCTCGCCACAACCTCCTACGTAGCCGACGTCGTCGCCGCACTCCAACCCACCGCCTGGTCCCTCTTCACTCCCACGCTCACCTCCTCCTACCAAGCATGGGGCTTCGGCCACCTCGACCGCGACACCGACGAGATCGCCCAGTGCATACGGCACATCCAAGAATACAAGACCGCCAAGTACGGCAGTCCCGGGAAATTGGTCCTCTTCGGGCATTCCACGGGAAGTCAATGCGTGCTGCATTATCTGTCGCGGCCCAATCCGCACACGTCCATCCCGCCGTTTGACAAGGGGCTGGAGCATGTCACGAGGCCGGTCATTGACGGCGGTATCATGCAGGCCCCTGTTTCGGACAGGGAAGCCATCAAGCTGGTCGTTGAGTCCGGTTTCTTGGGCAGGACACCCAGCGAGCTGCGCGAGACGTACAATACCCTCGTGGCCCTTGCCAAGGAAGCAGTGTCCAAGGACCCCTCAACGGATAGCATGCTCCCCATCCCATTGACATGCCAATTTGGCTACCCGCGCAACACCCCCGTCAGCGCCCGGCGATTCCTGAGTCTCGTCAGCCCGGACAGTCCCCAGTCCCCGTCCGAGGACGACCTGTTCAGCTCGGACCTGGGCGACGAGCAGCTTGCCAAGACGTTCGGCATGGTCAGCCAGCGGGGCTTGCTCAGGGGCATGCTGATGGTGCTGATGTCGGGGAAAGACCAGGCTGTGCCGGACTGGGTGGACAAGGAGGCGTTGCTGGCGAGGTGGAGGCTTGCGGCAGACCATGATGGGAGATACCGGATATGGGATCAGGAGAGAAGTGGGTTGATACCGGGTGCTTCGCATGCGTTGAGCAATGATGATCAGGCGGAGCCGAGGAGGTTTCTTGTCCGCAGGGTGCTGGCGTACTTGGCGGATCTGGAGAAGAGGGATTGAGCTGCCATAGAAAAAGAGAGCAATAAAAACTGCATAGAGTAATAGCTCCTTGTATTCTCCGAGACGACAGTTTGAGAGTGCTGCGATATGTGCCTTCCGTGAAAGTGAAAGAGGGTGGGGTTGGCTAAGGGCTCTGTCAACCAACTTCAACCCTTTTCTCCCAATTCCGCACCAGTTGCGCTCACACAAGCCCCATCCCAGTCCGGCCGTGCCAGGCGTTAGGCAGGACTCTAACAGCCCCTCTCTTGCTCGCAACCTCCGCCCCCCTTGCAGCGACCAGAGTACTTGCGCCACCGAAGGAGTCGAGCATCTTTGAGCCAGATACTCTCCAACTCCCCTTCTAAAATGTAGGAGCAATCCTCACCCCCTCCCTCCCACCACCCCCCAACTTAAACGTCCGCAGCGAGTTCGTCGACAACTTCTGCGCATGCATTTTGTTCCCAGTCCCAACAGCTCCATTCCCATGCGGCGGCGACCTCACACTGGCGCTGCGCGACAGGGCAGGCGAAGGCGGCATCGAGTTGCCCCGTGATCTGACATTTAACTTGCCCATCATGGCTGCCATGGCCGCGGCCGGGTCGAGGGGAGGAGTGGGCGGGGAGCGGGGGGCTATGCCCATGCCTGTCCCACCCATGCTGCCCGTGTGCTGGGTTGCTGGGAACAGGCTGCGACTTTCGTGAGAGGGTGAGACGGCCCTGGTGTTGAGAGCGCGGCCATTCTGCGCTGCCATCATCCTCTCCAGGGATGTGGCTCGCAGCTGAATGTTTGACGCCGAAGATCGTCTGGTGTTGGAGGTGGTCGGCGGGGTCGGCGGTCTGCCCATCCGGTTGTTGCCTGCGCCAAACTGCTGCTGGAGTTGCTCAAAGGTCAACGGCACCGGCGGCAGTTTGCTGAGTCTCCGGATAGAGGGCATGTTGATGTCAATGAAACTGGACATGGCACGCATGGCGGCGCTGTTCTCATGGGCAGCCATGGCGTTTGTCTCGACAAGTGGCGTGCTCCCTCTGGCGAGATGCAGTTCGTTGAGGGTTTGTTGGACTGGGCCGTTCTTCGGCGCGCCGCGGATACTGGCTTGGATGTGGCTCATGACGTTGTCAAAGTCGACTCCGTTCTGGCGGTTTCCAGCGGGGACGTATGCTGGCGTCGCGCCGAGGACCGTCGTCTGGGTGAGGACGAAGAAGGAACCGTCCCTGATCTTGGTCCGCACGAGGTTCCAGCGTGCTCTCGCCGGATTGCGCTCCAAAGCCGGCTGGTAGACCTTGAGGCGAGCAAGCTTGGAGTAGAAGGCCTCAAGTCGCCTCGCTATCCTTTCGAGCGTCTGTATCAGGAACGTGGCTACAACCGTGAGGCTCTGGCTGTCGTTCCTGTCCCCCATGGCAGCAATGGCATCAAACGCATCCATGCCGTGGCATGCCTCCTCCCGGATGTCCTCCAGCAGCTCGATGTCGAGCTCGACGCTCTTTGCCGCATAGTTGAAGATGCCACGCTCGGCAAAGCGTGTGTTGCTGCTGCTCTCGCACACAAACTGGCCGACGAGGGCAACCTCCTGGGACGTGGCAACTGCGTCCGGTAATGTCTTGGCTCGAGCAATAATCCCCAGCACATCTGGCAGCCGTATCTCCGTTCCAGACGCCGCGGCATCAGCAAGGGTGAAGGAGAGCTTGAGTACAAGCTCTTGCAGCTTGGCGCCGAAGAGGGCAGAGAAGCCAGTCTGGAGTAGGCGAGACTGGTAGTCGTAGAACATCCGGACGCCCAGGCCTATGTTCAGCATGTTCTCTCTCCGCCATACGTTTTCGGATCCACGGAGAAACTCATCGCTGGTCCCATCGTCCCTGGCGCCCAAGATTTCGTACATCTCAAACCTGTGGGCCACGAGCGTCTCGACCGTGGTCCGCAGGTAAGCAGCCCACAAGTCATACAGGTCTGCCAACTCCGGAGCGCAGTGAAAGTCAGGCTTGGGTGTGAGCTGCCCCACGAAGTATTTTGTCAGGAGGCTGCTGACCTCGGGGTTGTTGGTGTGGGCGAGGTTATCGAACGTCTTTGAGCAGTCGACGCCCGCGTTGGATTGGATGATGATGGTGCCTCCCGGGTGCATCGGGACAAAGTCAGTCACGTCGTACACGCTGCCGTGGACAGCAATCCACATACGGCCGCCAGGGCGATGACCGGTGTGACGGGCGAGCTGAGAGAGGGGTATGGTCGGCAGGTTGCAGGGCAGAGGCTTGGGCGTCATGAAAACATCAAGCATGAAACGGCGCTCGGCAAATGCTTTGTTAAGGATGATGTCGGCAGCCTCCATGCTGGAGGCGCAGTGGCTGTAGAGCGCCTTCCGGATACCGTTCATGACCGAGTCGAATACAGCAACAGAGCCGCAGACGTACAGATGGCCGCCAAGACCGCCCTGCTTCTTCGACATGACAAGTTCGGAGACTGTCGCGGCCTGCTCGAGGATCAGGGCGTCAATGTACCGTGGCCGCATCTCCTTCTCAATGAGGTCGCGTGATCTGGGGTCGTAGACAAGACCGTGGCTGTCACGAGAGAAAGCAACGTGGACTTCCATGAGTCCAGCATCCACGTACTCCCGGAGCTCTTCCTCATAGCAGAACTTTGCGCGGCTCTGTACTCCCAGGTAAAGGATATCCCTCCCTGCCGAGTTATTGTGGGAGGCCAGTCGAGCCTGCCAGAAGCTCCGAAACGGCGCAATGCCGCTGCCTCCGGCAAAGTAGGCGCACGGGCCGGCCCTGTCGATGGGGAGCTGGAAGTTGAGCGGGCGGGAAACACCGATCAGGATGTCCTCGTCGGTCTCGATCATCTCGTCGTTTGACGGAAGAAAGGGGTTCAAGAACCCGCTGCCGACGCCGGCACAGACCATCTCGTTGTTGCCAGCAAAGGTCGAGCAGAGCTTGTACTCGGCCCGGGAAATGGTCAAATCGACGGTTGACGGCAGCAGCTCCTGGGAGTAGTTCGAGATGGAGTAGGTCCTGGGCACCTCGACAGGAATTAAGTCGCTCAGCCAGGAGAAGTCGCCTGTGAGAGTGAACGCGCGATCCCAGATGTGCTGGTTCGTGTCGAGAACGGCAGCTTGCAGGAGATCACCGAGCGTTCCACGCACCGGCCACTCGGTGGTAGCCAAGACCTGAAGGACCGTGTTGGATGATGCTCGGAGCATATCGTGAACCTTGAGGGCAAGCTCTTTCGTAATGGGTGCCAAGTGGCCACGCCTGAGGATGTCCTTCACCGTGAGCCGGGGAGTGGAAGTGTGGCGCACGTAACCCAGGTGTCGCGCGAACCGCTGCCATTGCGCGGTTAACGTGACCGGGTAGTCGAGATACTCGGCAAGACCCAGAGCGGCAGCGACTTTGGCACACTCGCCCCAGCTGTTTAGGGGCATAACGGCCAGCCGGTCGCCGGGCTGGAAAGTGATACCGGTGTCCTGGAGATCGAGGGTGACCATGGCAATGGACCGGTTCGGGTCCGTGTCGACAAAGGAGCGGCTGAGGATCCGGGACTTGTAGCGGCACTCCTCGAAGGTGCCGCGGATTTCGTGGGGCTCAACGTCGATGTCGCCACGAAAGCCTTCCAGGCGCTCCTTCATGGCCTCGGAGAACTGCCTGTGCGTCTCCTCCCACGGCTTGGCATTTGAGTCAGGGGCTCCGGACAAGCCGTTCGTCTCTGTCCGCCCCGTCTTGCTTGCGATTTCGAGAATGCCGTAGACCTTGTATCTGTGGGTTCCCATGAAACCCCTCTCTCCACAATAGGCCTCGACAATGCCCTCGAGAACACCCATCAGTCTCGGATCACCGGACTGCTTCACGAATTCAGGGATGCTGTAGTGGTACTCGATGGCGGCGATGAAGGCCCGGAGGTTGGAAGGGAGCCAGGCCCGCAGATGAAGCCCCTCTCTGCCCAAGAATGAGTCGTACTTCTTGCGTCCCAGAAAGGCATCCATGACAAGGAATGGCGGGAATTGCAAGCCGGAGGATGCCGGACATCGCTTGCTCAGTGGAGCCGAAAACTTTCCCCATCGAATCCACTGGTGGCCGGGCACATAGTTCTCTCCTGAGTTGGGATTCGTGTTGATGCTGTGAAAGGCGTTTGGCATCCGTTCGAGGATCTCCTTGAGACGAACAAGCTCGTGCAGCAATTTCTCGATGTCCTTGTGCATAACAGCCTCTTGGCAGGCAGCGATGGCGGCTGGGCCGTGTTGGAAAGAGGCTGGGCTCATTAGCGAGGGAGAAACAAGGGGAAAGAAAAGCGGGGGGGATATATGAAAGCAACCTGAAGGGTGGGAAGAGACGCAAAGGCAGGCGGAAAGGGGGCGAGGGATGAGAGAAATCGGCGCTTACCCGAAGTCTCAGCACAACCTTTCTGAAAGGCAATCTCGGTCCTCTCGCCAAAGACAGGCCAGCGCATCTCCATGTTGTCAAAGCGGCCGACGTACGGGTATGTCGAGGTCGGGTCCTTGATCTTCATGTTGAAGGACGACTGGTCGAAGAAGGTCAGGTGAGGAATGGAGCGCCCCAGCCGCCGAGAGATCTCCCAGTACGGCAGTGCAATGCAGCGCGGTATGCCAACGAGTTCCTCGCCCAAGTCGCCGCCCATCTCACAGTTTGGCCGGAACTTGGCGGGGCTGACCGTCACACCCTCGTGGCCGTCGTTCTTGTCCTCGTAGCGATAGATGGAGCAAAGCATTCCCAAGGCGACGACGGCGGCCCAAAGTGCGTGGTCGGGAATGATGTCCTCAGTGCCGCGGACGAGAGGTAAAGCGATGACGCTCTCTCTGACCCTTCCCCTGGCGACACAGCCCGGCATCCGCTCGCAGAGACCGGACCATATCCTGCCCGGGGAATTGGCAAGCGCTCCGGGTGACTCGTTGTAATCCGGGGGGCAAAATCCGTGTTCGGCGCTGAGATAGCCATCCTTCCAACCCGTCCTTGGACCGATCTCCTCAGCCCTGATCATGACTTGGCGTGCTGGAGCTCCGAGAGCGACGGCAAGGAGGTCGAGCTCGGCGGCGTTGAGTGTGTCGATGTTCTTCATGGTTCCGATGTCTTTCGCCGACGGGATGTTGGAGTACAGGATCTCGTTGATGGACTTGCGTTCCCTCATGCGGAGCCACTCTTCGGCGTCGACACCTCTTGGGATCTGGCCATGGTCAGCTGAGGACGTCGGTCGTCTCTCGCGGCGAGACTTACATCGAAGGCAGCATGGATATCACCAGGCTGAGTGTAACCCGAGAATGAACAACCGCGAGGGCCGATCCGGCTGCTGGACCTGCTGCGGCCAGCAACTGAGCCGGCAGGACAGTGGCCCGCGGCCATGCCGGACACTGGACAAGAAGCAATCGACATTATGAGTTGAAGTACGTCCCGCGTAACGAGCAAGGATTAGGAATGGGTATCGAAGGGCCACCAGGGCGAGGTCGAAGCGAAGAGTGGCACACTCTGAGGATTATGAGTCGGCGTGACCAGAACATGTTGAACGCAGTACGGTGCGCCGAGGACGGTTGCGCTGGTTATACCGTCGCCAAGGCGATGAGGCTGTCACCGAGACCCGACACGGGGCAGCCCATCGGTAGCATCTCGAAACCCCCACAGGGAAGGATCCTGAGGCCGGATGAACTCTGAATGACCAAATTTAGCTTGGCGACTTAAAGTTATTGAGCGGAGATGCCAGACGAACCCTAGTTAGACCGAGTTCCTCAGCTTAGTGGTCATGCTGCTCGAGTTGAGGAATTGGCCGGGAGGCATGTCGAGTTTTCGATGTCCACATTGTCCAGGGCTCGAGTCGAAGGGTTTCTGAAACCAGCCATCGTCCCATCTCCTGGGCGGTCGGTTGGCGGGGGACATGGGGTGGTCAAAAATTGCGACGAAAAACGACAAAAGAGTTCCAGCTCAAGGCTTGTCTGGTTTCATGTTGTTTGCTGATTTGGAGTCTGCACTCCGGAGCAGGTCCATGGCGTTTTGGTTCATCGCTTGCTTGCCGCTTCGCTGTTGAGTGTGGTTTGGGGTTCCAGCCAAGAGTTGCCTGGGATTGTGGGTTGAAAATTCATCCAACCAAATCACGCTTAAGGGGAGGAAAGCCCCACTCGGAGGCCGGACCACTTCAGACCGAAGACGCAAGCGCACGGACATTATCACGAAGGTGCTGCTTGGCAGGACGCGTCACCTCCACTGCCGAATCACACCTTCGGTTGCTTCTTCTATTTCAACTTTCAACGGCCAGTGTTGCCCTGGTGTCGACCAAAGCGCTGTATCTAACTTCTTTGCAATAACACATTTTTAAGTTTTACAGGTCAATGGATGCTGTTGAAACCAACAGATTGTTGCCTTTCTTTTTCTTTCAAAAACGTGCCCAAGTTCAAGGCCCACCAGTTGAATCCCTCGTTTGTTCGTTGGCGAACAGGATCCGACAATCATCTCATCATGCACATGGATCTGCATCATGAGTCTTCTTGGCGGCTGAGAACTTCAAGGGGGCAAACCAGGTTGTCGTGAGCGCTCCAATCTTCAAACATTCGCCAAGTGCCAAGCAGTTCCAGGGCCCAGCATGTGTCCAGAGGAACAAGCATCAAAATGCCCACATCCCGAGGCCACGCATGGACTCGACCCTTTGCTGGAGAAGCTGACCATGGACGGGAGCTTGGAGACTGGAGGCCCGAGGGGTAGCTTCTGGTCAACCGTCAACACATCCCGTCCTTGGGTGGCGGGGCCACAGCTGCACGCCTCGTGCATCGGAAACGGCTTCGTCTCGAGGCTGGCTGTTCAGAACCGCCTCCTTACAGAGCCAGCAACGGGCACTGCTTGAGTTAAGCCTTGGCGGACTTGAACGGACTCAGCAGGTGTCTTGAGCCTAGTGGACCGGAACTTAATTGCGCTGTTTACAGCTCTTGTTGGGCCCTGAAGTTCCTGAACCCATATCATGATGTCCATTATCCTTGAGTGTCCACGCCGCCAATGGTTGTCATGATTCCTGGTAATCTTCAGGGCCCATACAACTCCTTAAATTTCCGTTTCTGATATCTAAGAGCATAGGCCTTTACTAATCCGATATTTTCATATTCTTAGACGTCGCGCCGATCCTTACTAGAGCAATTCATCATGATTGGGAGTAAGTCGGTGTTGAGGTTTTGGCCTTCCTTCAGTTACCACCCAGCGTCCACCCGGGCTTTTGAGATCCCACTTCCAAAGGGAGCTGTAGCCTGTGATTAGGAGGCTGAACCTGTCGGGATTAAGTGAAGTACAACAAAGGGACTGTTGCTAGGGATCGTAACAAACCTGACGATGACATGATCTGGGCATGACGCGGAATTTCGAAGCAGTGACTGAATTGAGTGACCTCCTCTCCAGATCCTTCGATGTTTCGTCCAAACCGTGACTCCGAGTCCACACCAAACCTTAAAGCGACTCCAACTACTGAGCAAAACCACGACCTAGTGACCTGCTAATGCCATATTTCAACCCAAAGTCGCAGAACTTGAACTGAACCGATTTCCCCGCCACAACTTGGGAAGCAAACTTCTGTCACCCACCACAACCGCTATCGCCATCTGTCGAGTATTAGTTACACCGGTCTTACAATGTCAGGACGGCAACTTCGCAAGCGGAAGCTTCAGGATGAAGTCAGCGACAACCCGAAGCTGGTCCAAACTCGGCGTCGGATCAAGAAAGTGGAGGACAACGAGCCTCAAGTCCCTCCCGCGCAGGTCCGATCCGACATCGTCTCGCCGCGCAAGATGAAGAAGCGCAAGGCAAGCGCCCGGCATCGGCATGCATCCCTGGACGACAAACCTGACCTCGAGCAACATGCAAAACAAGAGGTCAAAGCCGAGCTGTACAAGTACGAATTTCCGGCCCATCAATCTGTCTGCATCCACGCTCTAACTTGGCCTTCACAATAGGAAGCACGGGCAGGAGGACAAATACTCGCGCGCCGTTTTCGCAGTCAGCGCCGATACTGAAGATGACGTCAAACACCACTCCAAAGTCAAGAACGAAGACTTGGATGACGATTCGGACTTGTACAACTCGGACAAAGAGGAGGAGCAGTTCGCTTTGGCAGTCAACGACGTGATTGCGGACACCGAGGCCGAAACCGACGACCACTTCGCCGAGGATGAGGAGGAGAAGTTCGCTTCGGCAGCCAACGATGCGATCGCAAAACACGACTCCGAGCCCGAGACCGACGACGACTTGGATGGGGAGGATGGACAGTTCGCTTCGGCAGTCGACGAGGTGATCAAGGTCGCACGGGAACTCGGGAACTCAGCTCCATCCAAGGCCTGGAAATGTCAGATTGGCGACGTCGGTCCATCTTACCATCTTACTGTCTTGATGAGCCATGTTGACACACCGCAGGTACTCCGCAAACACTTCCCAGCACCAACCCCGCCATCCAACAAAGAAGATGACGGCGTCAAGAACGATGCGGGCACCAAGCTCGATGACTGGCAGCTTCTCGACAAGGCCAGTCTCAAGGCTCAAGCCGCCGAGGCATGGGAGTGTTACTACTCGAGCAAAACGCATCTCAAGTGCCAGACTTCTGACGCCGCTGCCGACCTGAAAGGCGAGAGCGTCGCGTCCCGGGATAAAGAGTGGGATGCCGACCTCGAGCGCATCAAGGAGCGGGCAAGGGCCGATACGGCGACAATTGTCGACATGATGGGTGCTGTTCTGAAGAAGCGGGTTGGCCAGCTCGAGGAAGCCATGAAGGTGGCGATGGAACTTGAGGTGCAGCGTTTAGGGATGCAGTTCGGGGACGATGTTTTGGGAGGGTCGCTTGGTGACTCGGAGCTGTGGTGAGGTCTGTTTGAGCAAGATTTGTTTGGACGGAGATGGCGAGTTTAAGGACGTGTTGATCTCCAAGGCTTGCCTGCATCGTGGTTGAGTCGGGACTCGGATTGTTGCGCAGGTGGAGAGTCTGGGTGGTAGGCAAGTTGCGACAGGTTAACTTGGGTTTTTGTTGTAGATTATTGAGATTCTTCGAGTAGGTGATTGAGCATCAAGGAAAAATCTTGTGGTCGGCCCAAGAAGCCCTCTGTTAATGTTCGTGAAGAACTCAGATGTTGTGATGATGAATCAGCAAGAGTTAACTGGCCGTTGTTGGCGGACAAGTGGGACGATGTACCCTAACCCTGGCCCACTTCCAATTGCGCCAAGGCTCACAAGGCGGTGAGGGCTGCAGCTTGCCCCGCATTTGGCGAGACCCTGCGTTGCCCCGCAGCAGCTATCGCAATTTCTTATCACCCACCAGGGGAAAAAGCTAGCCTGCAAAATTTCCTGCCCGATTGTTCTTGGAGTCTGCAACAACCCGCAGTCCAGTCCTTCCTTTCCTTTTCTTTCGTTTTCTTGTGATACCCCTTTCTCTCGCGATGGACCGACAAAGACTGGAGGCGCTCCTGAAGGAGACGCAAGTTCGTATGTTGCACCATTCTCTCCCTTGACCGCGCCTGGGCGGTCGCTCTGCCCGACCTGTAACAGCGAGCAATGCCTGCAGAAACATCGTGCTAATGGTTTTCCCTCCAGCCGACACACAAAACCTCAAGGCGGTCACCGCCGAGCTCCAGAAGAACTACTACTCTCAGCCGGAGAGTCTCCTCCTTCTCTGCGAGATCGTCGCAACTGGGCAGGATGTCAACGTGCGGCAGCAGGCAGCCGTGCAGGCTGCCCGCCTGGCGGTCAAGCACTGGGAAAAGATTCCCAAGGAGCAGAAGCCGGCCGTACGCCAGCACCTGGTCCAGGCGACCATGAACGAGCAGACCCCTAGGGGGCGCCACGCCAACGCCCGCCTTGTCGCTGCGATTGCCGCAATCGACCTCGAGGACGGCGAATGGCCCGATCTGGTCCCCGCTCTTTTTACCCTGGCGAGCAGCAACGAAGTTGCCCAGCGTGAAGTCGGCTCCTACATCATCTTCAGCCTGCTGGAGGAGAACCCGACCTCCTTCGCCGACGACATCCCCAAGCTCCTCGAGCTGTTCGGGCACACCCTCCGCGACCCTCAGAGTGCCGATGTCCGCATTAACTCGATGATGTCCATTGGCGCCATGCTGCTCATGTTTGAGCCTCTCGAGGATGAGGAGTCGGTCGCGACCCTCCAGACCCTTATCCCGCCCATGGTCGACGTGCTCAAGGACGCCGTCCAGTCCGGCGACGACGAGAAGACCGGCCAGTCCTTTGAGGTCTTCCAGCAATTCCTTGCGTACGAGTCGGCCCTCCTGGGCAAGTACCTCAAGGACCTCGTCCAGTTCATGATCGACCTGGCCGCCAACAAGCAGGCTGAGGATGACGTCCGCGCCCAAGCGCTCGCCTTCCTGGCCCAGACGGTCCGCTACCGCCGCATGAAGATCCAGGGCATGAAGGACATGGGCCAGGAGCTCACCCAGAAGAGCTTGCTGATCCTCACCGAGATCGACGACGATGAGGACGATGACGACATGGGCCCTGCCCGCTCAGCTCTGGCTCTTCTCGACCAGTTGGCCAACGACCTCCCGCCCCGCCAGGTCATTGTGCCCCTGCTCGACGCCCTCCCCAAGTTCGCGACGTCCACCGAACCCGGGTACCGGAAGGCGGGCATTCTAGCCCTGGGTACTGTCGTCGAGGGCGCGCCCGACTTCATCGCCTCGCAGGTTAAGGCCATCATGCCTCTTGCCATCAACCTTCTGAACGACCCCGACGTTGGCGTCCGGCACACCGCCTTGATTGGCCTTGCTCGCCTGGCCGACGACATCGCCGAGGAGCTCTCGGCCTTCAACGAGCCCATCATGACCGCGCTCGTCAAGAACCTGCAGGCTGCCATGACCCCCACCGCCGACCAGAAGCTGGCCAAGAAGAACATCGAGATTATCCGCTCCGTGTGCGGCGCTCTCGACGCCATGTCCGAGGGTCTCGACGCCGAGTTCATGAAGCAGCACGCTGGCGAGCTGATTAGCAACATTGGTGCCCTCATCACCCACGACGACTACAAGGTCAAGGTTGCCGCCTCTGGCGCCATTGGTGCTATCGCTGAGTGCCTCGGCGAGGACTTCAAGCCCTACTTTGAGCAGACTATGCACGCCCTGGGCGCCTACCTCACCATCAAGGACTCCGAGGATGACCTCTCCCTGCGCAGCGGCGTGTGCGACTCCATCGGCCGCATCGCCACCGCTGTCGGCGCCCAGGCCTTCCAGCCTTACGTCGTGGACCTGATGCGCTCCAGCGAGGAGGCCCTGCAGCTCGACAACTCCAGGCTGAGGGAGAGCAGCTTCATTCTCTGGAGTTCTCTCGCCAAGGTCTACGAGAAGGAGTTTGCGCCTTTCCTGCCTGGCGTCTTCAAGGGTCTCTTTGAGAGCCTGAAGCTTGAGGAGGAGGAGATCAAGCTCACCCTCAGCGAGGAGGAGAAGGGCATCGTTGGCACCGACAACGAGGTTATCACCGGCGGCAAGAAACTCAAGATCAAGGGCGATGATGAGGACGAGGACTGGATGGATGACGACGAGGACGATGACTACGAGGATTTTGGCGTCTCGGTCGAGGCGCTCGAGAAGGAGGTAGCCATCGAGATCCTTGGCGACGTCATCACCTACGCTTGTGGCACACAAGAGATCACCGAGTACCTCGAGAAGGCCGTCGAGAGCATCTCGCCGCTCGCCGAGCACTCGTACGAGGGCTGCCGCAAGGCCGCCGTGGCCACTCTCTGGCGGTCGTATGCCCGCGTCTGGCAGCTCATGGAGCAGGAGACCGGCACCAACTGGGAGCCCGGCCTTCCCCTCAAGCAGACGCCGACCGTCACGCTGGTCAAGCTCGGCGAGATTGTGTGCAAGGCGACGCTCGCCCTGTGGCACGAGGAGGCTGATCGGTAAGTTCTATCCTCCATACGTCTATTCCTCTCTTGCGTGATGACCACCTTGCGTTATTACCCAGCTCACTCAAACGCATTATTGCGGATGCTGAGAACGCGTAACTATCTACTCCTGATTGCATTTCTTCCTTCTTCCTTGTTCAGCAGTGTCGTTCTGGGGCCAGTGCTAACTGCTGCAAGGTCGGTCGTCACTGAGATCAACCGCAACGTCGCGGCTACCCTCAAGGCTTGCGGCCCCGCCATCCTGGCCCAGGAGGACTTCATGAAGGAGGTCGTCACCGTCATCTCCACCATCATCACCCGGTCCCACCCGTGCCAGCAGGACCTCGGCGACGAGGACGAGGAGCAGGAGGTCGAGGGCTCGTCCGAGTACGACTGGCTTGTTATTGACACCGCGCTCGACGTTGTCATTGGCCTCGCTGTTGCCCTTGGCCCCGGCTTCGCCGAGCTCTGGAAGATCTTCGAGAAGCCCATCCTGCGGTTTGCCGCGTCCGAGTCGGAGAACATTGAGCGGTCCACCGGTGTTGGCGTCATCGCCGAGTGCGCCGCCAACATGGAAGCTGCCGTCACGCCGTACACCGAGAAGCTGCTCAAGCTGCTCCTCAAGCGTCTCTCGGACACGGACCTCGAGACCAAGAGCAACGCGGCCTACGCCACCGGGCAGCTCATCCTCAACTCGACCGACAGCAACACGTACCTGCCCCACTACACCACCATCTTGCAGAAGCTCGAGCCCATGCTGCAGATGAACGAGGCGCGCATCAAGGACAATGCCGCCGGCTGCATCTCGCGCATGACCATGGCCCACCCCGACCGGATCCCGCTTCCCGAGGTTCTCCCCGCCCTGGTCAGCCTCCTCCCGCTCAAGGACGACTACGAGGAGAACTCGCCTGTCTACGAGTGCATCCTGAAGCTTTGTAAGTCCACCGATGTTGCACAATCTGAGCTTTCACTGACCAAGTCTAGACGAGAACAACGAGCCCACCATCCAGCAGCTCACGCCGAAGCTGATCCCCGTCTTCGAGGCCGTCCTCAGCCCGCCGACGGAGCAGCTCGATGACGAGACGCGCGAGATCGTCCGCAAGACCGTCTTCCTGCTGTACCAGGCCAACCAGGGCCTCTTCAGCAGCAACCCCAACGTGCTGAAGCTCGCTGGTGTTGCTTGAGGTGGAGTGAAAGTTCGGAGACGTGAAGTGAATGAGAAGAATGAATGGGCGGACATCTAGCGATGATTCAACCGGCACGATGAGTGATGAGTTCCGACCTAATGATGGACTTACATAAAATGAGGGGTTAATTTGGTGCATGGGGCGGGATGGGGCAGTTGGCTTTTGTCGTATAAAAGTTGCGAGGGCTGATATAGCCTCAGTTTATTGACGCAAGATGTCGTTTGTGTCCCCGACTTTGCTGTTCTCACTGCCTTGCCTACGATACTTGACACCCGTGTCCCCCCGCTATGTCCCATATCAACTTCACAATGTTCTTCTCCTCTCTCCTGTCGCCCTTCCGGACATTCATGTCAACGCCATGCTGCTCATGTTAGGCTCATGAGACGCGGGATGAGTGAGCAAGGGGACAATTGAAGACAGCTGGAGGGCACATGAGGAGATCCCAAGGGTGGCTGACCGGGAACTGCGATAGAGGCCGTGAGAGGACTTATGGGGGATTCGGTTCGTCCAGCTGACTACGAGGTGAGGGCTCTCACCTGGCGGACTGCCGTTGTTGGACATGAGTGTTCGATATGCGGGAGCGGGGAGTCATGAACAGCAACGGTGTGGTAAGACGCGTCACATACGTAGGAGGGACGGCGAGAAGGGATGGGGAAAGCAAAAAGGGGATGAAGGGGATGAGGAATGGGCAAAAGGGGAGGACCAAGTCTCTTCGACCTGATCGGATGCTGTCTTTGGACGAGCTGGGAATCGAACCCAGGACCTTTCGCATACAGAGGAGCATGCTAAGCGAACGCTCTACCAACTGAGCCACACGCCCGACTTTTCCTGTGGTGTTGAAGAAGAGAGGGGGTGGTTGTGTTGTTGAGTGGTGGTGTTCTCAGGGGTTGCAACCCTAAGTTAGTCGAGTGGGCCTGTCAGAAATTTTGGGTTTGTCGCTTTGGGCCAGAAAAACGTGCCGCGGTCCGCGCCGGAATGGCTTGGCAAACAAAGCTCGAATGATTTAGGGTTAGGGTACCCCTTTTCTCACCATCCGTCTCTCGAACTCCCCGTTGAAGTGTTGCTGGGCAACACACTACGGCATTTGTGTCTCTTCGTTGCTGCTTCTCAGAAATATCATATTGAGATCTCCAACATTACTCTACTGAAACCGACATAAGAAAAAGGATCAAACAACGCCCCTGAACGCCCAACATGCCCGAGGATGTCCCTGTTTACAAAACTCCCACCACAGCTGCTTCCCAATCCCAACACTCCTTTTCAACCTCGCTCAGTCTCCCCTCTCAACCTCGCAAATCTCACCTCCCAAACGCATTCGAGTACCCCTGCGGCTGCGCATCATACCCATACCCCGGCTTCGCGACGCTGTTACTCTCCCCCTCATACCTCCCCTGCGGCTGCTGCTGAACCCCAACGGGCAACGTCTGCGGATGCGGCTGCACATTCAGCATCTGCAAACTCTCTGCCGTACTCGTCCCCCTCCCACTATCCACACTCTCCAACTGCACATCCTTATACCCCCTCAACACCCTTGACGGATGACTCCACAAAAACACCACCGCCACAAGAAACATCAGCGCCCCATCCAGACCCAGCAGATACGCCTCGCTCGACATGAGCACGCTATCATTCCCCATGCCAAACTCAGCCATACGAAACAGAGACCGGATGAGGATGAGGATGCTTGAGATGTATAGCGCATAGATGTGTGTTCTCCAGGGCCCCGAGACGGAGTAGGAACGGGGGGTGGGGTTCTTGTTGATGCGCACGTGGAAGGCGACGGTGGTGGCCATGAAGAAGCCAAAGAAGAGGATCTGGATGCCCAGGCCGCCGAGGATGATGTACTCGCCGCGTTGCTGGTCGGATTTGGTTTTGGCTTGGGCCATTAGGCCGCCACCTGGGAGACACGAGAATCTTAGTACCGGGAGAGAATGGAGTGGAAAGATTGAGATTTGAGGGTGGACTTACCACCGCCCTGGGCGAAAAAGGAAAGGACGTCGCCTGTGACGAACACCTTGGTCATCCAGTTCGGCCGGATGAGAGCGTACTCTTCGGCGCCGAGGAGACGGATCAGCCGGCCGAGGATCATGTAGATGGAGGCGGCGAGGAGGGCGGGGCCGAGGAGGATGAGCAGGGTTTGGACGATGTAGGGCTTGAGCGTGAAGTTGGGGGTTTCAGTGGCCGAGATGGCGCGGCCGATGTATCCGATAGCTTCAACTGTTGGGTAGATTAGTATCATGGATGGTTAGGATGATTGAATTCAGGGGAGGAGAGTCGAAACGCACAGATACATCCGATGACGAAGGGGATAAAGTACCATATCCTCCTCCTCACCAGCAACACGACGTGGCCTATCGCGACGACGGCAAAGAGCACGATAAACACGATATTGGCTGCGAGGCTGGGGTCATAGCGGTAGAACTTGAAGCCCTCATTGGGGTTTTCGCCTGCCATGGCGTTGTCCGGTTGAGGATGCCGTCGGTGTCGGGGTTATGTTCGTCGAGATATCGAGACAAATCCGCTGTCCACTGGGGAGTATCCGATGGTCAAAACTTGATAGGAGAGGTTAAGAAGGTGTCCAAACCATCAGCGGGAGCGAACTTCGAGATGAAATAAGCTTTTGAGTTGCTCGACAACGTGGTCGCCCGGGGCGCCATGCTTCTGGCCGCGCGTCTTATCCATGTCCAGCCCCGAGGGTGAAGCGACGAAACCCCATTCCTTCCAATCTCTTGAGGCTGAGCCACGCTCGTGGTGCCTGGACGCCGCATGTTCAAGGTTGAGTTGATCCACAGGGCAGAGCGGGAGCGGAGATAAGCGAATACGCGTATCGTCGTGTTGATCCGTGCCGAATCAGCAGCGTCGCTGAATCCCAAGCCCCACTGTCCCCTTTCCTCCTCGGGCCGGGCCACCCCTGGCGCAGGATCTTTCCGTCGCTGAGCCTCGTGTTGTTCGTGAAACTCGGGTGTGGTTCCCGAGTGAATACGCGGAAAGAAGCATAAAGCTTCAAGTCCCCACCGCACTCAGCCTCTCGAGATGATGCACAAAATGATATTCCTGCTACCTATTCGTACCGGACTGACGTCTACCTTAGCTAGACGATACTGCCAAAGGTAGAGAGCAAACTCTGCGACGCTGCCTGGTACCTTCGCCGCAGCTCCTAAACACGCAGCTTCTGCAAGGCCTCCTCGAGGCTGTCGCCCGTCATGAGCTTGAATACCTCGGTATACCGGCTCTTTGTCTTCTCGACGACCTCGGGGGGCATCTCGACGTTGGGCTTTCCTTTCTGTTTCTGGGTCAGCTGATTTCCATCACTGCGCTGATGAACGGAATGCGAAATCTTACGAGGCCGTTGGCGGTCAGCCAGTTCCTCAGGACCTGCTTGTCGACTGTTGACTGTCAGCATATTACCAGAGTGCAATTTGAGAGGTGGTACAGAGGCACGCACAGGAGTCCTGTTCACGTCCAACTGCAGTAATGTCAGCAACCGTCCATCTCGAATCTCTGAGGAGGAGGACATACCCTGGTAGTCGGCCTTGCTCCAGAAGCGCGACGAGTCGGGACTGAGCATCACAAGCAAGTCAGCATTCTACTTCCCAAGTCTGGGAAGCCCGAAATAAAGGGGTGACGTACGTAAGCACCTCATCAACCAGGTAGATCTCATCAGTCTCCTCATCCAAGCCAAACTCAAACTTGGTGTCGGCCTGCAGGAAACAACACCATTAGCTACCTCCTCCACAAACCATGTCCTCTGCTGACACGACTCACAATGATAATCCCCCGCTCCTCAGCATACGCAGCCCCGGCATTGTAGCAGGCGAGCGCGAGTTGCTCGATGCGGGCGGCGTACCGGTCGCCGACGATGATCCTAGCCTCGTCGGGCGAGATGTTGATATCCTTGTCGCCGAGCTCGGCCTTGGTGGAGGGCGTGTAGATGGGCTGGGGCAGGCGCTCGCACCGCCTCAGGCCGGCGGGCTGCGGCAGCCCGTGGATGGTCTGAGTCTTTTCGTACCTGTGGCGGTCAGCAGGCGGGGTAGATTTGAGGTTTGGGGGGAGGGATACTCACTCTGCCCAGGCACTACCTGTGACATAGCCGCGTACTGTGGGAGTGTTAGCTCATCACAGAAATGCCTGCCGTTGACTCGGGATAGACTTGCCGATCGCCTCAATAGGGAAAATCTTCAGCCGGCTGTGGGTAGGGTCAGCAACCGAGAAGTGTGTGAATGACTGAGACGTTTACACACCGCACAGTCATGGAGCGGCCGCGAAGCATCTTCTGCTCCTCCGCGGTGAGGCCTGCTGCAGGAGGCGGGCCGAGGTGCAAGAAGTGATGCTTAAGGCCGGGGATGCGGTTCGAGAGCACCTCGAACCATTTGGCCGAGAGGAGGGTGAGGATGATACCCTTGGTGGGGATTCCATTCTGACGGCGTGTCAGTTTCAGTCTCTCACTCTCACTCTCATCAACCCCAAGACAATTCTCACTGACCTTTAAGATGACGTCATATGCGCTGATGCGGTCTGAGAATTGAGAGTCAGTCGAGCTGGTTCAAGATGGATGGATGTGTTGTAGTCGTTAGAGGGGTGCCGTACCCGAGGTGACGAACAGGAGCGTGGGCTTGTCGCCGTCTGGGAGTGAGAAAAGATCCCTTCATGAGATGTGAGCATCGGCCCACCAGAGAGAAGTGGGGAGAGCGATGGGCCGGGCAGATATGGCCGATATCGAACAGTGGCTGGTGGGTGAGATGGAGAGTGAAACGCACCTGACCTTGCCCTGGGATATCCGGGGGAGCGAGGTGATGGGAATGCTGGTGAGAACCTCGGAGGCCATTTTGCTGGTGATGAGGGGCAGAATCAGATGCAGGGGTTGTCGAACAAGAACCGGACAAGCTGAGAGATGGGATGAATTGCTGGGTGGGTGAATGGTATGCCAATTGGGTGGAGGCAGACGAGGAGAAAATGCAGCTCCCTGATGTCCAAACAGTCAGACACAACAGGCAACTTCACACTTCAGTTCGGTCGCACTTGTGAGCACCTGTGACTCGCTGTGTCACGAAAAATCTCAATGAGGGGCAGTCGCGCGACGCGATATCGGGGCGCGGGGCAGTTAAAGTGGGGCCCACAGGATTTTCGATCGCGGATTCTGGGGCTCCACTTACCAGCTTCAAGTTCTTTCCTCAACGACCTGGGAGTCAGCAACCTGAAGTTGCCCGCCGACTGATGAGGGGCATCAATCCGTCTCGATGTGACAGGCTTAGGTGAGCGTTGGCCTGAGGTCGATCCTCCTATCCATAACAAACGCAACTCCGAACTGCGGCCGGACGATGCGCGACGCAGGTAACCACGCGTCCGCTGCTTGCCGCCGACTACGGGCTTGGGTCTTGGTGCGACGCAAACACGCCTGATGAGGAAGCGCTGCCTTCATCAACCTCTGTTTCCGCTGTTCGACGGGGACCATTGTCATCCCGAATTTCTGCCGCTTAGTGTGTTCGTTCGAACCACCTGCCGACCGTCATGTCCTCGCCGGGCATGATGCCGGATTGACCACAGCCCTGAACGTCGTGGCAGAGGCCAGTCGAACCCTGAGTGTGAACCATCCGGGTCACGGGTCTACCTGTGAGTTTTAAGGCACCAGAACGGTCCAGAAGAGGTCAAACACAGCCATCTGCCGTTTAGCTGCCGATGTCCCGCCATCCCAGCGCTCTGGCCGGCATTTCCGGCTCACACGGCGCATCCTTGGCATCTCTTCGGATATCCCGCCGACCCCACCGGATCTGGAGCCGCTTTGGTGGAGGTCGGAAGTCGCAACTTGCGGCTCCCGACTCGCAAGCCATGTCAGATGTCAGGGACACTGGGGCAGAGTGGAGGGCCACGCGGATGGTGGGAATGAGGTTCCGGAACGTTATGCCGGCCTGTCCCACTGCTGTCTTCATAAATGTCATGCCCAACGGGCGCCTCTCGGTCAGTTTGGGACTTGCGCTTGGATGAGTAGTCGGACCCCGAGACCGAGGAAATCGACAATGGCGTCAACCAACACCGAGCCGGCCTTCGAGGCCCTCCTCTCCCAGCTCACCCTCCAAGAGAAGGTGTCACTGCTCTCGGGCAACTCCTTCTGCACGACCCCGGGCGTCGCACGCCTCGGCATCCCCCGAGTCAAGGTGCGTGTTCTCCCCAGCATTGCTCTACTGTGTTCTTGCGTGCTAACAACACCAGGTCGCCGACTCCATCAACGGCATCCGGCCACACGCGCTGGAGGATGACACCACAACCGCCGCCTTCCCGAGCACCACCTGTCTGGGCTCGACATGGGACAAGGAATTGCTCGAGCGCATGGGCAAGGAGCTCACCCGCCAGGCCGAACTTAAGAGTGCTCAAGTGGTGCTTGGCCCGACCATCAACATCCACCGCGATCCCCGCGCCGGCCGCAACTTTGAGTGCTTCAGCGAGGATCCTCTGCTCTCGGGCCAGCTCGCTGGCGCCATCGTCAACGGCATCCAGGGGCAGGGTTTCGGCGCTTGCCCCAAGCACTTCGTCTGCAATGACTCCGAGACCATGAGGCACTACTACAATGTCGCCGAGTCCCCCGACTCCCGCGGCCTGAGGGAGATCTACCTGGCTGCGTGGCAACACCTCCTCCGCGTTTCTGACCCTGTGGCCATCATGACGGCGTGAGTTCCTCCCTGGATTACGCCTTGAGAGGAAGACGGTCTGACACGAAGCAGGTACAACAAGGTGGACGGAACCTTTTGCAGCGAGAATGACACCCTCATAACGGACATCCTCCGCAAGACGTGGGGATACAGCGGCGCCACCATGTCCGACTGGTTCGGCACCCGCTCGACTGCCGCTGCTGTCAAGGCCGGCCTGGACCTCGAAATGCCCTTCCCAGTTTTCCGGGGTGCCAACCTTGTGAAGGAGGTCGAAGCGGAGACTGTGACCGAGGCCGAGATCGACCAACGAGTTGTCAAGATGCTCGAATTCCGGGACCGGATCAAGACCTCTCAGAGGGACGAACCTGAACGGTCCGAGATTAACGAGGAGACAAACGCCCTTGCCAGGGAGCTTGCCTCGAGCGGGATGGTTCTCCTGAAGAACGAAGCCGACACTCTGCCCCTGAACCCGTCGCAGCCCCTTAAGGTGGCTGTGATCGGCGAGTTCGCAACCGAGCCCGTCGTCACTGGCGGCGGCAGCGCCTCCTGCAAGCCGCAGTACAAGCAAAAACCCCTCGACGTTCTCCAGGATGCCTTCCGCGAGCACGGCACCGTCCAGTACGCCCCCGGCGTCCGGACACGACGCATCATCCCCGTCGCCCCGACATCCCAACTAACCGCCGCCGACGGCCGCCACGGCGTCGACATCTCCTACTTCAACGACGACAACCCCTCCCAGCCCATCCTCACCGAATTCCAACCCGCCCCGCACGTCTCCATGCTCGGCCAGCCGGAATTCAAACCCGGCCTGCACGTCCCCGGCTCCCGTCTCGAGCTCACCACCACCCTGACCCCGTCCACAACCGGCACCCACACCCTCGCCGTCCGCAGCGCCGGCGCTTTCACCCTCTCCGTCAACGGCACCGTTGTCCTCTCGCGGGATATCCAGCCTGTCCTTACGACCGAACAATTCATCTTCAACCACGCCCTGCTCGAAACCCGCGGCGGGCTCGCCATGACCGCCAACCAACCCTACGACATTCATTTGGTCGCACACTCCCGCACGGAACTAATGGCCCACGGCGAACCCACACCATACAGCGCAACCCTCTGCTTTGAAGAGGAGTACTCCGAAGAATCTGCCATTCAGGACGCAGCGAATTTGGCTCAGTCCTCTGACGTGGCAGTCATCTTCTGCGGCCGCAGCGCGCAGTATGAATCAGAGGGCTTCGATCTCACAGACATGTCCATGCCCGCCAACCAAACCCGTCTAATCCAGGCTGTGGCGACGGTGGCGAAAAAGACGGTGCTGGTGATGTATTGTGGGAATCCCATCGACGTTAGTCCCTTCGTGGATGATGTGGAAGCGGTTATGCTGGCTCATTTCCCGGGCCAGGAAGGGGCTGCTGCTTTGGTGGATATCTTGACTGGGAAGGTCAACCCCAGCGGGAAGTTGGCGACGACATGGTGGAAGCGGTTGGAGGATGCACCGAGTTTTGGGGCGTTTCCTGCGAAGAAGACTGACAAAGGGATCGAGATTAAGTATCCGGAGGGTATCAGGGTGGGGTATCGGTGTGAGGAGTTGGAGAAGAGGGCGAGGTGGGTGTTTGGGTATGGGTTGTCGTATACCACGTTTGGGTATGACAGGTTGAGGGTGGTCGTGGATGAGGAGAGTGAGCCGGGGAGGTTGGTGTGTGAGGTGGAGGTGAGGAATACTGGGAACAGGGATGGAAGGGAGGTCGTGCAGTTGTATGTGCGGCCGACGGAGGGGCAGGGTGCGTTCAGGCCGGAGAGGGAGCTGAAGGGGTTTGAGAAGGTGTTGCTGCGGGCTGGGGAGAGTAAGGTGGTCAGGTTGGAGGTGGATTTGAAGATTGCGTGCAGTTATTGGGATGAGGAGGCAAGGGCTTGGAGGCTGGAGGCGGGGACGTATGGGGTGCAGGTTGGGGATTGCAAGGGAGAGTTTGTTGTGGCTAAGGGGGTGGCGTGGAATCACTTGTAGATGGGTTCATAGGTAGAGTTGGGGCTTGGTTAGTTAACAAGTTTGTGTCATGAATGTCAACATTCTGGTCAGCCCCTGGATGGTCAAGGGCCATACGACTCACCTTTCCTTACCCTCGTCGGCTCTTCTCTTGAGTCTTCTTCTGGCGATGAATCCCATCCTCTTGGCTTTCAGTTCCGTTAGAGCTCAAGATCACCAAACAGTTGCAATCAGGGGTTCAGCCAGCTCAACCTGGCCGGGTAAGGGGACTGGAGTGAGTGCCAACTCCGTCCCGGCACCGCCTGGCTTGCTCTGTCCAATATTATTGCTGTGAAGTTGACCTTGGGTTGATACCTCAAGCCTCAGTTATTCTGGAGAAGTTTCGTTCAGAAGTGTGTCTAGAGACATGTTGCCCCTTTTGGGAGACATCGAGATAGAAATACATACACATACAATGCTCATATTCAAAACACTCGCTACAACCTGGAAGTATCTAGACCCTCAAGCATCTAACTGCACGCCCATCTCCCCACACGCAGCCCGCAACCTCTCCTCATCCCACGACCCAACACTGTCCGGCAGCACAAAGCCGGCATACGACTCCCCCGCCGTGTGAATCAGGTGCTCGATGCCCGCACCATTCGTGAAGCTGATGGCCCGCACATACCGGCTCGCAAACTCGAGCGTAAACGCCTGCCCCGCCGAGATAACCAGCGTCTGGCCCTCCCTGACATCTGTCCACTCCTCCTCGCCCTGCAACCGCACCCTCAACAACCCCTCGGCCACACAGAAGCAGTGGTCGACGTTGGCAAACTTCAACCACCGCTCCTTGAACGGTGATCCCGCGTACTGATTACTCGACTCAATACTCGAAATCGCAAACTTGCCCGCGCACTGCGACGCATTGATAAACGGCCTGGACATCACCCCCCCAAGCATCCACCTCGGGCCCGTGTTCGCCCTCAAGAAATACGGCTCCAGCGGACCGGGCAGGACATTTTCCGTCTCAAGCCACTCGCCCACCTCGGGCGGGACGTAGCCGCGCTCAAAGTGCACGTCGAAGCGGTCCTTGGCCGCCATCACCTTGGGGATGAGCAGGGCCTTGAGGTCGCGGTCGTCGGTCTCGGGGACGATGACGCCCGAGTACGAGTCCGAGACGTAGCGGAAGAAGTCGACCCAGTCGCCGGGGGCGACGAGGCCGAGGGTTTCGGTGTGGGGGCCGAGGAGCTCGGGGTTGTGGATTACTTTCTGTGCAAAAAAGTCAGTGTCATCTTCCATGGAAAAGGGGAAGGGGTGGAACGTACGGGTGGCACATAAGCGAAATCCCCCGGCCCCATGATCCGGCACTTGTCGCCGTTCCACAGCTTCAGGTAGCCCTTGATGACGAGAAAGACGTCGTGCGCCTCGGCGTGCCAGTGGAAGCCGGGGGCGTCGGAGAGGACGGCGCCGCTCGAGAAGACGGCGATGCCGCCGTTGGTCTGCTTGGAGGAGGCGAGGATGCGGAACACGCCCTTGCTGCCCGGGATGGTGAGGCGCTCGCCCTCGAGCTGGTCGATGATGTAGTTTGTCCGCGCGTCGGGCGGGGTGGTGTGGATGGGGATGCCCATTGTGGTGATGTGTAAGAGTGAGGTGAGATGAAGGAAGGGTGTGTGTGTTACGTGGCAGTTGAAATGAAGGCCGAGGTGAGGTGAGCAAAGGTCTTATGTGATTCGGGAGTGAAGGTCGAGGTGAGCAAAGGTCGAGTTGACTTCAGAAGCTGGAAATGACCCCTGAGCTCACCCTTCTGTTATTTATCAGACTGCAACCCCTAATTTCCCCGCAATCCGCTGCTGCCGGCAACTGAATCATGGCTCCAGGGGCATCGCGAATCACCCGCAGTCCCGTACTTGACGCAGCTCGAGGAGTATGGGCTGGGGTCGGAACAGTTTCGACCCGACACTCCACACCGGAATTGCCGACGTTCTGGGCGCTGATGCTCGGAATTTCCGGGTCATTGAACTCCCGCTACCCAGGAACCCCAGTCAAAACATCTGGATTACGAAACTTGGAGCTGATGGTCCCTTTTTGGCAAAGAACGGTCCATGAGCCTTTGGTCCCTACCTATCCATCCTGCTTCGGTGCTTGTTTTGACTTGAACCTTGTGTTTGTTGCCTTGTCAAAACTTCCATTCCGTTCCCAACCCCCACAACCCATAACTGCAGGCCAAGCACAATGGCCCCTCCAACTTCGTTCCGTGCCGTCTACAAGGAGCTAGACGGCCAGGAGATAGACGTGGATGTCTATCTGCCTCAGCCAGATGCCTGCAGAGATGAGACAGGATGCCCAATCAGTACGTGTTTTGTTACCCCCTTTTCTCGATTAGAACTGACCACCAAGGCAGTCATTAACATCCATGGCGGCGCCTTCATGCTCGGGTCCTCGGACATGGTTAACAAGGACCAAGTCCAAGACTGCCTGAACCGAGGATGGATTGTGCTGGTTCCCAATCATCGGCTGTGTCCTCAGGTGGACTTGCTAGAGGGCCCAATGCAGGACTGCCGCGACCTCCTTGCCTGGGTTTACGGCGGCGGGCTGGAGAAAGCTGTTTCAGCTGAAACAGAGGCTTCTTATCCTCTTGACCTCGACCATGTGTTTGCTTATGGCACCTCATCGGGCGGAACTTTGGCTCTCAGTTTGGTCAGTCAATTCACTCTGATGCCTGGGATGAACCTGAGACTGACAATGACAATCAAGGGCTTTGGTGTCCCCCGTCCAGTGGCTGGCATCTACGACATGTACGGGCCCTGCAATTTCTCTGACCCCTTCTGGACGTCAGAGATACCACAAGTTGCATCCAAGCTCCCGCCAGGACTCACCGAGAACTTCCTCAACCAAATCTACGCAGAGAAGCCGGTGCCAATCCGCGGCGGCGTCTCGCTGGAAGGCCAAGCCCCTGGCGCACCCAACTTTAGCGACCCGCGTCAGGCCTTTGCCTTCACCCAGATTGCCCGAGGCTCAGTCCTCAAGGCCATCTATCCTAAAGGGGACTGGGACAAGGTAGACCCCCTGAGGAACATCAGCCCCTCGTTCCCTCCTACTTTTATCGTGCATGGCACGGATGATATCATGGTTCCCATGAGTCTGAGTAAGGATCTTTACGCGAAACTGAAAGAGTGTGGCGTTGAATGTGGGATGGCGGAGGTTCCTGATGAAGGACACACGTTTGCGGCTAAGATGAAGGTGGGATCTCGGACTTGGGAGCTGCAACGGAAGGGGTTTGACTTTTTGGAGGAGCTTGTAAAGAGGAAATAGGTAGACGACAGTTACAATGAATGGTACAGCGATGTGAAAGGTAGCGAAATACAGCGTGAAGTCTTCAACACCATGCTGACGAAAGCCAGATCGAGTACGATCTTCAACCTTGGCATTTACCACGAGATCAAATGGTCTTGGTACCCGCACGGATAGGTGGCTCTACATACTGCCCGAGTCCACGCTGGAATAGAGTCAGGGGTTCGGCACCGGAAAACCCGGGCAACACCAGAGACAGGGGCATGATGATGGTGATGTATTGAGTCTCACAGGAGGATCAAGGGACTACAACTTCCCAGCAATAACACCGAGATGCAGTGGAGTATGGTTGTCACTCGGGTGATAGGCAACAGCGAGATGGTGTATATAATATGTCCTTCTTGGTCACATTCAGGCCTCCCATCCCCCGCCCGTGAGCATGGAAGATGTCAAGAGCACTCCCGATGTCCCCCATGCTTCAACCAGCCCTTTATTGCGTATTATGCACTTCCAGGTTTGATTGTAAGTAGGAACCCACGTTGACCTGAACGATGCCAGCTGGGTGCGACTGGCGTGGAGACTACAAAGGTAAGGTACCTTGAGTTTACATCTGCGAACCTCCAGGACATGGGAGAGATAAGCATGCGGCAGTGCCTGACATCTTGGAGAAACCCATGAGTGTGCTCTCAGCACTATACTGAGACGCCTACAGTACGTCACCCCCTTAGCGTCTCTTTGTATCAACTAACAGCCTGCAGCCGAAGCGGTCCTCTTAATATGGGCTACGAGAGTCTCACTTTGACCGTCTGCGACGTACCATACAAGCCCCTGACCCCTGAGAAAGTAAAGTCCGCATACAAGGTTAACGACACCTTGATCGTCACACCGCACTGGCCGGTGGCAACTGGCTTTAAGCCTTTAATGCCATGTTCGACGCCATTGCCATCTTCATGGTCGTCGGGCTCATGCAGGACTTGCTGGGCCGGCGTGCATCGCAACCAGGGGCTTCACCATCAAGTCCACCACCAACACCTCGGACGGTCACCTCCAGTCTTCCCCAGCAACATGATTGCCGCGCTTCCATCCGCTGGCCACACGACTACAGTCACCGCCCAGGCGCTGCATTTGCCTCTGTTTCAACGACATCCTGTTGGTAAGAGCTGTCCGCCTTGTTCGATGCATGCGCTTGCCCCTGACCGCAATTCCAGGGGGGTTCATCGCTCGTGTTTTCGACGTTTCTCACCGGTGGATGGTGGAGGACTCTGAATGCCCAGACCTCCCCCTGAACTGCCGTCGATTACTGCCGAGGCATGGGCGGACCTCCCCCTCGGGGCAACCCCGGACACACAGGGGCTCGCACCCGCCATGCCCAACGCGAGCCGAACCAGATCGCTGGGAAAGGAGAAGCTAGCGCCATAGCGCGTGGCAGCGGTGGAGCTTTGCCACGGGGACCCCGGATTGCGGGGTCCGGGGCTACCGCGCACTCCGCGCTCCACCGGTGACGATGGGAGTTCGCGACACGACTTTGAGACCTCTGTCGTCTCGCATGCTTCTTGGACAAACGAGAACCCGACACAGACAACGACAGATTCTCGGACATGGATCAGAGGACACCCACACCGTCTACTACTGGCAGCACCACGGGCCACAACATGAAAGTCCGCCGTCCTCGAGCTGCGCGAGCCTGCGATCTATGCCGGGCCAAGAAGAACAAGTGCGACGAACTGTACCCGTGTACTTACTGCAAAGGTTAGATGCGGTAGCATTGGGTCTGCAACCGAATAATGCAGCTAACATCTAATCTGCGAATAGATAGAAATGCAGAGTGTGTCTACAAGGGCCAGCGCCGCTTCTTGCCAGAGTATGCCTCACTGTCCGAAGTCAGAATCCGGGGGTTGAAGGATCACTTACGTGTCAAACGTACCTAGATATGTCAGGCATCTCGAAGACCTCGTCAGGCAACTGACCGAGGCTCAGGGGCAGCCGCGGGTTGATGCCCACGATGGGATGTTCATCAACCGGGAACCGACGGCTCATCAGCCACACCATGGGCACGAAACTGGCCTGCTACCACATACCAGCATACAAGATACCGCCATTGACAGGGCATCACCATCAAGCGCAGCGCCCAGGCAAAACGCGGGCCACGAAGTATCTGGCGTCAACCGGCACACCCAGAACGTCGAGTTTTACGGCAGGTCATCATCAGTCGCCTTACTATCCCAAGTCCAACGATCCGGTGCAGAATCCACCATCCCGACCGAAGGAGAGGTCGACGCAGGCGTCATCGTCTCGAGTCTTCACAACCCAGCCTTCTCCCCGGCCGGCGGACAAAACGACGGACAGGACGGATCCCTCACACCTCCGTCTCACTATCCCCAGTGCCGCAGCTTTTTGGATGGCTTCTTCTCGACCATCCACTTCATCCACCCCCTTATTGACAAGCCAGCGTTCCTTCGACGATGCGAGCTGCTGTGGTCTGGCAACGGGGAAGCAGCGCAGAACTCGAGCTTCACGGCCCTTTACTACAGCATCCTCTCGCTCGGTGCCCTTGTTGGGACCAGGGACGACGAGCCTATCGATGGGGTTTCGAATCTCCAGTGGAGTCGCAGGTTCTTTGATGAGGCTCAGTCTCGCTGCAATAAGCTGGGCATGGTGACGGATTTGAACATGGTGCAGTGCTATTTCTTCATGGTAAGAATTGTGGCCACTTTCCAGCCTCTTGTGGTTTTGAGCTGACTGTCTCAAGGCGAAAGTATGCCAGAACGAACTCAATGCTCACTGTGAGTAGCCCATCAGGGGCCCAGGTGACGAGAAGGGGTTGCATGGCACTCGACTGACATTTTGCAGGGTCATACATGTACATCGGCCTGGCCGTCAGGACGGCATTGGCGATGGGCATCAACAGGGAACCTCCACCCGATACAAGGAAAGATCCCGCTCAGCTCAGGGCAGAATCACGAACTTGGTGGTACGTTCTTGACGGTCATTCTTGGAACTGCGGCTGCTAACATTAAGTCTAGGGGACTGTACTCTCTCGAAACGTGAGTCTGACTGACTCTTTTACTTCAACCGTCCCGTCTCTAACAACATCCAAGAGAAATATCCTTCGCCATGGGCCGCCCAGACACGCTCGGAGCAGACCCCTATCACAACCGCCGGTTCCCCATCATCAGGGACGGCGAATCAGCGCAAACACCAAACTCGGAATCCTCAGACCTCGGCGACCCTCCATACTGCGGCATCATCCAACCCATGGTGGACTTTGCAAGGATTACCCGCAAGGTCTGTCTCGCGATCTACCTCCAGGATAACACCACGCCCGGCACCATCGCCCTCGCCAACCAGATCGAGCGGGAGCTTGATGAGTGGGTGGAGAGTGTCCCCCAGTCCTTCCGGCCGCAGACCAAGGATCCGAGCCAGCCTGAAAGCTTGAAGAGCGCAAAGGAGCCGAAGTGGGCGAAGCGTCAGAGGCTGGTCTTGCTGATTCGTACGTTCTATCTCCCCCTGACCTGATTAGCAGTTAAGCTGAGCGCCCAGGATACTTTAACCTCCGAATCCTCCTCTTCGGATCCGTTCTCCTCACCTCCACAGCAGCCGAACGAGCCAACATCCCCCAGTCCATCGCCGCTATCCAGAAATGCCTCGAGGCCGCCAAGCAGACAATCCAGGTCATCTACCAGGTGTACCAGCACCACGACTTTTTCCACACCTGGTACAATACACCTCACCTCCCCCATACCATACTGCGTACCACCAGCCCCCGGTGCTAACGTGTGGTGATTGGCCAGGTTCTACAACACAACCTACACCGTCTTCGCCGCCTCCATCATCCTCGTCTACGTCACGCAGGAAGCCACCGAGAGCGAGATGCACCCGCTTCTCAAGCTGGTGGGCATGGCCATCGAGATTCTGGAGACGATGGACGAGTGCGTCGTTGCAGCCAAGGCGGCGCAGCTTTTGCAGCGTGCGTCGGAGTCCGCGCAGAGGAAGTTCACGTCAACCACAAGGGAGAGTGCCAGTGCCGTGGATAATCACAACAGCGGCCTGCCCCTTGCTCAGGGGCAGCAGGGGCAGCATGATGGGATGTTGCATTTGAATCAGTACTGGGGGCCGTTGAATTTTGTAGGTGGGGAGATGGATTTGGATTTTAATTTCTTTCAGTTGGCGGATTTGGATGGGGGGAATCCCTTGTTGATGTCGTTTGGCGATCCGCCAGAGTTGTGATCAGGGGATATTAAAGGTACCTACCTAAGGTACCTAGTAATGGACTCAACAGCATTTGGTCACCTAATTATTACCTATCGTTCATGTGGAACGGTGTATCTCCTGGAACGGGACTGCATGACGTGTCCTTTTTTTTACCTCTTTTTCGTTTCTTATCTTTTTTGTTTGGCTCTGCGCGGGGTATCTATTGAGGATTCGCGAGTCGCGATATCAAAGACTCGAGGTTGGCGGTGCAGAGCCCTCGACGGCAGAGCCAACATTGTGTCCAGGCTGGCGAAGCGCGGTACAAGGCTGGCGTGCTGACGAGGCGGGATCTTGCTGCTGCAGTCGCGTGTAAGCGAGAGCACATGTCCCACTGGCAGCCTCCCTTGAGCAGGTCCCGTGGTCCCGGAAGGATGGGATAGAGGGGTCTCAATGTGACTGCGTGCCCAGGATCGCAATCCTAGCCTACTACCTCAGTACAGTTCGTGGGCCATTACAGGTAGGTAGGCCAATGGCAAATAACTCAATCTGGCGCTTTGGAAAACGCGCTCACAAAGCGGCACGGACTCCAGAGTCCCGACCACGCCTGTGACTGGAGCATTCTCAACAAGATGTTTCCGTGTTGGGTTATAAAAATGAATCTACCCAGATACTCAAGTTGATGTCCACACTCCGGTTCACTCCCTAGCCCCTGAGTTCTCTTCCATGTCCTCCTGGAGACCAGTGACACAGCTGACCATGTCGGCCCAGCTAGCTGGAGCATGTCTCCCGGAAACATTCCACAACCTCTCTCTCCCCGGAGCCGAGATCCTCACCCTCTCGGCGGCCCTCGTGACCAACTACAGCGCCTCCGTCCTCGCGACCGACCGCTTCACCCAGCCGCCCGTCGAGCTGCGAAACGCCACCTTTTGCAACATCACCGTGTCTTACACACACCCCGGGCAGAATGATGCCGTTGTGGTCGAGGCATGGCTCCCCACCGCGGGCTGGAACGGCCGCCTCCAGGCCGTGGGCGGCGCCGGCTTCGTCGCCGGGCGCTCAGTTCCCGCGCGTAGCACCATGAGCGGAGCCATTGCCGACGGCTACGCCACCGTCACCACCGACGCCGGGCTCGGTGATGCCCCAGACCCGACGAGCTGGGCGCTGCTTAGCCCGGGAAATGTGAATCTTTATGCTCTGCAGAACCTGGCGTCGGTGTCGCTGGAAGATGAGGTATGGCCGCCTCGTTGCATGGTTTGAGATGCTTCGCGTTCAATACTGACGACGTGTGAGACAGGCAATTCTGGCCAAATCAATCATCAAATCCTACTACGGCCGGCCCCCTGCCTTTTCCTACTGGAACGGCTGCTCGCAAGGCGGCCGCCAGGGGCTCATGCTCGCCCAGCGCTATCCCACCGCCTACGACGGCATCGCAGCCGGGTCTCCTGGGCTGCACTGGACCGATTTCTTCCCCAGCATGCAATGGCCGCAGCAGTTCATGAGCATGCTGGGCGCTTATCCTCACGCATGCGAGCTTGACGCCATCACGGCTGCCGCGGTCTCGGCCTGCGATGGGCTGGACGGTCTCGTCGACGGCGTCATCAGCGACGTGGACGGCTGTCTGAGGAGCTTTAACCCCTTTACCATGGTTGGCCGAGCCTTTAACTGCTCCCGGGAGAATCGCACGCTCAAGATTAGCTCGACAGCGGCCGCAGTCATTAACGCAACCTGGCAGGGGGTCCGCAACTCCAAGGGAGTACAGCTCTGGCCGGGCCTGAACCCAGGCACCGACCTGACGGCCGGGGTTGCCATCACGGACTGCGGCAACGGGACGTGCACCGGAGTGCAGTTGGCTGTCAGCGCGCAGTGGCTCTCGCTCTTTCTTGCGCGGGATCCCAACATCGACCTTTCCAAGCTCAGCCATGCCCAGTTCGACTGGCTAGCTCACCAGAGCAGGCAGAGGTACAGCTCCATTATCGGCACCGACGACCCGGATCTGTCAGCCTTTTATCAGGCTGGCGGGAAGCTGGTCAGCTTCACTGGACTCGTAAGTGCCTCCAGTCAGCTTCAAGAGGATTCTCCTCCTAACGCGAAGTCAGATCGACCAGTTGATCCCTTCCAAGGGCATCGAGAAGTACTACAACTCCGTTGCAAGCCTTCAGCCAGACGTCCACGACTTCTACCGCCACTTCGAGATCCCCGGAATGGGCCACTGCCTCATCAGCGGGCCGAGCGGGGGACCGCTGAGTCTCTTCGACCAGCTGCGCGCGTGGGTCGAGAACGGGACGGCGCCAGCACAAACACAGGTCAATGTCACAGACCTACAGGGCAATGTGCAGAACCGTGTCGTGTGTCCGTACCCGCAGAAGGCTGTGTTTAATAAGGCTTGTGGGGCTGTGGGTGAGGAGCGGTGCTGGTCGTGCAAGGGCTCACTTGTTCCTCACTAGTGCATGGCACGGTTATGTAGGTAATTATGCGCGGACAGTTGGAAAGAAGACAATTATGGTACCGTAGGCGGAGGGGCAGACAAATGTCCTGTTCCCCCCAAACTGAATGAACATGGAAACCACTCATTCACCATCCCCATGCCCATGAAGACTGTGGATACTGATACCTTCAACAAGCACACAATAAACCCAGATAACAGACTTGATCAAAGCTTGCAACACTTGAAGTTGGAGCCGCCGGGGCAATCTCCTATTAAGAGAGAACAGTGTCAGTTCGGTCCTGTCATTGACATCATGACGAACAAAACAGCAATATGAACATAGAATAGAGCCAAGATTTGCCAGGGCCAAGCAAAAGAAGTGGCAGGAGAAGGAATGATGGATAATTACCAGAGATCCAGCTGCCGCTGCAGCCGTTGGCGGTCCAATCGCACAACGAGACGCCGCCGCAAGGGTTGGTGGTCGTGCTGCCGCCCGTCCCGATGAGGCAGCACTTGACATCGTCCGGGTCGTTGGGGCAGGCCCCGGACTTGTACACGCCGCCGTACGAGTTGCACGTCGACGTCTTGATGCAGATGCCCTTCTCCTTCCAGAGGCCCGTGGCAGCGGAGCCGGAGCAATGGCCGTTGAGGGTCGCGTAGGCCGCGAGGGGGAAGATGGCCAAGACTGAGAGGACGTGCATGGTTGCGGATAGTCAAGATAGTACTGGAGGATGATGGATGTTGTGTCTTGATAGGTGAGGCACGAGATGACAGGAAGCTGCTGGAGGATGGGAGGGACACGAGACTGGAAGAGGGGGTTACTGAGTCTAATATAGACTTTAGCTCTCCGTGGGCTGATACCTACTCTGCTCTCCTCGTTGCCTCCCGGATCAAGCTCGCCTGTTGTTGACCTCTGCGGCTCTGCCCTGTGCAGAGTAAGATGGAGGAATGGTCGTCCGATCAAGCTTCTCAGCAATACACTCGTGTCACCCGGTCTGCTATTAACCGACAGTTCTGGCCGCTGTATAAAGTGTTGCCCCAGATTAACGTCCCATCGACCTTCCGATCATGGTTACATACAACCCGACCCGGGAACCAATCCGGCGGGGTATGCAGAACAATAATACAACGCAGGCAGCCGAAGCAACTCTATTGTCTCTCCTTGGACCTATCAGAGGTCTCCTGTTGACAACATCGAGCCTCAATATGTTGCCACCCGGCCTCCCGGTGAGAACTCTCCAGGTCTCAACGAGACCTTACACGGAAGCACAGTCAAAAGGCAGGAAAGGACAAGCTTGCGCACCAATTGAGTGGGTTGACCCAGCATTTCTTGACACCGACAGTCGGGTCATCCTGCACCAAACTAATGTAATTGTAAGTAGTACCATTTTCCAGGAGAGGCGAGAGGGCTGGTTGATTGGTTTCTCGGTGCAACGGTAACGTTGCTGTAAACAAGCTTCGTAACCACTCTCTATGCAAGGCGAATAGTGCAGAACGCCTTACCCCCTTGAGCGTGTACCCGGCGCCCCAGTCCCTTGCTGCCCGGAACCTGAGCAAAGCCCAGCCTACATTCAAATAAGCTAGTGGCCTGATGAGGGCAAAGGGGTCACGGTGGTGTACCCGAGAAGGAGGGTCTAGTATTCCTATCATGCTGTGAGGAAGATTACCTAAGGTAGGTACGCAGTCTTCATTCGTGCAAGTGAAGAAGCCGGCAAAATGCGAGGGCTCAGATTCCCAAGTTGTCCTTGGTCACACCAGTCACATCTCAACGTGCAATAGAAACTTGGGGTAACAGGCCAGGAGGCAGAATAGCCCAAGACGGAAATAATCACCCATCACCTCAGCAAGCAAGCAGGACGAGACACCAGACCACATGCATCTTTTATGAGGATATAATAACCTGCTCGCATATGCTGAGACCCAGTTGCCGACTTCTACGAGCGAAACTTTGCTTCCATGTCGTAGTTCCAAAGGATAATAATGCCTTTGACATGGAACAATGGGAGTGGTGCCACCAGGTCATACATGTGCTCTGCGCCCGAAACACCAGACCTGCTATTCTGACTTTTTTGTCTGAGGGGGATTCTTACCGACAAGGAGCCAGCTCTCTCGACAAATCGTTATAGGTCATCGTAAGACCCGTGTCATGTGTGACCACCAGGTTTACCGAGGACTGGCGCTTCTGACTTATTGCTCGCACCGTCAGACTCCTCCATGCCTGGGTCCAACGACTTGTCCATGATCTTTTGGAAACCCCGGTTTGGAGTGGTTAAAGTCAGGTTCCAGCCCCCGAACAGCCCCTAAACAGCCCCTGAATCCAACAACAGCCGAACAGGCACTGAGCAACAGCGCCTTGGCAGGTATTTTCCACCAATAGGTCGCCGAGGAGGCGTCTCCGGCTCCATGGATTCAGCGACTGCTCCACAATCTTAAACCCGCGGCGAGTGGTGTCGAATGCCGACAGCGGAGCTCCCCCGCGGGCCGAAGCTGTCAAGCTCCACTGGGCCACTCTCGGGTGTCATTGCCCCGCGTCGGCGGGAGCTTTAACTTTAACAACCCCCTCTCACGACTTCAAACTTGCGAAGTCCCTTCGTCCTCCTCAACACCTTCAACACCACCACCACCACCACCACCACCTCTCCCATCACTACACCCCAACAACCGCCAAAATGAAACTCCTCTACCCAACAACCCTCAAACTCGACCCCTCCCTCCTCTCCGGCTTCCCCACCCTCACCCTACACCCCTACGACGCCAAATCCCCGACCCTCCCCTCCGACCTCCTCGACGCCGAAATCCTCGTAACCTGGTGCAACTCCCCCGCCAACCTCTCCTTCGCCGCCCAAAACATGCCCCACCTCCGCTGGATCCAGTCCCTCGCCGCGGGGCCCAACGACGTCCTCGCTGCCGGCTTCGACACCTCCCGCGTGCGGGTGACGACCGGCTCGGGGTTGCACGATCGCACCGTGGCCGAGCATACACTGGGCCTGCTGCTGAATGCGGCGCGGCGGTTTTACGAGATGCGGGATTTCCAGAACGAGGGGAAGTGGCCTGGCCATTTGGGAGGGCCGCAGCCTGATCGGGAGCCGGGGACATTCCGGACGCTGAGGGATGCACGGGTGTTGGTGTGGGGGTTTGGCAACATTGCCAAGTGTCTTACGCCGCACCTTGTCGGGCTGGGGGCTACGGTGCGCGGCGTGGCGAGGCATGCCGGGGTGAGAGCGGGGATTGAGGTGTTCAGCGAGGATAAGCTGGCCGAGTTGTTGCCGCAGACGGATGCGCTGGTTATGATCCTGCCGGGGGATGCGTCGACGAGGCATGCGCTGAACAAGGAGCGGCTGGCGCTTCTGCCGAAGCATGCGTGGGTGGTTAATGTTGGAAGGGGTTCGTCGGTGGATGAGGATGCGCTGTTTGAGGCGCTCGAGAAGGAGGAGATTGGCGGTGCTGCGCTGGATGTGTTTGAGACGGAGCCGCTGCCGGAGGGGAACAAGCTGTACAAGGCCAAGAATCTGATTCTGTCGCCGCATGCGGCGGGCGGGCGGCCCCAGGGTGCGGAGGCGCTGATTGTGGACAATTTGAGGCGGTTTTTGGCTGGGCAGGATCTGCGGAATGTCATCTCTGCGAGACTGTAGGGGGTTTTGTATCTCAAGATGGCGGGTCAGTAAAATAGACATAATTAGAGAGACGGAGCGTGTCTGGTTAAGCGTCGCCTTTCCCATCTCCCTGATCCTCGTCTGCAAGTCGTCGAGGGGTAAGGGGGCAGGAGGTCGACCTCGGGGGCTTCATGCGCGGAGCACAACTCTGGTTTTCAACTAAGGAGCAGGGCTCATGTCAACCGAGGCCGGCTGGCCATCAACACAGAGTGGTGTGAAAGGACATGCAGCATTGGAACTGGAAGGCATGGGTAACCAGAAACGGTAGCACGCACTTTACAAGACAAAGAAGCAACCTCTATCACGCATTGCGTACCGATACATCGCAGATCAACTCTGAAAAGCCTAGCGTTTCCTCCCTTGCTTTTCTGAAAGTGCCGTATTGCTGTAGCACCTTAACCAACGACAGTCGCAACATCCCCCTCCCTCCGAAGCAGTCGGCCGAGCACTTCAGAGAACATAAACGAAACCCGCGGCCCTTGAGGGGCTGGCTCCCCCGGATACCCATAACAATGCCCCGGAACCTCCTCCCTAGTCATCCCATGCCTGTCCCTACTCCCTCCACACGCAAGCTTGCTGCACTGCTGCCGCTGCGCGATATCCGCAAAGTGCACCCTCACCCGCCAGTACGGCGACCGCTGGCCTATGCCACAAGCCGTCAGGTCACACTCGCAACCCTCCTCGGGGTGGTTGGTGTTGCCTACGTGGGTCATGCAAGACCGCTTAGCAAAGGGGTCGGCGCCCTGCTCCAGGAGTGTCAGGATCGTCTTTAGGAGCATGGTCTCGCCGTCGGGGTTCCCAGCCAGTCCGCCGGGTAGATCGAACTGCTCCAGAAGGGCGTGCAAGACAACAAGGCTGTGCGGGCGCCGTCGCCTGTTCGGATCGGCGCCTTGTTCCAAAAGCTGGCGGACGACCTCGACGCGGAGGAGTAGGACGGCCTGCTCCAGGACCGTGAAGCCGACTCCACCGAGAGTTGAGACGACGGCGTCGGGGTTGTGCATCCTCGTGACGAGGTCGACGGCGATGTCGGTGTGGCCCAGGACGAGGGCCACCGACAGCGGCGTCTGCACCGTCTGCCCGGCCGCGCCGGCCCAGTCGTGGTCGAGGACCGTGTAGCAGAGCAGGCCTGGGAATCGAGCCTCGGGCTCGGCGCCCTGATCAAGTAGGAGCTTGGCAATTTCCCTCCGACCCCTCACCACGGCTGTGGCCAACGCGGTCGTGGGGCCAAAGAAGTCTTCAATGTCGGGGGACATGTCGATCATGGCGTTGACGTCGGCGCCGGCGGCGATGAACTTGGCCACGGCAGTGGCTCTGCCCCGCCGGATGCTGTGAACGAGGCCGGCCAGTCGCCCCTCGGCAACCTCTCGTTTGTAGAGGAGGTCTCCGAGGATGACATGGAGAAACGTGGCGACGCGGGTGAGAGAGGAGAGATCGTGGCGGTCGAGGAAGCCTGCGATGTGCAGGATTATCTCGGGAGGGAGTGATTCGAGGTCCGGCGCCATCGTGTCCTAAGTTGGGGAGGAGTGCGATTTGGTCATGGTGGTCGACCCAGAAGAACGGCAAAGTTCTGCCAGATATCTGTCTCAGGAGTGATGTTGAAGGGCGGCCCTGCTTTGTTGGCCGGCATGCCGAGTGATCCCAACGACCACAACCAACAATGACGGCACATCGAATGATGCCGTCTCATCACTGAAGCAGAAGCAACAGCCGGCGGTCATTTGTTCCGGAGGTCCTTTATGTTGCCGGCACGCCCGACCAACAGGATCCCGGCTCATCTTGTCTGTTGCGTGTCCGAGTCCCTCTGTTTCTCGGTCGAATGCTCCGCCCTCCACAACTCCTTTTCACGGCGGAGGGAGCGCCGCACCCAGTGGACCGAGATGGTGGTCCAGATGATGGCAAAAACGAGGGGACTGCCCCAACCTGATTCCCAGACTGTCAGTTTGTCTCCTCTAGAGAACAACAGCGTGGAACAATGAAGGACACGTACCAACACCATACGCCACTCTTTCCGGCACGGTCCAGATGACCACCATGGTCCCGATGCCATCAACCAACGCGCCAACCGCCCAAAACCAGTTCTGTTCCGCAATCATCCTCCGAAACCTCGGACTCGCGTTGTACCGCGCCAGCAGCGCATTGCGATACTCCCTCCCCCCAGCCCCATCAACAGCAACCACATCCTCGACCAGCGTAAACACCAACGGCGGTACCCTCCCACCTTTCGGAATCGAACTAATCTTGAACGGCGCAGGCCTCTTGGTCCGATGCATCCACCCGCTCCACGCCAGCTGCAAACCCGCCTGTATAAAAAACAACGAAACGGGTATCGCCAACGGCCTCACAAGCGGATCATGCGGAATCGACGCCCCGATCAATATCGCCGTCATGACCGTATACCCGCACGACAGCGTCCAGTGCGTAAAGTCAAACGACCATTTTGTACCCCCAACGGGGCGGTACTTATCCCCGCAGCAGATCAGCTTCAGACAGCGCAGACCAAACTCGATGCCCGTGACGATGCCGAAGAAGGATGTGATGATGGCGAAGACGATGCCGCTGCGCAGGGTCGTGCCGAGGACGAGGCCGTAGTAGAGCGAGATGGGCAGGAGGCTCGACTCGAGGACGAGGAGGGTCACGACGATGGAGAGTTTTAGTTTGTAGTCGAGGATGCGGTAGCGCAAGCGCGGGAGGCCGGGGAGTTCGGAGAAGTCGACGGGCCCTTCGATGGCGGAGGAGGTTGTTTGGGCAGTGGAGAGGCCGATCGAGGGCGGGTTGTCGGGGGAGGGCTGGTTTTCTCGAGAGTCTTTCTCTGCGTTCGAGCGTTTCTCGGGGGTCGAGGGCTGCGGTGGTTGTGACATTTTGCGGAGAGGCGGTTACAGAGTTGGTATGGTGGATGGTATCGAGCGTCGATTGATGCTTCAAAGGGAGCAGGCGGTCCCGATTAAAGCAGGCGAGTTGTTCTCAGAAACAGTGCATTCGAAGCGGTGATGTGTGCCATGGCCGACAGCAGGATCCGCCATCCGCACAGGAAGCAGCGCATTGAAGGAAGGGGCTCATTGAAACAGTCAAATGACGTTCGTTGCAATCTTGGGCAGGCAGTGCATGGGAAGGAAGTGCTGCGCGTTTGTTCCGGCACTTCTGGGCTTGCGTCAAGGAATGATGTCATCATCGAGTGGCAATTGTCCATAAAAAAAAAAGTGTTTGGGAATTTTCGGGGATTTTGACCCGTTTGGATCGATCCAACGGATGCGACTGACAACCCTAACCCTATGCGGTCCCATGAGAGGTCCCACTTTTCTTCCCCTTATTCTTTGTTTTCTCTTTCCTCCTTTCAGTTGCCTAGCAACAACACCTTACTAGTAGGGATAGCAGGTATCACCAAATTCTCGAAACGGTCGAAGACTGCAATTACTACACTCACATATTCCAAGTACAGTCATCATGGAACAACACGGCTGTGCAGGGTCACAAGGTGAGGCATCAAAGTTCACAGTTCACAACTTCACGGGCAGGAATGAAACAACCTAAGTCAGGAATTTTCATATTATTTCTCATTTACCGGAACGTCAATTCATGAGACATCAATCCCTGGCGGCGTCAATCCAGGTCTAGTGCGAATGAAGCTACAACATGCCACTTACGGCCATCGGATACAGGCAGTAAATCAGGCAGGGCAGGCCGTAACTTACCCTTTACCAGGTAATTACTGTGCTTCAGTTTCCTCACATGCAGTCTCCTTCTTAACCCGCGATGGCTGCAAAATTAGGTATATCCCCTCCTGAAATGACACCCACATCACCCCCAAACAGCGTCTCCAGCGCAGCCCGAAACACCTGCTCCCCGGACCTGCCATCCTTAGCCACAGGAGTATTCCGACTCACCGCCCACGTGAATCTTCCTCGGCCTGGTACTCACCACATCCTTCCAGTATGCCCCTCTCGGATCTCACAAAGTCCCTCATGAACGGCTCAATGCCCACCGCGAAAGGCTGCACAAACACGCCCACCGCCTAGGGTGAGACAGCGTAGATGACGCCCACGTTTCCGTCAAAGAGGCGCGGGATGAAGTCGTCGTATAGAGCATCACCTCGGTGGTATACGACACCCCGTCGTTCGAGGGGATTTCGATGGTGGCGGTCGTGGCGTCGGGGCTGATGGTGAGGGGGTGGGTTTGGGAGGCGACTACCGTGTTGTAGGGCCTGCGGATCTCTTGGAGGAGGACTGGATGCGCAGGGTGTGTGAGGGCGGAGGGGGGTTTGGTGAGGATGTAGTAGTACTCGGAATAAGGGGTTGTCATGTTGTTGTTGGGTGTGAGTTATTCTGGTGTTGGCTGGGTTGGTGATGCAATGAAACAGGTGCTCTTCATGGCAAATCCACCTCGTTTAAATAGGGCATTTGATTCGAGCCCTCGCTCGACGCTTGGAGAAACCGAGAGCGGAACAATGGGATTGTAGTGGCTGGAGTCATGTTGACTGTCTCGGGGGTACAATGGTCTGCCCCTGTGGAAATTGAAACCTCGCAAAGAGGTTCTTTGTACCACCTTCACACTCTGCACCCACACGCCATTTGTACAAGGAATCATCTGCCCCTCGGCCACTGTACCGAAACCTAAGACGATGCCTGAGCATGAACGTTCGCCGCTTAGACCGACGGGACTATTCCACCACCTTGGGCACACCATACCGAATCAGATCAGCAGCCTGTTTCTTCAAGTCAGCTTTCATCACAGCAGGCCAGTGGTAGGTATTGGAACTCACCTTCTCAGCAACCGCATAAACAACCTGACACGTATTCCCCCCCGGCAGCGCAGGAAACACACTGGCATCCACAACCCTCACCCCCCGCACCCCATACACCCTCAACTCCTCATCCACCACACCCCCCAACTCCCTGGGCAGCATAGCACATGTTCCCACGGGGTGAAACTCACTCGGACTGAGGGTCTCCGACAGGTATTCTGCAAACTGCTCATCCGTTTGCGTTTCGAGCCCGGGAGAAAGTTCCGTCGCTGCCCAGGGTTGGGTCAGCGGGTTGGACATGTGATATTGACGTGTGAAGCGGATTAGGTCGGCCATAATTACAGCGTCGAGGGGGTTTGAGAGGGCGCGGTAGTCGACGAGTGGTTCGGTGGTGTATGGATCGACAGGGTTAATCATCACTGTCCCGCGGCTCAGGGGGTGCAGGTCGACGAGGATGCCGTTTGTGTTGCCGCCTGTTAGGACCAAGTTGTAGAAGGCTGTGCGGTTGCTTTGGAGGGCGGCAGCGAGCGAGAGCATCTGTGCGCGGTAGCCTGCTGCGACGGTGGGGTGGGTGTCGGGGGGAAGGTAGAGGGTGTGGTTTTGGTTGGCGAGGCCCGAGGAGAGGTTGGCAAAGCGCGGGGAGACGACGGGGAAGGGGAGCCAGGCGGCGGCGTTGCCTGTGGCGAGGGAGTTGGGGCCGGTGCGGTTGGCGGCCCACACGGCGTCGGCCCAGGCGGAGAAGGAGGCGTTGAGGAAGAGGTCGGTGGGAGAGGGGTGGATGGTGAAGTTGGTGTCTAAAAGGTATTGCCGTCAACGTTTCTGGGATTCTCTTCCTCTTTAAGGAAACAAAGATTGACTTACACATGTAGGTTGCCTGGATCATGGGATGATCCTGAAAGTTCTGGCCCACTCCAGGAAGATCCTCGACGATGGTGATGTTGGCCGAACTGAGCAGCTTGCGCGGTCCGATGCCACTGAGCTGAAGGATCTGAGGGCTGTGGATGCCGCCAGCCGCAAGAATGACCTCCTTCCTCGCCTTGACCACCGTTTGCGCAGCTGTATTGTTTGTTGTTGTTCCAGAACTCACCGGTACAAAGGAGACACCAACAGCCGTTGTCCCGTTCAGCACGATTCTGTTCACCTTCGACCCAGTCGCCAAGTGATAGTTGGTCCTGTTGACCGCCCTGTCATGGTGTCCTGTCCTAGCATACGACCGCTCCACGATCCTCGGATCCATGAACGTCGGATACCAGTAGACTCCAGGCTCGCCAGAACCGCTGTCCTTGACAAACGGCACCCCGGGCATGCCCCTGAAAGCGTCCATCTGCGCAGTCGTACCAGGATACTGAAACGACGGCCACCCGGCGTACACGCCAGACGTGTTCCCCCAGAAGCTCGCATCATACCTCATGTTAGCCTCCCGGGCGACGGCCTCGTCCGGGAGAACAAAATTAAGTGCCCGCTTGAAGTAAGGGAGCATCCCCTCCCAGCTCCAGTGAGAGTTGTCGCCGAAGAAACTTCCCCACCGGTCGTAGTCGGCCGCTGCTGCTCTGACAGTCATCATGGCGTTGACCGCGGAGCTGCCGCCGACGACCTTGCCGGCCAAGACGGCGATGGTCCTGTTGCGGAGGTTGGTCTGCGGGACGGACTGGATGTCGTACAGCAGCGTGGTGTCGGACATCCCCGCGAAGCCTCCTGTCACGGTGGTGATGGAGGGGGAGTTGCCTGTCCAGTGATCAGGAGCAGGAAAATGGGGGTAGGGAGAAAAGGGAACCACGAACTAAGCTCGCCGTACTCGACCACCAACACCGTCGTCTTCCCATCCTCGGTCAGCCGATCGGCCACGGTCAACCCGGCCGTGCCGCCTCCGACAATGATGTAGTCGTACTCATCCTCAACGTCTCGACCTTCAAGGAAGACCCTCGAGGCCTGGTGAGAGCGGGGATATGCGAGACATGTGTGTAAGAGAAGCGTCAGAATGGTGACGAGGAGTGCAGATAGGCGAGCCATCGGGATAGCACTGCAGAAGAGTCTACCACCCCATCGAAGGCTAACGTGTGGATGGTCAAGTCTTTCCCCTTTAAGCGTTCAACAAACTTGTTTCCTTAACTTCCCTTCAGCAAGTGCCGAATGGTCAGCCCCTGATTTGACCTGAGGGAACACCCAGGTAGGGGTTGAGCTTGGCATCCCAAGATCACCACGAAAGTCCGGGATAAACGGGGTGTTCGGCGGTCGTACAGCAGCAGGCCAGGCAATGTGAATAATATGGGTGTAAGCAGAGCGGACGCAGAAGATATTGAACAGCGGGGCCGGCTGCAATTCCCGGCATGCCAGCCATTAACCGGGTTTACCGCCGACTGTACCGGCTGGGCACGGTGTGCGGCGCGGTGCGGGAAGCAAATGAAGCTCGGCAGGTCAGAAGAATCTCGTATTTAGGTTGACTCCGAGACTCGCCTGTTGGGCTCTGACCTGCTTCAGGGGTTACTGGCTTGAGAAAATGGAGGGTTACGCAACTCTGTTCATGTTTACAGGCGTGTCTTGGGCCCTGCGATGGGCGAATGGATCATGATAGTTAGCAAATCGGTGAACATAATACAACGTCGAGGGGTCCTGCCTACCTGACTAGACACCACATGCATTCTGCCTTCTCAAATGTCGTGGCGTTGTTGATGCTCAAGCAAAGTTTGAGTCGTCCCCTGAGACATGACATGACTGGATCCCTAGACCCGGGAAAACGAAACACCAAAGGGGCCCGTTGGGTTTCCACTACAAGGATCAGCGGTGCTCGGCCCCGGGCGATGTGAAGCAAGTCCTCTGAACATACCTAGGTGAAGTCTGAAGTCTGAAGTCTGATTATTAACTCTGTCCTACTTCTAGCAACTAAACAACTAACACACGCTCAACCAAGGTATATCAAAACCAAAACCAAACCACTCAGGCTACGCATGAGGTATCCTCGTATACAGGAGCCAAGAACTCAACCCAACCCTTCCCACAACGCTGTCCCCCTCCCATCCAGTCAAACCTCGACTTAATCCCAAGTATGACCAAACCGCAAAACCCAAACCACACCCCTCTTCAACACCAGCCCCATCTACATCTCATCCTCAAAGAATTTAATCAACGTCCTCGCCCCGCTCACCCCCAACCCCATAAACGGATAGCAAATATACACCAAATCATTCTTCGTCCCAAACTTCTCCCGAAACTCACTCTTCTGCACCAACTTCAACTGCTGCGCAATCGTCTTGTACGTCTTGGACAGAATCCTTGCCCTGATCCCATCCAGATTCCCGCCCGTCACCATATCCGGCAGCGCACCCGCCCCGAAGGTAACATTCTGCACACCAGCTTTCGCGAGGGCCTGGATAGCAGCCGAGATGAGCGCCTCGATGGTACCGTTGGGGGAGCCAGGGAAATCCAGCGCAAACTTGATCTGGTACCCGTTCGCCGGCGACAGACGATGCAGGACACACAGCGCGGCAATCTCGCCCTCCTTGGTCTCAGCCCACAGGTACCGACGATGCTCCATGTCGACCCACGGCCGCACCTCGGTGATGTGCACCTGCTTGCTGCCCTTGCGGTTGTTCTTCCAGTCCTGGATCCTCTTGTCGCAGCGGTCGCGGAACTCTTGCGAGATGGGCTGGTCGACGGGCTGCTCGTGGATGGTGACGCCGGCGTCCTCGGCCTGGCGCTCCTTCTTGGCCACCTTTTTCGCCGACTCGATGGGCACGCGCTCCTCGGCCACGCAGCTGAGGGTGCGCCACCCGAGCTTGGAGCCGAGAATCTCCTCGACCTCGGGGCCGACGAGCAGCCAGAGCGGGCGGAGGTCCTTGTGTTGGCGCATGTGCTTGAGGAAGGCGCGGATGACGGGCTGGTACTGGCGTGGGTCGCAGAGCGGGTTGCCCATGACGAGGGCGTAGCCGTTCTCCTCGGCGTAGCCCACCGCGGCGCCGGTTTCCTCGTGCCGCCACACCTTGTAGCGGTCGTCGAGCCACGACGTGTTGGTGGCGTCGCCGTAGTTGACGATGAGCTTCTCGATGGGTGGCAGCTCAAGGTTGGGGACGCCGTGGGCGAAATCGTAGGCGTACCGGATCGTGTCGGCCTCGGGGTGCGGCAACCTCACGACCACCTCCTTGTGCTCCTGCAGGGATTTGGGGTCGCGAGGGTAGAGCGAGGCATTGCGGATGTCGCCTAGGTTCAGCAGCAGGAAAAGCAGCCGCTCGAGGCCGATTCCGCACCCCGCGTGCGGGAGGACGCCAAACTCGAAGCCGTGCATGTACTCCTCGACGCCGCTGGGCTCGACGCCTGCCTTCAGCATCCGCTCCTTCAGCAGCTCTGGCCTGTGGATGCGCTGGCCGCCGGTGGTGATCTCTTGGCCGCGCAGGAAAATGTCAAACGAGTTGGTGAACCTCGAGTCATCGGGGTCCAGGTAGGTGTAGAAGGGGCGGGCCGACGCGGGAAATTTGTCGATGATGTAGTAGTCGGTCTTGTACTTCTCCTTGACCAGCTCGCCGATGCGAATCTCGGCGCGGGTGCTGAGGTCCTGCGTCTCGGAAGCCTTGCGGCCGTGCTCGTCGGTCCAGCCCGACGAGTTGAGCAGGTCGACAGCCTCCTTGAAGGTGAGGATGGGCGTCTTGTCCAGCCACACTAGGTCCTCGTGCGGGAAGCGCGTCTTGACGATGTCGATCTCCCTCCGGCACCGCTCGTAGACAGCCTTGAAGATGCTCTTCATGAGCTCGTCGATTATGTGCAGCGCCTCGTGGTAATGGCTGTTGATGGACATCTCCAGGTCCATGCCGGTGTACTCGGTCAAGTGGCGGTGCGTGTTGCTGTCTTCGGCGCGGAAGATGGGGCCAATCTCAAAGACACGGCCAAAGTCGGCCGAGATGCTCATCTGCTTGGAGAGCTGGGGACTCTGGGCGAGGAAGGCGGTGCGCCCAAAGTAGTTGACCCTGAAGACCTCGGCGCCCGACTCGGTTGCGCCGGGCATGAGCTTGGGGGTGTGGATCTCGATGAAGTTGTGGCCCTCGAGCACGGAGCGGAAGGCGCTGCAGATGACCGAGTTGATGCGGAAGATGGACTGGGCGGTGGGTGTCCGCAGGAAGGCGATCCGGTTGGAGACGCGAACTCTTGTGGATGCCATGGACTCCATCTGGTGCGTCTCCTGGTCCTCCTCGATGCGGTCCATGGTGAAGACGTCGACGGGAAGGTGCTCCTTGACGGGCACCACCACGTGCATTTTGTCGATGCGGACCTCGAGCTCGCGGATGGAGCAGAACTTGATCTCCTCGGGCGGCCTTTGCAGGCGCCCTTCGACATGAACGAAAGATTCGCTGACGATATGCTCGGCCCAGCGCACAAAGTTCTCCGACACCTCGCCCTCGCGGTATGCCAGCACGCCCTGCACCAGCTCGATCTGGTCTCGGAAGATGACGAAGGCGAGCTTGGAGCTCATGCAGCGCACGTGGTGGATGCGGGCAATGAAGCTGACGGCCATGCCGGCGTTGTTGGGGTCTGCGGCCAGTTTCTGGATCGAGTCGGTCTTTGCGAGCACATCGCCCGTCTTCGTGCCGTAGCGGGCGGCGATCTCGGGCGGGTCATTCTGGTGTGCCCGCTCCTCCTCCTCTTTCCGGCGCTGCTGGAAGGATCGCCTTTCCTGTTCGCGCTCATCTTCCTTGACGCGCTGCTCTTGGGCCTTCTTCAGCTGCTTCTCGTGGCGGTTGTCTTCGTCGAGGGCGGCAATGTTGCCGATGTGTGGTTTCGTGATGTGGTTCTTAGCCGACGTGTGCCCGATGATGCGGTTGAGCGCCAAAAGCGGCTTCTTCAGGCCGCCGGGCGACATGGTGACTGGCGGGAATCGGGGTCTGGCCGGTGTTGTGGTGTCGCCGGGGCGGGTTGGAGATGGGTTTCACGGTGTGATGGTTCGTGACCGGGAATATCGGTCGCTGGTGCTCTGACGTCAATGCTGGACCCAAGGGTCCTGGATCTGAGGGAGATGGAGTGGGTAGGTTGGGACGAGGTGAAATGGTTGTGGAACGAGGGAGAAGGAGAAGGCCGGGGATTAAATGTCAAAAGGGAAACAACAGCTGTTTTCTTGGCCACAGAAGTTTGCATTGATTCTTGCTGAACCTGGGAAAGCACGCCGGCTCAAACCGGCACTCGCACCTGCCTTGAAATGGGCATCATTCCATCGAGCCTGCCAGAATTAGCTCGATGCGGTGCCAGTGGCCAGGGCAGGAACGAACCGTGGTTGTCCCGGCCAAGGAAGGAGCGTGGCAGCTGACATCGCGGCATTGGCAGGGGCAGGCAGGTGCGCGTGGCTGGCGCCATGGTGTAACAATGTCCGGGCGTTGACCCTGTGGCTGCCCGATTCCTGGTGAGAAATGCTGTCATCGCTCCCGGTTCCTGCCTTCGTGTTTTGCGTTGGCTGCTCGACGTCACAGCGATGACGTCAGGACCGGGCCAAACTTTCCGGTACACGGTTATGCGCAAAATGTTTCAGAGTTGTGCACGGGCCTCAGGTCCCTGCGGATATGCATCTAGCGAGTAGTTAGCAAACGGCAACCCCCAACCTTGCGCATGACATCAATGGCTTGGCAGTCTGCAGCACACCTTTTTCGACGCCCTCGACCGATGCCATTTCGAGTTCCAATGGCTGCCTGCTCCCCCTCCTCTGCGATGGACCAATTCTCACCGCCATGAGATGGGATTGTGCGTCTCTTGTTGCACCCGCGACCGCACCATGTCCACGATTCCTACAGTCGACGGCATTCCCGTCGTCAATCTCGGCGACACTGACCAGCCTTCACCATCCGACATCGACACCCGGCCGCTCGAGACTGCCCGCGATGCCGTCGGCTCGGCTCCTTCCAGGTGGTGGCTCCGCATGTCGGCCGCCGGGTGGAGGTCGATGCAGTATGTGGGCATGAGCCTGCACTTCATGGCTCCCGAGCGCCCACCGAGTCCGGCCTTCACCATCACCATTCCCTCGACGATATCGACAGCTAAGGGCAGCTTCACCTTGAAGTTCTACACCCCGAAGGACTATAAAACAGCCGCCAAGACGGGCCGCAAGTTCCCCGCCGTCGTCAATTTCCACGGCGGCGGCTTCACCATCGGCGACGCGACCGACGACGCCCGCTTCGCCCGCTTCGTCGTCGAGAAGTGTAACGCCGTGTTCGTCAGCGCCGACTACCGCCTGAGTCCCGAGAACCCGTTCCCAGTCGCAGTCGAGGACGCCGCCGACGCCCTGCTCTACCTGATCCGCTCCGGCCCCGAGCTGCACATCGACCCCACGAAGCTCGCCGTGTCCGGCTTCTCAGCCGGCGGCAACCTCGCCATCACATCCACCCTCTGCTTGGCAGACCACATCAAGACCCTCCGCGAGGCCGGCACACACATCCCAGATCACCGCATCCGGGCCATCGCGTCGTGGTACCCGATCCTCGACTACACCCAGCCGCGCGCCGCCAAGCGCGCAGCCTCCACCCGGCCGGACAAGACCCTCCCCGACACGCTGACCTCCCTCTTCGATGCGTCCTACCTCCACCCGCCGGAGCTCAGTCTCGCACAGCCGTACCTCTCGCCCAGCAAGGCCACCGACGAGCAGCTGGCTGCCGCCATGCCCGAGACGGTGATACTCTACACGTGCGAGTGGGACATGCTGATGCGCGAGGGGGAGGAGTTTGCGCGGCGGCTGGGGGCGGAGCCGATCGGACGGGATGTGAGGTACAAGATGGTCAAGGGCGTGCCGCATGCTTGGGACAAGTCGCCAGATCCGACGAAGCCGGCGGAGTTTGCTGAGGAATTGTATGGGGAGTGTTGTGGGTATTTGAGGGAGGTTTTTGAGAGGGCTTGAATGGGCTGGACTCCGAGCTGAGTGTTCACTTGTATGTCATGCATGTAACGTTTGGAAGCGAGAAGACGCAAGCTTCAGGTTTTTCCTACGAGGTTTACAGGTTTGGGCCTAATGAACGGTTTGACTGATGGTTTCTTTGTTTCTATAGAAATATACCCGCCCTTCTCATCAACAACACCGTCAGTGCCCGACCAAGGTACCTTACTTGGCGCAGTCCCGGTCGCGCTCATTCCTCCCAGCCAGCTGCTTCATGCAGCAGGCTGCACAGCCTGCGGATAATAAAACAGCTCGGTCGGATCCAACTGCTTCCTCAACTGCCTCAGCCTCGGCAAACTCTTCCGGTAGTACACATCCTGCGCCAGCGTCCTATTCATAGTCGGATCCGCATAGTTGATGTACATCCCCCAATCCGTCGCATTCAACCCGTCCGTGAACGTCTTGACCCACCCGTCGAGGAACCCAAACCCGTCGGACGGGTAGGAGCCCCAGGAGCGGTCGTAGAACTGGTACAGGAAGAGGTGCTGGTTCGGGTCGCGGAAGGCGTAGGCGGAAGAGTTTGCTGGCGTCTCGGTCACGGCCGAGTTGGGCCCGCCGTACATGTCCACCATGATGTACCAGGATCGGTAGTTGGATTTGGCTTTTTGGATCCAGTAGTTGGCGGCGTTTTGGAGGACGGTTTGAGGCAGGGCGGGGGTGATGAGGGATTTGGAGTAGAACGTTTCGGCCTGATATCTGTCGTTAGCTGTCCAGTGTTTCTCGGGCACTTACAAGGGGCTTGTCAAGGGGCGAGCTTTGTCAAAGGGGCAAGAGGGATCCAGGGAAAAGGGGGGGAGAATACCTGATGAGACGGCCCAACGATATCAACCGTGTCGCTATACGAATAGTGCGAGAACGCGTCCATCCAGCCATAGTCCTGGACATTCGCCAGCTGCGCGCCCGGCAGGACATCAAGCAGAGGTTTGATCGCGGCACGCAGGGCCGTCGAGTTGCCGTGGTACAGCCCCTGCAGCTGAGTCTGAAAACCATTCCCCAATAGCCGCATGTTCATCTCCTTGGGCATCTTCCCCGCCTTGAGCCACGTCTGGAGGTTGCCCCAGCCCGTGGCGATGGTCGAGGCGTCGGGCCAGTTCAGGTTCACCTCGTACGAGGTGAGGTTGGTTGGGGCTGCGAAGGTCTTGAAGCGGAAGGAGGAGACGATGCCGAAGTTGGAGCCGGCGCCTCTCAGGGCCCAGAAGAGATCTGGGTTCTCGGTGTCGGAAGCGTTGACGACCGTGCCGTTGGCGAGGACCACGGTGGCGCCCGCGAGCCAGTCCAGGGCGAGGCCGTGGGTGTGCGAGCTGAAGCCGAAGCCGCCGTGGAGGGAGTGGCCGGCTACGCCCACGCTGTGAAAGGGGTTGTGTGTTAGTCTTGAGACACAGTTGAGGCTTGGATCAGGATGGTTGTCAGACATACCCCGGACACGTCCCATGGCTAAACGCCCTCTTCCCCTGGTTGTACAACACCGTAGCGACATGCCCAAGCCGTGCCCCCGGCTGCACCGTGGCAATCTGCGTCGCCGAGTCCAGCGTGACATTGTTCATGCGGTCGAGCACCACGACGAGATGCCCATTCTCGCCGCCCAGACCAAACGACGCATAGCTGTGCCCGCCCGACTTGGGGCTCACTTTCACCCCGACCTTGGCGGCGCATGACACGGCGGCCCGGATGTGCTCTGTGGTGGTCGGGACCGCGATGGCCGCCGGGGTGTAGGGCAGCCGCTGGTTGAACGGGCTAGAGTCTGTCTTCCAGTCGTTCGAGTTGGGGGCGTCGACGGGAACCTTGGCGGCCGAGAGACAGTCGTCGATGGCGGCTCTCTTGGCGGTATGTGGGCTGGCAGTTGCCAGAGCCACGGCGGTGGCGGCGAAGGCCAGGGCGGACCGCATGCTGGGCGTCAGGAACGTACAGGACAATGTTGCACAGATCTGCGTTCTTGCCTCCTTGGCGAGAGGCAGGAGGCCATTGAAATAGCTACACGTAGGGCGGAACAGAGACTTGGCTTTTTCCACTTGACGATCCGATCCTGATTGCCGCAAGGTTCCTGGACCGGTTCACCCGGGAAAGTTTGCTATTAGCCATGGGATAATCCCAAGGAATACTTAATTTTGGGGCTACATGTAACCTTAAGCTCACTCTACAGCGACGATCACATTAACCGGCCCACCCAAAGTTCCGGGCACGGAGCAAGTGAAGCTGTTGTTTCGAATAGAAAGCGGAACGGAGTCGAGAAAGATCTCGACCACAGGCACTTTCGAATCAATAGCAACATGAATTAAGCCCCATAGGCACCACTGAGCAGATGAAGTCTGCCGGAGAACACGTTCCCAGAATAGCTTGGATAAAGCTGGAATGGATCGCACCCAATTTGAAGAGTTGAAGTCCGGTGAAACGAGACTTGAGGAAGATGTCGTCGGAGTTCACCCCCTAAGGGTTTAACTTTATCCTCTTACCTGCCCATCCAACAGCTTCGTCTTCTAAGGGTGCGGAGGAGCTGCTGACACATTTAATTGTACTTGACATGGAAGCTATGTCCATGCTACCAGTCTCGGCAATGGAACATTCGGTGCTGCGGATTCTATGGAAGGTTTCAACGCCAGTTTTAGGTAGTTGTTTTTGGGCCTTTCCTTTTTTCTTTTCTTTCTTCTTTCCATTCACCATGCCTTTGTCTTATTCCTTAATTGATTACTTCCCCTTCCTAGCTTGGAACTACCCCCTTTCTTTCTCTCCCTTCAGTAGCGAGCGCCTAAATATCCCCCGCCAAAATTGAATCCCCTAATTCTCCTTTCGTTTTGTTTTGTATTTTGCCCTTGCACGCCTTCCTCGTTTTCGTTCTCTTTGCAACCAACCTGGGAAGAGCAGCCTCCAAATTGCCACTGGCACTGCTGGTATGGACGGAATTATGGGTTTGGCCGCAATTCACTGACAATCAACTTTTGGGGGTGGTTCAACACGGACAAGCAAACTGAGTAAATATTCGGGGGCAAAGGTGTCTTCTACGGTACACAGAACTGTTCAGCTCATGACATTTCTGCCAGAATGGCATAATCACTCCGACGCATGAGCCCATGTCTCGCAGCTCACGTGTGTTCGAACCAGCCACGGAGCATCTTCCGAGTCAATACCGGTTTGGGAAACGGGATGTAACGGTTGACGTATGCGTCCCGATGCCAAGGAGAAGGCTTGCCGTTCCCGGTGCCGGAACTCAAACGCCGGGGTGGTAATCAGGTTGACTTGAAGGCAAGCGCCCCAATCAATACCAGTACTGTTCCCCTGTTGGCCCCCCTGAGTCGCGGAGCATGGGAATGAGTAAACTTGCAAGTCACATGAACTTTCCCAGCTAGCTCTAGAAACACCAAAAGCACAGCAGCTATGTGCTTCCTTCTACCTGTAAGAAATCATGTCATTGTCTGACCAGACATACAAAGGCAAACTGAGTCAGTCCCTGAGACGGTTGCTTCGGCTACCGGGCCCCGTACCCCTGAGAATGAGATCAATGATTTCAGGCCCAAAGACTGGCGTGGACGGCAGGGACCCCTTTCGCCCGATGGCATTACGGCTGTTACCATAAACAGTAGTTCGTTCGGCGCTAGCCGGCGGGCACGACACCCACCAGGAGAGCCCCTGAAACCGTATTTGTGGAACTCCCGCACGTGGACCGATGAAACAAACGCGAGTCCACGAATCGGAGAATGGCCTGTTCCACCGCATCGGAGGTGTGAGCCGCATTCGATCGACCTCAGGACCGGAATGTGGGCCAGCGCCTCCGGCCTGTATCCATGTCTGCCGTCGATGCGGCCCTGGGCGGCGGGGCCGGTTGCGATGAAGGGCTGAACAGCGGGGACGACATGGCGGCAACATCCGCGGGTGTCGAGCCGAAAGGAGGTAGTTATAAGGACTGCCCGGACGACGATGGTACACGCTGGAGAGACACGGCACCTGGTTCTTCACGGCCGGCCTTCCTCTCCTTCACTTGCACCGTATCATTCGTTCCTTCTGCTGCCACCTCCTCAACCTCACCACCATGAGGTCTTTTGCCCTCTTTTCCTCGGCGCTTGCGGCGCTGGCCCAAACGGCCTCCGCCGCCGGCGTCACCGGTGCGGCCGAGGGCTTCGCCAAGGGCGTTACCGGCGGCGGCACGGCCACGCCCGTCTACCCCACGAGCACGGCCCAGCTGGTCTCGTACCTGGGCGACTCGCAGCCGCGCGTCATCATGCTGGACCGCACCTTCGACTTCACCGGATCCGAGGGCACGGCGACCGAGACGGGCTGCGCGCCCTGGGGCACGGCGTCGGCCTGCCAGCTCGCCATCAACAAGAACAGCTGGTGCGACAACTACGAGCCCAACGCGCCCAAGGTGTCGGTCACGTACGACAAGGCGGGCGTGCTGGGCATCACGGTCGCGTCCAACAAGTCCCTCGTCGGCGTCGGCAGCAAGGGCATCATCAAGGGCAAGGGCCTGCGCATAGTCAGCGGCGCAAAGAACGTCATCATCCAGAACATCCAGATCACCAACCTCAACCCCAAGTACGTCTGGGGCGGCGACGCCATCACGCTCGACAACACGGACCTGGTCTGGATCGACCACGTCACCACCTCGCTCATCGGCCGCCAGCATGTGGTGCTGGGCAACAACCCCAGCGGGCGGGTGACCATCTCCAACTCCAAGTTTGACGGCCAGAGCACCTACTCGGCCACTTGTGATACCTACCACTACTGGGGGCTGTACTTTACCGGCTCCAACGATGTAAGCCAGTCTTCTCCCTTGCACCCCTTTGTCTCTTGTAACCATCTCTGACAAGGCCTGGCTCAGATGGTCACCCTCAAAAACAACCTCATCTACCACATGTCCGGCCGCTCCCCCAAGGTGGCCGGCAACACCCTCCTCCACGCAGTCAACAACTACTGGTACGACAGCACGGGGCACTCGTTTGAGGCCGACAGCGGCGCCAAGATCCTGGTCGAGGGCTCCGTGTTCCAGAACATTGCGACTCCTGTCGTGGCCGGCGGCGCCGGCAAGATGCTCGCCATCACGGGCAGCAACGGCGGGCTCTGCTCGACCTACCTCGGCCGGACCTGCCAGGCCAATGGGTTTGGGAGCTCGGGGACGTTGTCGGGGAGTGATACGACTTTCTTGTCGTACTTCTCGGGGAAGAATATCGCGAGTGCGACGACGTATACGGCCGCGAAGAGTGTGCTGACGTCGGCTGGGTTTGGGACGATCTAAGCACCTAGCTCCATTCGATGAGAAAGAGAAGATGTGGAAAAGGGAATGATGGAGTGGAAGGCGGTGGTAATAGTGCGAGGGGTTGAGATTCGTTTCTTCAGTAAGGTATTATTTGAACCGCGTGCGGTTCTCTTCCGTAATTACTAGGTAGCTTGTGGCTTATCTTACAGTCGTCAATGCACATACTTCCATGAAACCCTGCTGTCCAAGTTCACATCTGCCCGACTTGGTCAATGTCGCGGACTATTAATGCAGAAGGAATCCTGTGCCTGGAAACCTCGCCTGCCTTGCCACCCATAATGGTCCTAATATCTCACAGACACTTGTCATGTCTTAAGTTGAGGGTTCAGTAATTGGTACATGGTAACAACCGTTCCGGAAGCCGAACATGCCCCCTCCGCCAGTTGGAGTTCTTCCCCGAGCACCCCAACATTCTCAAACCGCAACACAGACATACACACCAGCCTGGAGGCCAGAGCAATCCGTCTTGACAGCCGGGTTCCAGGCGTAAAAGTCACCAAGATCGATCCCGTACGTGTTGGCGATGGCCCAGCACCCATCGCCGGGGACGACAAAGTAAAAGGAGCGGCAGCCGCCCACCATGCCCGTCTGCGTGGGCGTAGGCGTGACGATACCCGTCGAAGTGGCACTGGGAGACCGATTCGTCGTCGTCGTCGTCGTGGCGGTGGCTGCCTCCACACCAATGCAGACGTAGACGTTCGCCTGGAGACCGGCGCACGAGGGCCCCACGGCCGGGTTCCAGCGTAGAAGTCGTCGAGGCTGATGCCGTATGTGTTGGCGATGGCCCAGCACCCGTCACCTGTGGCGACCTTGTAGAAACGGTTGCAGTTTGAGGCCATACCCGTCTGTGAGAGAAGGAGCCCGGTGTTAGCTATAGAACGAAGGAGACCGGAAATATAAAAGGTCTTGGAAAACGGGAAGACGTCGAAACTCGCGCTAGATGGGCCTCGTATTAACGTACCTGTACAGGAGATGAGGTGGAAATATATGAGCCGGTTGATGAGCTCGCGGTGGTCGTGATAGCCTGGGTGCTGGTATCTGGGTCGTCTGGACGGATTCCGTCCGTAAAGGTCGAGACACAGTACCATGTGCCAACGGTGAGACCGGTGCAATCACTCCCGGTAAAGGGGTTCATGGAGTAGAACTCGGCGGCAGTGATGTCGAATAACGCCAAGATATCGCGGCACTCGGTGAATGTGGACGCTTGGTACCACTGTGTGCAGTTGGCCGCTTCTCCCACCGCTCGGGGGCTCGGCGCGGTTACGTTGGGAGCAACGGCTGAGGTTTGAGATTTCCCGGAGTCAGCGTCATACGGTGCACTTCCAGCCATCCACATGGCTTTGCTATAATACAAGGCGAAGAGCTGACTCACAAGGTGTAGGCGAGGACAGCAGCACGCAGTATGACCGGCTCTCTGACAAGGTGCACGGATAGACGAATGGGTTGTTTGTGAGTGTTGTCGTCACTCCGCCGATCACCGTGGTCGTGGACGAGACAGTCGTGTTCCCATTGTCGAGCGAGGGATTCCAGAGGACGAACTCCTATTAGTCTGTGTCAGGAGCGGCATCAAAAAGGGGTTGGGGAGAGATCAAGATACTTGCCTGTGCCGAGATGCCATTGACCATGGCCACCGCCCAGCAATCGGACATGGTTGTATCCGTCATGTTGGCGAGCCAGAAATAACTGCAGAGCAGGTCTGTGGTTAGTGATGGTGGTAGGACACACCATGAGTGCAGACTGGAGAATGCATCTGGACACATACTTGTAGCAATCTTTGCGTGTGCCATTCGCGAGCGGAATCTTGGGCTCTCCCCAAGTGACATTGAACCAGGGGTCCGGCACCCAGGGCAAGGACGTTGCGCTCACGGGAATGAAGGGCTCGGTCGATGTCGTGGTGAGATACCCCGGATACGTCGTGATGGTGCCGACCGCCTCGACGCAGTAGTATGTCTGGGCCCAGAGGTTGGTGCAGTTCTCCCAGACCTGGGGGTTCAGGAAGCGGCTGTCCAGCCAGGCACGTCAGGGGGAGGTTCTTTGCCGCAGTATCCCATAATGTGTCAAGGGTCCCGTGGACTTACAAGTCACGCAAGTTGATGCTGAACTTCTCGGTGATAGTGGCGCATGAATCGCCAGTAGCCACAAGGTACCACTCCCCGCAGTTTGAGTTTGAGTCGGGTGCAGTTGGAGCCGGGACCGGTCTGGAGAGGCTAAGTGTCAATGAGGCTGGCCGGATGCAGGATGTAATAGCACGAGAAAAGCAATCTCAAGTGCCCGAGGTGATGACGAACGCTGCGGTCGTCGCTGTCGGCAACCCGGCGTTGCTGGGCATGGCGTAGTCGCCCAATGGGTTGCTGATGCATATGCTGGTGAGGCTCGCAAGATTGCTTGGGATGGGGATGTGTCAGCTGAATGCCGTTATGCCTCGACTGTTTACTCCCGTAATAATGTGTCTGGGCCCAACTTACGAGCACACAACGTCAATGTCTGGGTTCCATGCCCGCAGCTGAGCGTAGGTGACATGGTTTGCCTGCCCGATGGTCCAGCACGTGTCTTGTGGCTGGACGGTGTAACGGGTGCAAGACACGGCGCGATCGAGCTTGATGTCGGCGGCTTCCCAGACTGGAGTGGCGAAGACCCCCTTGGTGAGCCCCAGGAACAGAGAAAAGAGCGCAGACTTCATGGTTCGAGGCGGAGCCTAATCCAGTCCGAGAGGAAGTACTCGCACATGGAGGCAGTCACCCAAAGGGGGAAGACAGGAGGCAGAGTTCGCCTTGAGGTACATGTAGATAAGGCACCTGGCCGCATTCCATTGTGAAGGCGCCCCTTTGTTGCGGCCCCGACTCTTCCGGAGATGGACGCATTTGACCGAGGCAGAACCGGGATTTGGACGCAACGACGGGCCGGTCCACGGGCACGGCTGTGGCAAGTTGGCGCCAACCAGCCGTCTCTGCATTGGGCCGGGCCGTGTCAGTTGGTGTTAGGGGTTGGACAGCCCAATCGCCTTGCGTTCCGGGGACACTTTCAGGCACCGTGACCGCCGGCTGGGGTGGTCCCCGGCCGAGAATGAAGTCGGTGCTCCTTGGGGAATGCTTGAAAATGGGTGCACGGAACACCAAGGGTGATGGAAAGCTTAATCTTGTTGGTTGTTCAACTGCATCAAAAATACCGCCCCCGGTGCAACTCTGGAGGCAATAGCGCAGAGACTTCTGCAACGATATATGCTGGGGCCATGGTGTCTTGCCCCTGAAGCGACCCGAGAGGATTCCCAATCCCGACAAAATACCCCTTATGTCTGCAGAGATGAGGTTTCCATGCCTAAGGATGTTGCATCCGTGATCCTAGCCTCACTTCCTAGTTCAACCATCGAGGACCATCGAGGTTGTAGTGGCGAGCATGCGAGGTCGCAAGACGACAAGGGGTTGTTCAATGTCAACCCGTGGACCGCGGCAAGGCCGGTTGGGAGTTCGTGCTATCCCCTCTTGGTCAAAGTGCTCAGAGGCTCTCCTGATGCGGCAGGCTGGTCCACAGTTTGGCTCTTATACCCATGGCGATACGCATCTTGAAGCCCTTCTCGTGTTGAGAGCCAGTGACTCCAGTCCTTACCGTTTTCTATTCTAGCTGCCGTCATGGCAGTTTTGTCCACGTCCCAGTCAGTTGGGCGACTGTCTGCTCTGTTACCTGCGCTCTTTGTACTCACTCTTGTCTCTCTTTTCAACCTCCACCATGTCTCGGCATCTGTCACCAACTCCGGGCGTGGTCCAGTCCAACTGGCTCCCGGACTGTCCCCTCGCTCGACAGCATCTTCTGCTCTCGCAGGCCAGGACACTTACACCTGCGGTCCCGGAAATCCCTGTTCCAACGGCGCCTGCTGCGGTTCTAGCGGCTGGTGCGGCTACGGAGCAATATACTGTGGTGCCGGCTGCTAGTCCAACTGCAATGCCACGGCTGAGTGTGGGAAGGACGCCGCCGTGCCGGGCAAGGGATGCCCCCTGAACGTCTGCTGCAGCCAGTACGGCTTCTGCGGGACGACGTCGGAGTTCTGCGGTACCGGCTGTCAGTCGAATTGCGCTCAGCCGCAGCCTTCCTCCGCGTCTACCAACGTCCAGAAGCGCATCGTAGGATACTGGGAAGCATGGAACTCGCAACACGCTTGCGGAACCATGGCCCCCGGGCAGGTCCCCGTCAACATGCTCACCCACCTCAACATCGCCTTTGGCTACATCACGCCCGACACCTTCAGGATCACGAATATGGATGGCGTCCCTTCCAGCCTGTACCAGGCCATGGGGAACCTCAAGGCTCGCAATCCCGCCCTCAAGATCAGCATCGCCCTTGGTGGCTGGACTTTCAGTGACCCAGGGCCGTAGCAGAAGGTCTTCCCAACCATGGTGTCGACCGCCGCCAACCATGCGACTTTTATCAACAACCTGCTCGGTTTTCTGTCCGAGTATGGCTACGACGGTGTTGGTAGGTGCTCCCTTCAGCGTCTGCTCTTGTTTCTCTGGGCATTTACTTGAATTGAATTCCTAACTGACCCCTGGGTAGACTTCGACTGGGAGTACCCTGGTGCAACTGACCGCGGCGGCTCTGCTGATGACAGCGCTAATTACACCGCCCTCTTGAAGGAGCTCCGGGCGGCCATCAAAGCGAGCGGGAAGGACTCCCTCGTCACCTTCACGGCACCGTCCTCCTACTGGTATCTTCGCCACTTCGACCTTGCCAACATGGCCACGTACGTGGACTGGATCAACCTCATGTCTTACGATGTCCACGGCGTGTGGGACAGCGACAACCCCATCGGCAACCACGTTCTGGGCCACACCAACCTCACCGAGATCGATCAGGCGCTTAACTTGTTCTGGCGCGTCAACGTCGACCCGGCCAAGGTCGTGCTCGGTCTTGGCTTCTACGGCCGGTCATTTGCGCTCTCCGACGCGTCATGCTAGCAGCCTGGATGTCTTTTCTCGGGACCAGGAGCCGCCGGCGAGTGCACGAACACGCCCGGCATTCTGTCTTACTTTGAGATCAGGCAGATCTTGCAGAAGACGGGTGCCACGGCGTACCATGACCGGGACGCTGCCGTCAAGTACCTTGTGTACAATGACAACAGCTGGATCTCGTAAGTTCTCTTTTCCACAGTTGAGTTCTGTGCTCAATAGGCAGTTGCTGATGATATCGACTCCGCTTCAGATACGACGACGCCACTACCTTTCAGCAGAAGATCAAGTATGCCAACGCAAAGGGCCTCGGCGGCCTGATGATCTGGGCCGTCGACCTCGACGACACGTACCTGAGCGCCTTGAGAGCCATCTCGGGAGGCAACATTGGCGCCATCAACAGCCCATTCAACCTCGTCGATCTCGACAAGATCTTCCCCAACGAGTACCTCCCACCGCCCGGCATTGTTCCCAGATACGGTCTGGTCAACATCGGGGCCGCCGCTGCTATAGGCGAGATGAATCCCAACAGCACTGGCTTCGGCTTCTTCCTCGTCACGGACGACTCGCACGCCGTGTCCTCGTTACAGAAGCGAGAAGGCAAGCCCGAGCTATTCACGTTCCTAGACTGCCCTAAGGACCTCCACTCGGCGCTAAAGAACAAGGTCCACAAGGTCCGCGTAGTTTGTCTGAGCCAGGATGTCGAGGGCTGTTTCAGGGTCATGGAGCGCGGTGTCGAGGGCACACTCGTCGAGATGCCGGCCGACTGCGCCCCCAACACGTTCGCGAGATCCGTGTCGCTACGGAAGGCGAGCGACTAGTATGTTCCGCCCGAAGTGGCCAAAAGGGGTCGGGGTCCCACCTCGGCAGTCTACGACTTCTCGTTCGACCTGGACCTCAGGCTCTGGCGGCGGGACAGCAACTCGACCAGCGTCCGCATGGACTTCACAAACATGCCGGGCTACTGGGCGAACATGGTGGACTCGGACGGCATCCAGAGCGACGGTTCGTCCAAGACGCAGCGCCGATACTTTGGCCCAAGCCCCCCGAGCTGGTCAGAAGCCTACGGCGAGTGGGTGGGCTACAGGACCAGTTATGACTCCGGCGACGCCATCGCAGTCTCCAAGTCCATGGATGCTCCGTTGTTCTGGCAGTCCGTCCAGGAGTGCCCAATCGACGGGCAATCTTACAACGAAGGTATTAGCGCCTACGTACAGGGCAACGTCGACGCCAAACTCTGGTACGGCTATTCCTTGGTTGGTACGCGAGAGGCCAATGGAGAGTTGTCCATCGAGCAGGTTGCTAGCTTCCTCTCGCCCACAGGCCAGACCGACCTGACATTTGGCATCGGTAGCGTCGGGCATCTCGACTTGGGCAAGACCGACGAGGGCAATCCGTTCCACGCGACAGGCGAACGGATCAGCCTCGGGGGTAGCATAGTTCCCAACTAGTATCCCGGGATCAGCGCCGTCTCAGACGTGGTCTCGTTCGATCCGTATTACCGGGTGGACTACCTGATGGCCACCGTTAACGGCGCCAACGGCAGCGACCTGTCCGACAGCGGTGTCGATTTTGACGGCGTGCTCAATGCCCGTGTCATTTCGAGTCTGGGGTCCTTCCGGGCGGATTTTCCATCCCTGGCCAAGTCGGTGGACACCGAGAACAACCACCGTGAGGCGAATCGAATCTCCATTCCGGCCGACTCACAGGTCTTGTACAGCACAACGGGCAGCGGCAGGAGGATCGTCATTGGTGCCTACCTGAGGCTAGGCTTGAGCGTCTCAGTTGGGTTCATGGACGCGTACGCGACCCAAGAGTTACCTGGTGTAAGACCCCCCATTTTCCTCGTGGTGCCTTGAGGAACGCGTCGGCTGACTCTCCTGATGTTTGATCAATTCGAGCTCACCTACTACACTGAGACTGCCTTCTCGTTTGGTCCCGAGAACGGGCCCAGCCAGGCGGCGTGCAGCGACTACCAGGTCAGCTCCTCGATCTGGTCCATTGCCAGCCACGCAGCTCCGAGGTGGTGGGGGAATTATCCCGTGATGGCACAGCTGGCATCCGAGCAGCAGAAACCCACCGGGGGCATGTGCTTCGACACTTCAAACATCAACCTCAAGAAGCGCGAACCAGGCTCTCAACCGGGAAGCCCCAAGGCGGATGCCCGCGACCTCATCCCGGACCCATGGCCGGAGAAGTCACTCTTGGTGAGAGGCGTCGGCACCATGCCCTTTGGGTTGAAACCAGGGGACCCCATGAACCCCGCCGTCGTGTTCATCAAGGCTCCCGGCCGCCCGGAGGCCAATCTGTTCGGAGCCGGCTACAAGCCCCGGTTCGGGTTGGCCGTTGGCTCATGCGTCCGCTGCCTGAGGAGAGCCACCGGTTCGAGTCCAAATGAGCCTTGCTGCGGCTGCGTGTGCATGGATTGCAAATGGGGTTACAGCGATATTGGGGATTGCCCTGGGTGCAACCCAGAAGATGGCAAATGGCCCGGACTTGTGATTGTCGACCATAAGAGGCGGGAGCTCGAGGGCGTCTTGGGCCCCGGAACACCGCTGCAGGACAGTCCCGCGGCGGCGATGCAACGAGACAACTCCAGCGCCGAACAGCCTGTCGCCGAGGGGCCGATCAAAGGCACGGACGAATCTTCCCACCGGATCCAGCCGCGCGTCTACGGCAAAGCGACCCTGAGCCCCAAAGAAGTCACCGTGTGTGGCACCAAGATCCACCTCAACCAGCCGTACAAGTACCCACCCTTCCCAGCTCAAGCATCGTATCCATGGGACGGCATCGAGGGTGGCAGGTGGGACACCATTCCGCGATATTACGGCAACAGATCAGCCGATTGCACCGACTGGGGAGTGGTTCCCTTGCCGTCGGCTGACCAGATCCGTCTCCCCTCGGGCACTCAAGCGCGGGCCAACTACCAGACGGAGCATGTTTTTGAGGGGCAGCTGATCGCGATTTCTTCACCCAGTGGCTAGACCAAGGGCAGATCAACAACCAGGACCCGGCACCACTGAATCCCACGCCCCCCATAGCTTCGGGTTGCCAGTGGACGCACGATATCGTCATGGCGCTCCTTGGGTGGCAGCTCGACGGCAACAACGCTGCCTTCATCAAGCTTCTCCTAGCGGAGCTGGGGAGCGAGACACACCTGAGCCGTCTGACCATCTTCCAGGCGAGGTTGAACCAGATCAAGGGGGCCATGTTCCGCGGCAACCAGCCGGTGCGTCCTGCCAGGTATGATACCATGTCCCATGGTGAGCAGCTGCAGGTCGTTAAGGAGATGGGTGAGTCGGTCCTCTTTTTTTCCACAAGTGCCACGTAACCGCCCAGGCATGAACAGGATGGCTGACCTTGGCCCGCTCGCCCCCGGCATGCTTGATTCCACAGCCATGACTTTCACGTACCTCAACCGCCCCGAAGTATGGCAGGCGTTCTGCGACACGTACGAGGCCATCTACCAGCTCTGGGGCAGATTCGATACCTGGTACGCACAACAGACCGGCCCGGTCTTTAGACAAATCCCTCGCCTCCAGCCACAATGGCAGGCCTACATCCGCACGGTCCTCTCTTCCCTCGAGAACCGTACCAAAAAACACTTTGACAGCATGTACGCCTCTCGAAAGTAAGTCCTTCATGCCACCTCCCATCCCAATGACCGCTTGCCGAACGGGCCAGGCATAACAGAATTTGATCGCTGAGACGCCTTAGGACTGGAGACGACTTTTTCGAAAGCCTTTGGGTTGACAACAGGATAACCAACCGACAGCTCATACGGGTTGCCGGGTCTTGCACCAACTTGCCACGCATCTGATCAGCGGAGCAGCCTGGGCATGGTACGAAGTAACTTGGTGTCTGGTGGGTTTGAGCACCAGTCTCAATCGTTTCACCTGGCTTGATCGAGAGGCCATGACACTCATTGTTTGCTTTTCTCCCTTGTAACTGGAATCATTGGGTGCACGCTATTTTAACTCCGTTTGATGTATCCAGCGTCTCCCAGCTCGCGCAGGCTTAGGTTCGGCCGCTCGTGAAAGGGGTTGAAGGCGTCTCGAATCACACCAGTGCCCCAAAGCACGAAGCCCATGGGATCTGGCTGGAATGGGTTGGGCCCATCTCTATAAAGGAAGTCGTTCACCTCCTTGTCCACCCAGATCGTCTGTTCACTCACATACTGAGTCGGAGTTCCCATGATCACCTTGGGTCTTTCGCCGGCGCTGCGTCCCCTCCAGTCCAGGGTATCTCGCATGCCGGTCAGGAGGTCCCGGTAGTTCCCTCGCGTCAAGATCAAACAGCTCAGCTCGACCGACCGCAGCGTGGGGGGCAATGCTGCGAGGAGAGACAGGAGATCGTCCTGGCGGACCAGAAACTGCGATAGGCCAAAGTGCCGAAGGCGCGGCCAGTTCTCGATGGGGAAAATGCTCCTCAGAGGGACAAAGTGTCTATCCGGGTCGTCGCTGGATTCGGGCCAGGTATCCGTCTCGTCCGTTCTCAGACTGATGTGCTCCAAGTCGCGAGCCTGGGACAGGGCGCGCTTCAGGTAACCGCTCCTGAAGGCGTTCCAGTCCTCGTACGGCTGGCGCGCGGCCAGGAGAGCGAGATCGAGGCGGCGGAACCCGGGGCGCCGCAGCACTGCGACGAGGTCGTTGTACTCGGCACAGGGCTCGGAGAAGATGGTGCAGTCGATGCCGGACAGGAGGTGGTTGACGTCCAGGACGAGTTCGGTGACGCCGTGGTCCTGGATTTGCGCCAAATCTCGCGTGACGAGACGGAACCCGCGCCACTGGTCCTTGTCCATGTCTCCAAGTTGGATCCACGGAGGCGAGTCGGGTGGCGTGTAGGCCGAGTCGTGGACGGGCCATGATCTGGGAATCAGATAGTTGAATCCCCGGGGAAAGGCGCGGATCATGGGGGTCTCGTAAAGCGGCGTGAACAAGCGTCCATGCGCGAGGGGTGTAATGGTCACGCGCTTGAGGGACGGAAAGCGTTTCAGCCCGTACCGGAAGGCCTCGAGGTCGGCGTTCGAGTTGATCACTTCGACCTGCTGCCACCACAGTTCCATGTAGTAGCGCCACGACTCCTTGAGCGGCAGCCGCTCGGCAACGAGTCGGTCTCGGGCGATGTGATCGGGTCGGTCCACATCCCACCTCCTGAGAAGGTGGAGCGCTGTCAAGTTCTCCTCGCATGCCTTCCAGGACCACCGGGGGCAGTCTCCCTCGGAGAACTCGTAGTAGAGCTCGTCAGTGTTTTCAGGATAGTAGGAATCCAAGTCGTCATCGTCGTCGTCGCTCAGAGTCAGAGAGGCCACCAGGCGTGCGTCGTCCCAGATGATCTCGGTGATCTGTGTTCGAAATGTTTCGTGGTCGGCAATGGATCGAAAAACCTGGACATTGAGGGGATTGGCCGAGAGGAAGACGCGGGTCAACCTCAGGTTGGCGCACGACAAGAGCCGGCGGCAGGTCAATCGTAGGCTCTTGATGTCGCGATTGGGCAGCAGAGACGAGACGGAGACCAAAAGCTCCGCCGGCAGATCGAGAAGGTTGGGCGATGTCGATGACATCTTAATCCCGGCCGAGCTGCGTCGATGATGTTGGCGGGAGCCCAGACTGGAAGAGTGAAACTTTGGCGAGCGGGGTCAAGTTCAAAATAGAGAGAGAGCGGCAAAGGACCGGGGGCGTGCCAAAACCAAAATCCCGAGCCACTGACGGCTGCCAGTGCAGTGGCAGCAATACAACCTTGGGGCCACTTTCTCCCTTTCACATCGCTTCTTTGCTATTTGGCACATGCATCAGGCCTAAGGAACGGATGTGAAAGGAAGTTAAGGAACGGGGCTACGACTGCGCTTAATTACATATATTCTCGTTCACAGAGAGACAATAACAACACGCGCTTGAACATCGGCTCAGAGGCCTACTAGGAAAGCTCTAAAGGCAGGAAACGCTACGGGTTTCCAAAATCCTGTAACGACTAGGAGGCAGAAGGCAACCGCCATGTCGTTCCCCGGGTCTTTCTCATGGAGTTGCCGCTAAGCAGACGGGCCGTTGCCCTGCTGACCACTCCCATTCTGCTCCAAGCTCTTCGCAAACTCGGCCTCAATCCAAGCCGCGGCCTCCACCTGCTTCTTCAGAACCGCCGCACGCTTCTTCTCCTCAGCAGCCTCCGCCCTCTTCTTCTTCTCAGTCGCATCAACCGGCGTCTTCCTCTTCTTCGGACAGGCCACCTCAAGCCACACCTGCCCCGCGGCCCGCCAACCGCGCTCCGTCATCTGGAGCGGCATGTTCCAGCTGCCGACACAGTGCCTCGCCGTGACAGGCACCCTGGCCTGCTTGGCAAGCCTCTGGTACAGCGGCTCATCTGCCCGGGGAGCAATCACATGCGACACATCGACCGTGATGTGCTCGAGCCTGAGGAAGGCATTCCAGGATCGCTTCTTCCCAAACTCAAGCAGCTGCTGAACCACATACGAACTATCGAAGCAATACCACTCATCTTGAACGGTAATCCGCCGGAGATTAACACAAGCCCGCTTCCACAGGATAACCAGCGTCGAGTAAATCTGGTCCGCAGCCGTCTTCGGCCGCCCGCCACCGACGAGGATCACCTCCTGGACGAGGTTGGAGTTTCTGCGGCCGATGCGCGCGACCCAGTCGCGGTGGTAGCGCATCGTCAGGCGGAAGGTGTTGTTGCTGTAGAGGAAGTGGGTGACCTCGCGCGAGAGCTGGCGGTTGGCCAGCACCATGGAGAGCACGAGGCCCTTGCGGAAGCCGGAGCGGGCGTTCTTGTTCTTGTCGGCGGGGAGGTGGTCTAGCTGCGGGTAGACGGGCTTGCGCAGCTTGAAGAGGAGGGTGTAGATCTGGAGGCGGATCTCGGCGGGCAGTTGGAGGAAGGGGAAGCCGGTATTGTGAGTGGCGGGAGGGTTGGTGGGAGTGGGATGGCCGGCGGGCACGAGGGCGGTCACGAGAGCGTCGGTGTCGCCTTTGTTCTCAGCCGTCTTGACCGTGACGCGCTTGGTGAAAGGGCCGTCACTCTCAATGTCATGGCCGGCCTTGCGTTTGAGCGAGACGGGGTTGGGAAGGCAAGGGCCACCGAAGATGGAAGCGGTCAGAGCCTCGCTGGTCGTGTTGTCGGAGGCGCTCTTGCGCTTGTTCTGAAAAGGGGAACCGACAACAGGAGCAGGAACAATGCTGGTGGTTGTGGAGTCATTGAGGGCGGTGGCGTTGTCCGTGTCAATGTTGATCGCAGAGTCGGTCCTTGAACGCTTAATAGCAGCGACACGCTCGGCATCCCCGTCAGCTGCCTTGCGCTTGTTGGTGGTCGTCATCGCCATGTTGTCGGGCCCGTTGCCAGTCTCAAAGACTGGTACAAGTACAAGTCGCATGACAGCTGTGAGACAAAACTGTCAGAAAGTTGGTGAGCGGTGTGCGGCCGTGAACGCTTACCGGCCTCAAAACCAGCGGTGGGATGCTCCAAGCAGTTGGGTCGGTGCGAGCAAAGAAGACTGGGTGGGCTGATGTCACTGATCGGCGATCGATTCAGTCCTTAGGGGTGGTGTTGCGCAAACGAGAGATACAGCGACTCGAGAAACTTGATCGATCAGTCAATCAAGAAAGAAGAGAGAGGGAACACAATAAACTGAAAGATGGGAAAATTCTGTCATTGATGCAAACCCAAAGCTAGGAAGGGAAAAGCTGGAAGTCGAGGATAGCCTGAGTGGGTAAGGATGTGTTGAATATAAGGCTACTGCCCTCACTCCGGTTGCAACGAGCAATCGGGGCGAACTGTTTTATCAGGATGGGAGGCCCAGTCCAAGTTTTCACGGACTGGAAGAGCTTTGTTTGGATCAGATTTAAGGACACCGGTCATGAGCACAGTGGCCGGTCAAACTGCTTGCAAGATCACATGAACCGCCCGTGGAACCAGACCAAATCGGTATGGGACGGAAGGTGAGAGTCATTCACACCGGATCCAGCCCCATGTCGTCACAAGGCCAGGCCCGAACCGCTGAACGACGCCAGCTTGGGTTACAGCTGAGGTATATCAGAATACCATAAATAGCAACCTAGTGATTACTGGACAGGGCCTTCACTGAGCTGCGAGTGTGTCTTGGACGGTGAGCATGTGTTCCGTCAAGGCAAGTTGAGCCATGACTTGAGAGTCAGAGAAATGGGCATACTGGGATAACAAATATCAAGAAACCGAAAAGAGAGAAACAACGAGTGTAGCGAGAAGGAACAAAGTATAAGCCCAAGAGGTCCCACTCTCCACTTCCAAGCACTGGCAATTTAAGTTGCCAAAATGACCTTGTTTGAACCCTTTCCTCCTTACGGACAGTGAAGGCGCATTTGCCGCTCTTATTCTGGTTAATTAGAGCTGATATCTCACCAAAACTGATGTAATGATCTTGTACATGTAGGGAGTCCAGTTTTGTATAAGACGAATCTTCGAGAAATCCCATGCCTTGGCCGAGAAGACAATCTCTTGCACTGTCGGAATGCTGGCCGGGTACTAATGATGCGTGGACCTTGTGTGATGCTGGGTTAGTTGGGAGCTTCCATCCTTCCATGAGCAACTTGAAGGACGGCAGCATGTTGTGGTTCCAAAGGAATTGCAACTCAAAAGTTTATTGGCTAACCAGGATCGCTTCATGGGAATCAATGAGTTCGGCATCATCCAGTGCATGACAAATCCATGTTGTCCTTCTGCCGCCAGATGGCGAAACCCCCGTAACACACCTTGATTTATAATGCAGATGGCACCATCGTTGGCTCCGGAGAAACAACACCTTGATCATGAACAAACTCCATAAATTCCGTACGGGAAAGTATCCGAACCCATCCCTATATCAACCCCAACATCCCACCCGCGAGTCTGACGGTCAGCCGCATCACAACCTCACAACCAGTTCACACAAGCAAAGCAACCACAACACTTCGAAAACCAACACCACCACCCCACCTCTCACCAACACTTCAACTTCAATCAACATTACCACACCCTTCACCAGCCATCACCCTCACCACCACTCCCAAACCACCACTCCACAATGGCCACCTCCAACCCCAACAACCGCACCCGCATCGCCCTAGTCGGCCTCTCCGCCACCGCCCAAACAGCCTGGGCCGCCCGCGCCCACCTCCCCTACCTCCTCTCCCCGCTCGGCCAATCCCACTACGAGATTGTCGCCCTCCTCAACTCATCCGTCGCCGCCGCGCAGGAAGCCATCAAAGCGTACAACCTCCCCGCCTCCACCAAGGCGTATGGCAACCCGGCCGATCTGGCGGCTGATGCGGATGTTGATCTCGTTGTTGTTAATACCCGTGTGGATAAGCATTACGAGGTTGTGGTTGATAGTGTGAAGAAGGGGAAGGATGCGTTTGTAGAGTGGCCTCTTGCTCAGGATGCGAAGCATGCGAGGGAGTTGGCTGAGTTGAGTCGGCAGGCGGGAGGGAGGTCGGTGGTGGGATTGCAGGGGGTTTTGGCACCGCTTGCGTTGAAGGTGAAGGACGTGTTGGAGGAGGGGAGGATCGGAAAGGTGGTGAGCTCCGAGGTGAGGGTTTTTGGCGGCTTGGTGGACAGGACGCTGTTGCCGGAGGGGTTGGGGTATTTTACGGAGAGGAAGGTGGGCGGGAATGTGGTTACTATTGGGTTTGCGCATGGTGAGTCTTCCCTTCCGTGGTCGGAAACGGTCTGATGCTGACAGAGCCAGTGTTCGGCATCGTCCAAGGCGTCCTCGGCGACCTGGCCTCGCTCAAGGGCGACTTCCACCTGCAGCGCCCCGAGACCAAGCTGACCGACCGTAACGGCAGCGTGGTCAAAACGGTCCAGTCCGACGTGCCCGACCTGATCCTCGTTTCCGGCAGATGGACCGAGTCTCCCCTCACTCAGCCCAACGCCACGCTGCACTTCCGCTTCCGCCGCGGCCAGCCCTTCCCCGGCGAGCCGGCGCTCGAGTGGACCATCAACGGCGAGAAGGGCGAGATCCGGATCATCTCGCCCCAGCATGCCTTCATCCAGGTCGGAGACGAAGGCCTGCCGCGTGTCATCGAGGTGCACGACTTTGAGACAGACAAGGTGGAAAAGGTCGAGTGGGACTGGGAGGACTGGCAGAAGGAGTTGCCGTACCCGGCCCGGGTCACTGGCGCCGTCTACGAGGCTTTTGCCGCGGCGAAGGAGGCGGGGGCTAAGGAGGCATACGTGACGTTTGATGTCGCCGCCAAGAGGCACGAGCAGCTGGAGGGACTGTTGGCTGAGTGGCAGGCTTGAGGTGATGCTTGGCGTGGTTCTTCTGTCTGTGTGTCTCGTCGATCGTTGATCTTTTCGATAGTCGAATTTGAATAGCTCTTGGGTATCTATCTTATGACGCGACCGAGTTTCTATGCCCCTTTGAAGTGGAATCGCTCTTGGACCGGGACCCAAACAGGCTTCGGCTCTTGCTCTGCTTCTTGCCTGCCGTGGAATCCTGCCCTCTCAAGGTCTCGAGGTCGATGTACGATTGTGGGAACACGCCCGTCTTCCCCTTGCTATTGGTTCCCGACCAACACCAGTAGTCGGCGTAGAGGCCTACGGTGTCATCAGCACATGTTGACTTGGTGGCCTGGCAAGGAAGACACTCACACTGGACATTGGATATGACCTCCCCCTTCCCAAACGACAGCCACGGCGCGCCCGGAGTCGCCGGCGGCTGCCATTTCCACCTCGTCGTCACGCTCATGCCGCTCTCCCCACCCACAGGAATCTCGGTCTCCTGCGGCGGCCGCAGCTCTATCGCCTTTGCCGGAAACGCACCAAACTCGCCGTCGTGGCGCCCCAGGCAGTACTTGCCGCCCCACTTCTCGGGGAAGATGACGCCGACGATGCGGGCGCCCTCCATGAACTCGAGCATGTCGGCGTCGTACTTGGGCGGCTTCTCCAGCTTGCCGCGCCCCGGTCGACGGTAGTGGTCCTTGACTGCTATCGCGGTCGCCAGCCTTGCCACGTTCTCCGGCATGGGCACCGGTGTTGGAGACTCGGGCAGGTGCAGGTCAAAGTCTTGGGGTGCCGAGTCCGGGAGCCGTCCATACACGACCGAGACGCCTGATAGTGGTGCGAGCGGTTGTGGGTGGCGCGCGAGGTGGCGTAGGAGCTCTTCGGCGGAACGGAAGACGGTGGCGTCGCCCTCACGGGAGACGGCACCTGCCTGGATACACCACAGGCAGGCGTAGTGCGTCTCTGCGCTGCTCCCTTGTCGGAGATGGGACTTGAAGAGGAGTCGTAGACGGTAGCGGGCTCCGGCCTCCGAGGTACGCACTGCTTCGGCTGTGAGGAGTCAGTAAACTGCGAACTTGTGTGTTCAGGGAGACCTTACGCTTGTCGCTCTTGTCAAGCTCCACGTCGTCCAGGTCGTGTGCATACCCGCAGTCGCCGCACGCGCCCACCTTGGTCATCTCGTACTGGAACGGCACCGTGATGCCATCGGACGCCCTCATCATATCCCCACCGCTCATGGCGCCGCCGCCGGCCCCGTACTCGTACTCGTTGGTGAGCTTGATGCTGCCCCAGTGGCCGTCTTTGCGGAACCGCGTGGCGCCCTTGCAGAACCCCTTGAGCTTGTAGTAGGTGCTGTCCTCTCGTATGCTGAGATCTGGAATCCGCGGGCTGGCCGGCCTCGACTTGCGGCGGTCGCCAAGGGAGTTCGGTTCTTTGAGCAGGTCTGAGAGTCCAACTAAATCCTGGTTTGTGACGCTGTTGGAACGCGTGTCGGACAACGAGGCGCCTCCGTGGGAGACCGAACGGTTCAGCTCGGTCGAGTCTTCAGATATCACGAGGGAGTCCAGACTCCCGAGCAAGGCGGACGAGGATGTGCTGCTGGCGTGTGACACGACTGATGTCCTTGTGTGGATGGTGCTGGGGCTCGGGGCCGGGTCGAAGGTTCTCGGGCGCACCGCGGTATTGAGCGTGAGGTCATGGAAGCGGGACTGCACCGGGTGCATGCCGGGTGATGCTGGGGGCGTAAAGGCATCTCTGGTAATGTCGGATCGGAAGGGCTGGGCGCCGCCCTGGGACGCCACAGATTGGCTCCGAATCGGGCGTCTGAGGGCCTCTTCTGCCAACCCTGGCATGTTGTCTGTTGGGCCAGCGGATGGCCGCGGCACTGTCCGGGGGCTTTGCGGCACAGAGTGACTCGGTTCATCGTGAGGAGAGATTGTCTCGTCATGTGGCACCGTTGGCCTGGACAGCGTCCGTGGACGGATTGACCGGGCTGATGGTGGACGGGATCCAAGCCCTTGGCGGCTGGGGAGGGGTGGCAGTGGAGGAAACCCGCCTTCTGGTATTGGGGGGATGTTCGTCTCGAACCGGAGTCGCCTTGCGGTTTCGACAATGTCGAGGGCGAGGGCCTTGGTCGCTGCTTGTAGAGCTGCATACCGCGCCTGGTCGAAGGTGTCTGGTTGAGTGTAGTCGTCGAAGTCCCAGAGCAGGTCCTCCAGCTGCAGTCGGCGCTTCTCGATGGAGGCTATGAGCAGTCAGCGGGGAGGTCTTGGACGAGGAGGCTTCGTGAACGACGTGGACACACCCTGCTGGACCATCATGTCCCTGAAGCTGTCCCCGTGCTTGCTGACCTGGTCGTTCCAAACCAGCTGCACCTTGCTGAGCGCGCGCTCGCCTTCGCGGACGATGGCCTGCGCGGCCCTGAACATGCGATCGGCATGGTCGTCATGCGCGGAGCCTTGCTGGGCTGCGTGGGTGGAGGCATTGGTCAGGGCCGCATTGCCCGCGGCGACCACGTCCCTGAAAGGGCGGATGAGGAGCTCTTCGGCGTCGACGGCCATCACCAGGATGTCAACGGCCAAGTTTTATGTCGATCAGATGCCTGGATGCAGGAGGAAGGACCGCAGGTGGAGAGATTGGGGGGACGGGTATGCGAGCGATGTCTGACGCAGGGACTCGAGGGTGTGACTCGTGTGAGCGAGCCTGGACCGGGTCGTGTCCGAGAAGACGGGAGGGCAGCACGGAGGCCGCACCGCAGCGGCCGAGGGTTGCATTGGATCGAGGGCAAGTTATCTTGCATCGTGCCGAGTCATCCCAAGCGACGCCCAAGACCCGAGGCATTGGAACGCTGCGACGGCTGAGTCGCATGCAGCGCGCGCATTATGGGCAACGGGTCAATGATGCAGGAGGGGCAGACCATGAGGCAGGATGCGGCGATGAGACGCGATATCGAAGGGTGGGGGTCTCGGTGGATGAATCGGGGCGCTGAGACTCGTGGTTGGGTGACACAGGAAGGCAGGCTCTGGCAGGCAGGGTCAGGGAAATCGACGTCGTGCCGCGATGCGCCTTCTTCATTCGTCGCCAGCAAGGTGCGCGGCACAAGGGCGATTTCCCTATGCGTGCCGTGCCGAGGGGCATCGTGCGGATTGATAAACACACTGTCTCCGTACGTGGTGATCTTCAGTCTGCTTAAAACCCTCCCACCATCTGGTGTGCGATCACCGATTTATGTCTCGAACTACGTTCTGTCAGTAGATCTGAAATCCCTCCCAATTGCCGCCTTTGCCGGATTTGCTTTCGGGTGCGAATCTGTGGACTCGACTGACTCTCTTGTGGAAGGAAGGCTTGTTTGTCACAGTCCAGGAATACTGTACGCTGTGGTGGATCCAGCGCGCTTCCATCAACTTTCAGAAAGAACTCGACACTCTCCCCTCTTTCCACTCGAGTGACAAGTCGAGCATGTCGAACCACCATCGGAGTCCAGACCATTAAAGTTCCAATATCCGGACATTATGCTGGGTGCGACCGTCTCCTTGCAGAACGGGATCGTTTTTTGCATTCTTTTTTTTGCGCCCATTGTTGCAATTGATGCATGCGCAATTTGGACTCCTCAGTTCGTCCCAGCAATTCCCATTCGATGCCAAGACCACGTGCGCCATCGTCTGGCTCTCCGACGACAACGACGTGAGACCCCGGCTCCGATATTGGCTGCGCGAGACGACCCCGTGTCTTGTGCCATTCAACGGCTGAGACCCTGCCGACCCTGCTGGAACCGGAAACTCGACCGAGCCCAACCTCTGAGATGGGACCGTTCCACCATGCCCCTCGAGTCCTCGACCGAGCACATCGGGCGGCCTTTCAGAGGACAGAGAGCGGGAAGAAGGCGACGAGACAACGGGCGCCAACTTCCAGCGATACCGCCATGACTCAGCCGTGGCCCCTTTTGGCGGGCAGAGCTTTCTTCTGGCCCTGATTGATAAAGCGCTTACACACATGGCCAGGCCTTAACGGTGCGGAGGAGACTCCGGCCCATCAAGCCACGGTCCCTTGCCACCATGTGAAGAAGCAACAAACGCCCGCAGCCCCCACGGCGGCAAGGCTGACCAGGGTCTGATACCCCCATCGACGCCACTTTTAGCTCCCCTGCAGGCCCCCGTGTGCCTCCCTTTACCGAGCCGCTCGAGGGGTGCTCCTCGCAGCTTGCTGGCCCGATCGAGACCTCAGAGACCACACGTGCATCGACACCAGATATGTATATCGCACGCGGCGCCCCACCCCATTCCAGATCCCTGGAACTGCCCTCTGTTCCCCCGTCGACTTCCCTTACGACGGCCGCGACGCCGCCGAAACGTCATCATGGGAGCCTTTTCAGAGCTGGGGCAGAGCCTGCGGGCCTTCACGCCCCAGGAGCGCCGCAACATTGCCATCTACATCGCCGGCATCATGGTTTACAAGTTTGGTCTCGAGGCCTTCAACGGATCCATCATCGCCCTTGCCACCAACAGATATGACTACGAGGCCCTCCGAAACGGGACGCCGAGCCGGACTTTCGAGAGGGTTGGCCTGCTCACTGGGCTCAACCAGGCCTTCCAGTGTTTTGGTTCCATCCTCATCGGGCCATTGGTACGCGGTCTCGAGATTTCTTCAGGCAAACGGCTCTGACGATGTGTCTCCAGGTGAAACGGTACCCCACCAAGAACGTCCTCTCAGTTGCTATCCTCATATTCGGCATCTTCTCGGCTTTGTTGCTCATCATCGACGCCGCCACGGGCGGCACCTTTATGCCCGCGGCTTGTATGTGTCCTCCCTGCCCCTGACGCTGCCCACGCTCGCCGAGCTCCCGGCTGACAACAGGATCCAAGACCGCACAAACCACCCGGACCATGAATGGCCCTACTACGGAAAGCGAGTTCACCCCCCAGCCACACAACGAATGCACAAGCACTAACCCAGCCTCAGATACAACACCGACATCATGATCCCCGTGTACTGCGTCTGCGGCATCGTGTACGGCATGGTCGAGCTCATCCGCCGCGTTATTCCCCGCGATATCGTTGGGGGTCACGTAAACAAGTTGAAGAAGATGGACTCTTTGGTACGGGATCTCGGCTGCAGCCTGTCGCAGTCCTCTCAGCTGACAATCCCAGGTCCACATCTTCTACGAAATGACGGGCACCGCGGGCGCCTTCACCACCGGCCTGGTCATCATCCCGCAGCTGGGCAACAACATGGCTTTCATCATCACGCCCATCTGCTTCACCATCGCCGCCATCATCTGGTTTTTCATCAGCGAACTCGACTTTCGCCGCGAGAAACAGCCCGCGCTCCGGGCCCGCGAGAAGCCCGCCTACTGGAAGGCCGCCTTCACCGGCCTGTACCTCTTTGGCGAGTCGGTCTGGGTCGGCGCCAGGATCCTCTTCACCTCGCGCCGCTTCATCTGGCTCGTGCCGGGGTACTCGGTCGCCCTCTACGCCCACCGCTACCTCGAGAACAACATTGCGCCGCAGGTCGCCCAGCGCTACATGGGCAACTCGGCTTGGGCCCAGATCATGGTTGGCGGCTCCAACATGGGCGAGTTGCTCGGTGCCTTTTCCGTCTTGCTCTTCACCAACGCCGTCCACACGCCCATGCCCTGGCTGCGCCTCGACGCCCTGATGCTGCTCATCGTGTGGTACATACCCTTCTGGCACCCTCCGTCGGGCCAGGTCGGCCAGGCGTGGATCGTCGCCGCCACGCTGGCGCCCGTCGCGGTTGGCTGGGCCTCGGGTGACGTTTCGCTCGCCGCCTACATCCAGGCCTCGCTCGCCCGCCGGGAGTCGCAGAACAAGAACGTTTCGGCTCTCGGGGCCGTCATGGCCTTTCTCTACTCGTTTTATATCGTGACGTACGCTGTGGCCGGCACGCTGCTGGGTCGGTACTTGGACGATGTCTACAACAGGACGGGCGGCGCGAACGGCGGCGATGTGCACAGCGGGCTGGTGTATACCGCCGGCGTGCAGTTTACGGTGATCTCGGTGCTCGTGCTGGCGTCGACATTTGTGCCCAAGGGCGCGTTTGCATTCAACCCCAGGATTTTGTCGGATGAGGCATTGGAGGATGAGCACATTGAGATTGAGGAGCAGAGGCCGGGGCGTGGGGAGGAGGACCATCATGGATTGGAGGATCCGCACGGGCATAAATTGGAGGATGGGTTCAAGAAGACGAGGAGTTATTGCAGTAGTGAGGATGGGTCGGAGCCGAGGGTGGAGAAGAAGATTAGTGAGATGTTGTAGAACGGTTGTCACCTTAGATCTGCTGAGCGTTGAGTTAATAACAAAATTAGATACCCTGTATCTTCTTGCCACATTGGCACATACACGCCAACCGAAATTCAGGTTAGTAGCCATGAATGGTCGGTCCCATGGTTTGTCATCGACCAAATTGAAGGCTGTCATCATTAATGACGATTTATGACCATGACTGACCCAGCACTTAGCTTTCGGGACGGAATCCTCGTTTCCGGAATTGGGAGACAGGACTCAGAAAAGCGAAAGCCTTCAACACCTTAATCGTCCCAGGGGAACTCATTCCACGGCGCAGTTGACAATTAGAGATATACTTTTCGGACTGTGATGTTCCTCTTCCCGGACTGTAGCGCCACCCGGGCCTCGACCAACTGCAATACACAACCCCAACCCTGGCCATTGAGTACTTGATTGAATCGCACTGACGTGCATCAAACTCATTGTCAAACTTACAGGGCATTGCCAACTTCAATACGTCACTGTTCGATTGAATCTTTGAGTGAGCCGGCTATACTCAGAGTGATGCAGGGCGATAGGAGGCGATGCAGGTCAACTGCGCTATGCGATGTGGTGCGGAGGTCAGTGTGGGGTTAGGGTTATGTATAGCCATGTGGTGACTTACAGTCTGGGAAGAGGGACATCACAGTCCGAAAATCTCCCTTGGCACAAGCGAGAGTCCATAAACCGCGTACATGAAACATGAAGAAAATGGCACTGAGCGCAGCAGTCCGTCATCGGCATGGGCAGGGTTCATGAAAACGTAATGATATCACATTGTTTACCAGCATCTTCAGGATACTGGTGTGAATAGCAAAGCCCCTAACCCCAACACTCCTGCGCTCGACCCTCAGCTGTCCGTAAAGCCCAACCCATCACAAGCAACCGGATCCCAATCACGGCCCCACCTCCCATCCCTGCTCCACGTGGCGTCCAGTTCCACCACCCAATCATCCTTGACCTCCTCCTCGGCGCTGCCTTATGGAGCCGCCACAACAGCGCCAGTGCCATACTGCACATTGAACACCGTATCCGGCAGCCGCCCATTGCTCGTCCCCAGACCGTGCGGGCAGCTCGGCTGGTTGCTCACCGCCAGGTTGAGGCTGCACTCCTCGTCCCAGCCGTAGTGGCAGATGGGGTCCTGGATGTTGTACAGCTGGTGGTTCCGTGCGACCCAGCTGCCGGGCTGACCGAGGCAACTCGACAGGTAGTTCATCGAGTTGCTCGCCGAGAGGGGGAGTCGGCCGCCGCGGAGGAGATCGGCGCACTCGCCGGCGGAGACGAAGGAGACGTCCATGTTGACGGCGCGCGGACCTGCCCGTCAACAGGTAGTTCCAGGCGTCGTACGAGATGTCGTAGGCGCCGCCGGACTGGTCGATGCGCAGGAGGTTGACGGAGCGGCCGGCGTGGGAGACGCGCACGCAGATGTTGTCGCAGTCGACGGACATCGGCCAGTACGCGACCCGGTTGGTGGCCACCTTGCAGCCGAGGACCCCGATGGACGACGAGTACATGTCGTGGGGGGTGATGCCGTGGACTTCGGCGCCGGCGAGGGTGGCCAGGAGGGTGGCCAGGAGGGCGAAGAAAAAGGCGAAGGGGGCGAACATTTTGCCGGGGGTGTTTTTTTTTTTTTTAAAAAAAAAAAAAAGGTGAAGATGATAAAGTTTTGTTGCTTTATAAAGCGTTTAGAAGTCTTGAAGTCGCGGATGGTTGCAAGTGCTCGAAGGTCTGCGTTCAAGTCGATGGTGGAAGGTTGGCTCTGGCTGGGGAGAAGGCAGGTCTTATATAGGGCAAACATGGGGGACTGCGTCCGAGGCTGATTTGAGCTCATGTCGTAGTGTCTGGGTGATTAAACCTTACGGACATTGTTGGTCGCTTCCAAGACGCGCCACAGAAATGCGTGACCTCATGTCAAGACCGGTGCTGATTGGGATCAATGATGTCCGAGGGTGACAATGACAGCATATGAGGCAAAGGCTCTCACCGAGAAACGCCTTGACCGAAAAACACCTTGTTGCCACTGGTTCCTAGGCTGGTCGTGGATCCGGACCGTCCCTGCGGAAGCAAACCTGAACCTTAGGGTCAAGCATGCTGGCCACAAACCCACCATTGGTCTTGGTTGCCACATCACCATGCTCGCATGCCCTGCCGTGCATGGACCTCGGGTACCAAACACCCTCGGTGCCGTGTTTCCTCCGCCTTGTCTCGATCCAATCCATTGTTACAGCCCCATGAGGTAATGTGAGCGTGTTTGCAACCGAGGCGGAACGGATGTATTCTGCCACCTCGGTCACCAACTGTGATGGCTCACCGCCGTAAGGACCTGTGTGAAGCGAAGGGTTCAGGTTGACCTCCAACGCCATGCCTGCGTTACGTCAGTTATCTCGAAAAACTTCAAGGGAATTTTGCTGTGAGGACCATCAGTTCCTCGCTCGCCCCGTCTGTATAGGACACTCCAATCCCCAGAATCATTGCCATGAAAGCTTCAATGTTCGCCTTAATTGATGAGCTACTAACTAGGAAGCAAGTAATTCTACATTCATCACTTCAACTTGAAGTTCGCGAGCGGCAAGCACGAGTCAAGTTTGGCAATCAGAGATGTGCTCGAGGCTGTTTGCTGTTACAACTGCAAGCCACATCACAAAATTATTTGCGTTTTAATGTTCCGTCCTGGAGACTTCCTTGCTTTGAGATATCAAATTGCCCTTCACTCAGCCCCCTCACATTTCCTTTCAGCTCTTCTCAAAACATCCAAGACAGTTTGTCTCTGTCCATCATACGCAAACTTAATCTCTCTGCCCTCCACCTTCCCAATTAACACATCCCCCTCGGCAACCCAAACAGCATCGACATGCTCCTCCGCATCCAGCCGGACTTGTGCCACATCCTCTGAGTCCAGAACAACCAGGAACGTGATCTTCCTCCATACGGTGCCCCTATGGTCCGGGCCGCCCTCAAACTCCAGGGTATCGACCACATCTGCAATGTGGGTCACATCCAACCCCGTTTCCTCCTGCACCTCGCGGCCGACAGCGTGCAGGATGGTTGGGTCGGTCTCGTCTACTCCGCCACCGGGGCATTCCCACTTCAGTGGGAACCCGTCGTGTGCTGCACGTTGGATGAGGAGGACGCGGTTGTTGTGCAAGACGACGGCGCCCACGATGAGGCCCTTGAGGGTTGGGTGGTCGGCGAGGTATTTGTTGGGTGGAATGTTGTAAAGATCGAGAGATGGGGAGAAAGTGAAGGTGCTTTGGGTGGTGGTTGACATGTTGACGGCGGAGAGCCCAGTTGAACGGGTCACTGAGTCCTTTTCGTGTTATCGACACACTGTAACTGAGATTTGGTTGCTTTCTCGAGGCCGTTCAGGCTGGCAGCTCTTGGATGTTATAATCGCTGACCTCAGGGACACAGAAAAGTCTGCTGCATGAAACCATCTGCGGGCTGCGCCCCATTACCCCATTCCACGTAACTGATTTAGGCAACCCTATTTCACTGCATCTGCCTGATGCACTTGCACCCATTCAACGAGGCGCAACGTTTAACAGCACGGTAACATCGGTCCAAAAGGCATAAGACGGAGTAATACCTTGGAGGCTCGCCTCCGAGCAACGGTCATCTCGTATCTTGGTTGAGGAGTGTTGTCTACAGGGCAGCCCGAAGCACTCCCACGGAGGTTCAAAGCACCTACATTTATCTCTTTTACATGGGATGCACCCCACCGGGAATAGCATCAAGCCCTGGAGATGGTTAGCATGCCTTGTCCAGCGGACACCTGGGCCAAGTAAGACTTACATCCTTCCGTCTCCTCCTTAACAGTCTGCTGCTTTTGGCAAGCCGTAGCCTCCTCAGGAGTTTGGGTCTTGAGCGCCGAGCAGCGATCGCCGGTGCAACGGGCATCCAGAGCGCGCTGCAGTGCATCGCCCTTCCACCCGAAAACGTAGTCGCCGTGTTGACCGTATCCGGTTCTGCCACGAGTTAGCGTTAGGCTCAATCGTACACGAGGTCGGCAGTCAGATCGGCTTACGCGTCTCCCATCGAGTAGACAAGCGGCTGGCTACCGTCGTCAGGCCAGATGGACGGGTCGTTGAACTCTCTTGTCTGTCCAAGCACGTTGTTTAGCGTGTTCTGACCAAGCAACATACCGGGGAGAAACACATACATCCCACATGACTTCGTACATCAGCTGCGGCAGGCGAACCGGGTGGCTGGCCGGACAAGGGCCAGTCGTCTCGAAGCTGCCACTGCTCGGGTACGCGACATGGCTCTTGTGGTCGGGACTATCGACGTTCTTGCCGTCCCAGCACCTGATGTCCTTGTGTAAATCGTCTGCAACTCAGGGATGGGCTGAGGAAAGACTCACGTTGGGAAGGTGATGGTCGTCCGGATGCCACCTGGGCATGGCTTGTTCGGAAAGGCGGCCGTGTCCTCGCCCGTGCAAGGGGCTCCGCCGAAGGGGTTCTGCTCGATGTTGTGCTCGCACCGGTGGCAGATCTGCTTCTGCATGCCCCTCTGAGACCGGTTTGTGGGGTCGCCGACAAGCATGCGGAAGCCCTTGTAGTTCGCAGTCAGGGGCATGCCATGATATGTGGATCACCAGAGGTTGGCGGACTTACAGGCTTGAAGGCAGTAACCTTGGTCTTGCCGTCATACTAGCATGAAACCATGTTAGCAGTCATCTTCTGAATGTTTTCTGAAGGCCTGACTAACCGGAGGGATGTAGTAAACCGTCACCCCGCCCTTCCCCTTCAACCCCAAGTTCACCATCTGAGGCACCCTCTTGTAGCTGCCATTCTTCGCCCGGAAATAAATATTTGCGGTCCAGTAATTACTAAAATCCTCGCTAAACGAACACGTCGTGCAGGTGGACTTCTCGGCCGGGTCGTACTCGACAGGCGTCATGGTGGCATTGAACGAGTTGCCTCCGACAATCTGGTGGAGGTGAGGTGACCCGATCACGCCAGGGTTGACCAGGGGGTCGAGACGCTCGATGACGAGCTGTGAACACTGGAAGCGCATCATGGCTGCTGTGGCAAACTGGGCGGCAGCTTGGCGGGCGCAGAACGCTGCTGCCGCGGTGAGAAGTGACGACTTCATAGTGGCCGAGGTCTGATGGGCGAAAGGGATTCAGGGGCTGAACGGAAAAGCAGCCCGAGGGCTCGTGAAAGGAAGTAAGAGACTCTGTTGGCGGAGGAAAAAGGTCGGATAGACGTCACGGGCCAGAAAATGCCAGGCAAACCCAGAGTAAAGTGCTGACGATGAGCCTCAACACCTTATATCGGCCGGTCATGGGCCAGCCGGGAGCCACCCACCAAGGTCGGGGCTGATCTTGGTAACCAGCATCGATGCCACTCGTTCCCGGCACAAGAACCGGATATTCCGAGTTGTGAGAACGAACTGCCGAAGATTGTGCTGCGTGGTGGTTAAATCAGGGGTAAATATTGTCACCATCCCATTGGACAACTACATCCGCACAACGTTTCGGGTTGTATATTACTCAAATCTAAGGCTCCATGACCTCGTTATTGACCTCTTGTCGATCCTTGGTGGATATCCAGTGCAGTTGGGGGGCAAGTCCTGATCTTGACCCTCAAGCAGAACCAAGTCGTCAACCTTCCGAGGTTTCACCGCTGCCATTCCATAGGATTGCGGCACCGAGATCTTGCCGGGGAAGTGGTACTGGTTGACCGTGTGCTACGTTCACTGCACGATGTCAGTCAATACCAGGACAAGCTAGGGTTGTTGATGAAGGTCGGACATAATCCCCTTCCTTCCTTTCTTTCTTTCTTTCTTTCCATTTTATACTTTTTTTTCCCTCTTTCTCTCTTGCTTTCCTTTCTTCGGCTTTGTTCTTCCATGATCTTACCTTCCTTCTCCCTTCTTTGACAATCCAGTCCTCCCTCGGGATGGACTCGGGGCCTTTGCCGCCTTTCCTAGCTCTTTTTCATGCAATTCACTGCTCAGGTCCCTCCCTTACATCTGCTTGCTAGTATGATGAGATCCAGGGAGTGAAAATACACCAGGTATTTCTTAAACACCCGCCGGAATGTGTTCACTTGGTTTGTCGCGTCCATCTCCTCGAGGCTTGCTGCCTCCCTAGCTGACGTACCCGGGTTTTGGAGGCATGAGAAGTTGAGAACATTAGGTACCTACAGTTCGCGTCTGACTTCGAGGCTCAAGCACAGCAAAATACTGAACAAATGGTGCCTGGTCTCGGCCTGAAGTCAACCCGATGAGGCTCAAAATGACGTGTCCAGCATGAAGTCCTCGCACCGATTTCCCGATTCGGAAGCGGAGGCTGAGCCGGTGGCCTCACAGAAGCGCAGAACTTTGCAGAACTGCGGCTTTTCAGCGGGTCTCTGTTGACGTTAGCGCGTTCAGCTCGCGGGGGGCTGCCTGCAGCAATGTCTCCTCAGCCCTAGAGTCCTGCATGCCAAGCACGTTGTGTGTGGCTTGTGGAGGAGAGAAAATGCGGTGATCAGCCTGGCCTGAGCAATGTAGCAATGTAGGGCTGACTTGGCGCAAGAATGGAGATGCACTTCTGGAAGGGAGACGGGATTTAAGTAGATCCTCGTCCCCAGTGCCTGGAAAGATCACGGTGATCTTGGCAGACACTGGCCACAAAAACAGCTTGAGGGTTGAGTGGTCCATTCTGAAAAACAATGGCCGAAATCAACACCCTGTCCGTCCGCCATCACGGCTGGGACGACTCACCCACCCTCGAATTCCGGACCATTCAGACCCAGGAGAAGCCCCTGAAAAGGATATCGCGGACCTTACATACGACAGCACGTCCAGAGCGCCTTCGCAAGGACGAATGCCGGGAGCTGTTCAACTCGACCGACTCCCTGCCGAGCATCCAGGTCCACGGCGCCGCCTGCCGCTGCGGCCAACCCATCACCGAAAATGATCTTCAAGACGCCCTCCTGGCAGCCAAGATCTCCTCTTTGTCCAAAACACTCCTCGCCACAAAAGCACCACCACGCCCCCAGACACCTCTCAAGCACTCCCGGTCCAAGTCGGGAGCATCAGGACACACCTCTAAACCAACCTTTCTCCTCTCGACCCTGTCCCGCCTGTTCTCGCCATCCCCATCGCACGAGACTGGAACTGCACCCTCCCTCCCACAACAAGCTGACCTCTGCAACGCCGCCTCCACCTTCGACATTGACAAAGTCGCCCGCTACCTCCTTCACACCGTCCCCCCACTCCCCGTTAACGTGCACAACCACCTCGGCATGACACCCCTCATGGCCGCGGTGCGATCGTCGTCTGCTGCTGCTACCATGCCCAAAGCGCAGCTGGAGATGGTGCGCTTCCTTATCGAGGGGTATGGTGCCGATGTTGAGGCTACCAGGGTCGATCGGGTGACTGGGCTCGGGGAGAGCGTGCTTAGCATGGCGTGCGCGGCTGGTGCCGTCGAAGTTGTCAGGTATCTTGTTGACAAAGGGGTGGCGGTTGATCGAAGACTGCCTTTGGGGAAGGGGATGGGGAGGGGTGTTGTGTTGGGACGCGGCCAGACGGCGTTGCATGTTGCTGTGTTGGCTGATCGGGCGGAGTGTGTCGAGGTTTTGGTTAGGGAGGGCAAGGCGGATGTGGATGCTGTGTTTGATGCTGCTGAGGATGGCGGCCAGTCAGTTGAAAGGGGGTTGAAAAGTCTCAGGGGGAGGACGAGGACTGTGTCCAGGGAGGCGAGGGAGAAAAGGCCACGACATCCGGTTTCTGCGCTGCATCTTGCTCATGGCAGTCCCGCTTGCACGCGGGCTTTGCTGGGCTGCGGGGCGAACATCAACGCAAAGGACGGCTATGGCCGGACGCCGCTGGACTGGGCTGTGGAGGCGGGCAATGCCGATGTCGTCCGCTTGTTGATGGAAGTAGGGGTAGAGCGGGATGCTGTTGCGACTGAGAGGCAACCACCACTTGACGCTGTGGATGGTGGTCATGGTAAAGAGTAATTCCAGAGAATCCAGGGGTTGAGATTGTCATGCAAGGCGGGCGTGAAAAGGGGTCGGGTCTTAGGGGAGGAACTCGTGCGGCTAAGGTTATTATTGTCGTTCAATGCTGGTCCTGGAATAGGGGACGTAGGACGAGACATGACGAGATACGATAGATGTAGTTCAAACACATGGCAAGGAAAAGTTGATGTGAAGAGAATACGAGATTTTGTCTGGTTAGGAATCATAGTGCTGCCTTCATGAGAACTTGTTTGTGGTCGGAGTGGACGTGCCTACAACTTGCTCCGAACCGAGGTCTTTGACCACCTAGCTTCAGAATACCCGAACTTTGAGCCATGCTGTGGCGGGAACAGCCAAGCCCCTTTGGGTCATTGCCACTGCTCATGGTGGCAGTACAAGGGCACCTCCGCCTCGACCTTGAAGGTGTCGTTCGGTGCGGGAGTGCGACACTTGGCGCAGACAAGACCGGGAACGACCCAGACCTCATCTCCTTTTGCCAGACATGTTGGGCAGCGAACTCCGGGGATCTGGATATGCTTTAGCTACCTAACTGCTGAGATAGGCATAGATAGCTTACCGGAAGAGTCCTGATGCCTTCACTGTTGTTGGGGGGAATGGGGGGGTACTCAGGGGCTACTCGGCCCATGTCGAAGCTGTTGGCAGCGCTTACGGAGAGGGCGACGAACATGTTGGCAACAACTGGAGTTGAGAGAATGTGAACTCGGAGGACCTGGCGAACTCTCGAGGATCTGAGCAAAATGAGTTCAGTTCGTGAGACTCGGTGGGCCCCTTTATGCGTTATTTAGGTATACAACATCCTCCCTCATGGTACATCACACGGTGATCATGGTGGAGTTCAACAGGCCAACTCAGCGCGGATGGACATTCGCCGAGGAACGGGAGGGAATGCCGATACAAAGCCGTCAGAGCCGAGGGTGATGATACCATATGGCTACCTGTGGCCTTGCGAACATGAATATCCCTCAGAGCCGATGTTGAACCAAGAAAAACAATGAGGGACCGGCACCACCCGGCCGCGCTACCCTGACTACCAACTACGGAAACACCAAGTGACCAACACGTCAAGCACATGCGGCAGCGACAAGAAGACCCGCCGAGAAGCGCCAGCAATAGCAGGGTGCATATCCCGATACTGATAGCGTCACGGCTGTTCAACCCGCCCGGTATCTTGAGAAACACGGCAGCCATGACACCTCGAACATGCAAGCCCTCTCACCGGTTCTCGCTAAGGCAAGGGCTGCAGTTGAAGTCGCGCAATCCGCCAGTTCGGGTTCCCGTTTCGGGTCCAGATGGCCCGCTCCCGAAGACAACCCAACGTTGATCTGCAGCAAGTACATACCGTACCCTTGCCGCTGATCCGGCACTTCCACTCTCACCATTTGACTCCTCGATGAAGCAGTAGCACAGGCCATACGTTAACAAGTCCAACCATTGGCACCTCCTGCGCCCAATGTTAGCGAGAAACCATCGGCTGCCTGGGTTGACCTTGCCACGTCGTTGGGCATCTATGGCCTTTACCAACAGTTGATGAGCCAGTGGCAGGACACCCACCATACTGCACCTCGTGTGAAGATGTTCACGGAAAAGGAATGGAACATGGAGGTGTGTCCATGGATGGTTCAGAGCACAACACATATCCCCTTTAACCCTTAGGTGAGTCATTCTGGGCGTCCACGCGCGCTGGCCTCAACTGTCCAATCCATCCAGTCCCATGCTTTGAGAATGGGTGCCTATCCAACCTGACTTAATGCCATCTGTTCATTCCCATGCACCATATGACGCAGTTCCGGCTGGGGCCGAGGAAATGGAGGTTGGCCCGCATCTGGCATTTGACTTGCCGCTGCAACCCACACGAAACACGCTGCGGCCCGCCGACCTCGGCCACCGTGACAACCCTGGTTCAGGAAACAGGGCAAGATGCCGCGTGCATAAACAAAATGCCGGTCTTGGTCACTGCCCCAACCGGTAGTTAGGTAGACTCGACTGCTCCTGTGCCTTGTCCGTCCACCATCTGTTGACTTCCTAGCGCTGCGTTGGTGATGCCATGGCAGACATCTCCGACAAGGATACCCGTGGCGGCCTACTGCATGTACCGTACCTGCGTCTCAGCTACTGACCCCTTGCACTCCGAGCGGTCTCTCGGATTGAAGTATGACGATGAATGTTGACGGATTGAGTCTGAACCCGGGGTTGCATTTCGGCTCAGCTGTTCAAGGTTCACATCGGCCTGTCCTGCCACGAGACGTCACTGCTTGCATATGCCGGAAATCATGGCAACGGTAAACTGTATCAGGCGTGGCGGTCACCAAGATCATTGCATGCCTGTCTTGCTCAACCTTTTGGCTACAGCGGCGATTCCAACTGACCACCTATTATCCATGGATATCTTCACCCACCAAAACACCATTACGGTGTATAGGGCGGTGGCGGCTGCATCCCATCCGCTACGCGCTCCCCTTCATGTTCCTCAACCACCCCTTGGGGCTCCTCCTCCGCCCTCTTTCCCACCCTCTGTCCCGGCTCGACATCAACATCACCACCTCTAACTGAAGTACTCCCACTCAGGGGCTCAGGGCTCTCAAAAGTCCTCCTCACCCTCCCCAAATCCTCCCTCTCTCCGTTCAGGGCCTTTCCACCCCTAGCAGCCTCCCACTTCTCCCCCTCCACGCCATCCACCCCAGTAGTACCCAAGTCCTTCCACACCTGAACCGTAACCCTCACCTCACCCTGCGGCACCGCCTCCTCAAATACCATACCAAAATCCGTATAGCACATCCCACACGACATCTCCCGCGGCTGGCTGCCCCCTTTCTCGCTGCGCCATTCCTCCTTAACCTCCTGTCCCAGTCCGTTCTTCAGAGTGTGCTCAACCCGTATTGACGCCACGCCCTTCGCGACTTTCAGCGTGAGCGTGCGCATCTGCCACGTCGTGTGAGGGCATGGCCGAAAGGAATAGATGTTGTGCACGGGCGAGCGGAGAGGGATCTTTTGGTAAGAGTAAGTGCTTGTGTCTGCGAGGGTGGCTTTTGCTCCCAGTGGAAGGGAGATGGGGAGGGTGTAGGTGTGGTGGAGGAGGAGGTCGTTGGATGGTGTGAGGCGGGGGGCGATTTGCCATTTCAGGGGGTAGGAGGTCGTTGTTGCGCCGTGGCAGGAGATGGCGTGGAGGAGGGTGGATGGCGAGGGCGAAGTGGTGATGGCGTGGAGGTGATAAAAGGAGATGGTGTAAGGAACCGAGGAGTGGATCAGGGGCAGGGGGTCCTGCGTCGAGGGAGTTTGTGGCAGGGAGGAGGTGAACGTTGGCTTTGGTTTGGATTCCCCTTGTTTGGCATCCTTCCTCGAGAGCAGTGATTTGAAGAAGTTGTCGGTCACCGGCTTGATTGGCGATGGGAGCGAAGGATTCCAGAAGATGGGGAGATGGTTTGCGTTGTGGGCCGCACAGCCGTCTTTTGGGCCGTGACAGCAGGGCAGGTTTCCGGCCCAGGACTGAGTATCCGATGCCGTGTGTTCCATGGCAGATCTGAGTGAGATATGTTTGGGGAGAGTGTTGCAAACTGAGACTGATGATTCCGCCTGGACTACAGGGTAACCGGGAGGATAATGACTTCGAGAGCCTCGTGAACTTATGCCAAAGCTGCCAAGGTGCGGGTGATGCTGCCGCGTCACCAGTCACTGTCCAAGGCTCACCAACCTGCAAAGCCCGATCGCCAAGGCTGCTGTTCCCTAGCTCCATTCGGCGATGCTTTGCTGCTCCGCGATGCTTTGCTGCTCTCAGTTTATCCAGTGGCCAGTAAATAGCCCACGTGGTTCCCAGCTGAGGGGTAGCGAAACAACGTGGAGAGCCTGCGGCTACATCTCAAGTGACGACAAACAGAACGAAAGAAGTCCATGGTGTCCGTCAGATAACTATATCACTCTACACGCGTCCAACTGCTTGACAGATGCTTGAGCCAGGATGTCTCCATGCCTTACATGGCCTTAATGCCCTGACTCAATGCTCCAGCAACCCAACTCACCCCTGGGCCCCCGCCCCCCTCTCCAGGCCCCAGCTTGGCCACACCCTATCCTCTAATGCTTACGCGTCACACCAACCTCATTCCAAGCGTCACGCACAATCTTAGCCGCGTCCTCACCAAACAGCTCTTCGGCCACCTCGGTAGTAACATCGGCAAACTGGAGGAAGGTGCACCGGGCAGGCACACGGCCACTGTTCATGGTCTTCCACCAGATCTGGCCGGCCTTTTCCCAGGAATACCCACCAAAGGCGACAGACGCGAGGTAAAAGGCGCGGTTGGGGATGCCGCTGTAGAGGTGAACACCGCCGTTGTCTTCGGTAGTAGCCTTGTAGTCGGCCATAGAGGCCGGTTGGGGGTCTTTGCCCTGGACGGTGTTAGCCATTGAAGAAAAGGAGAGAGATAAGGACTTACGAAGCGTGGGTCGTTGTAAGCAGTGCCGGGTGCCTTCATGCTTCGTAGCGCCACGCCCTTGACGTCGGGCAGTAGACAGCCTTCGCCGATCAGCCAGTCCGCCTTGTCGGCGGTCTCGTTCTCGAACCACTGCTTGACCATAATGCCAAACACATCCGAGATGTGCTCGTTGAGGGCTCCGGACTGGCCCTGGTACACGAGCGGGCTGGTGTGCTCCGTGACGGCGTGCTACTTCTCTTAGCCATCCAATTTCTCGAGAGCAGGAGAGGGGAAGGAAAAAGAAGATGAAGAAGATGAAGAAGATGAAGAAGATGAAGAAGATGAAGAAGATGAAGAAGATGAAGAAGATGAAGAAGATAAAGACAATGAAGAAAGACGATGAAGAGGAAGATAAAGACAATGAAGAGGAAGATAAAGACAATGACGACGAAGAAGAGGAAGAGGAAGAGGAAGAGGAAGAGGAACTTACTGTCAATTCATGCCCGATGACATCTAAGCAGCTTGCAAAGTGATACAGGAACTTGTCGCCATCCCCAAACACCATCTGCATGCGAGTCGGGTCCCAGAAGGCGTTCTCGTACTTGTTGGAGAAGTGTATTGAGCTGATGACGTGCATGTTCTTGTTGTCGATGCTCTTCCAGTTGTACTGCTTGAGGTAGAAGTCGAGGACGCGCCCGACGTTGTCGAAGGCATCGTTGGCCGTCTGGTCCTGGACGGGCTTTTGGCCTTCCACTCGAACGACGGTGCCGGGCAGGTCCTCCTCGTCCGGGTCGTTCTTAGCATCGTAAACGGCGCGGTAGAAGCCTGCGGTCGGGGTGGGCTTCGCCTTCGCGGCGGGGCCGGCGGCGGCGGCAGCGGCGGGTTCGGCGGAGGGGGGAGCGGCGGCGGCGGCGGCGGGTCCCTCTTCCTGGACCTCCTCTTCGGGGGAGATGGCCTTCTGGTACTGGGAGATGACGCGCCGAGTGCGCTCAATGTCGGACCTAGCGCGCTCCCTGGTTTCCTGGTCGACATCCTCGCTGTCCGCGATGTGCTGCAGGAGGACCTCGGGGACGATGGACTGCTGTGTGGGTGCGCTGGCTTTATGTTGGGCTTGGGCTGCCCGGGGCTGGCTCAGGACCTCGAATCGGTTGCACCGCTTGGCGACGAAGTGGTCGCGGTGATTCAGGGAGTTGCGGGCGCACTCCTTTTGTTCCTCCCCGACCTCTTCATGTTGGCTTTCAGCGATGCCCCTGAGCAGGTAAGGGGGAACGATGGAGCAGAAGTGGGAGGACATGATGCCAGTTTCCGCAGTGAATTTGCTGTGATGTCTCTCTGCGTTCGAGGGTGTTCTGAAAGCTGGTGTCAAGGACGAAAAAGTGGAAGATGCTGTTTGGAGTGAACTGGAAGTGTTGGCTGGCCGTCGCCTTAAGTATTGCTTCCAGGCTTTTGTCCAAGCTTGGGCATCCCGCTCCGCAACAGGGGACGCATCCTGATCGCCCCTCCAGTCGTTTTCAGGCAGTGTTCGTCAGCTCCGGCTGGTTGCATATGCTGTCTGGTGCAAATGTCCTTGGTGGTGATGGGGAGCTCGAGGGGAGCATGGGTCCCATGATTGGGCGGCTTGAGACAGTTGACATCACACTTGCATATCAGCTCGCCCAGTTGCCTTGCTGGCGTGTCTTAAACCAAGAGACAGCGGATGTCCGCACCAACGAGTCTTGCCGGGCTCGCCGGGTTACCAGGCTGATCCATGCGATAATGCCCAATGCTATTGCCCTCTCATTCCTCAACGTCCTGCAGGATGTACTCATGTCCAGATGCACACCGCTTCAATCCAGGCACTCAGCCGCAGTATGCTCTCGAATCAAATCTCGCCCCGAGTCTTGCTTTTCTTGTCGATCTGGCTCCTTCATTGGCAGCAGCATGAATGTTGCAACTTGGGAGGTTGGAATGTCGATGGCAATTCATTACCCTAGACCGCAGAGGTAACCTGGTCCCTGGTTCAAAACATGCAGTGGGCTTAGATCGAGTTGGCAAAAGGGCTGTGGTCCTTGATCCGCTCAGATGTGTGCATCAGGCACGAAGTGGGAGTTGCCGAGTCACGGTACGGTGGAATACATACATGTAGAGGGGCGAAGTAGCTACAGGTATAACGGTTTGATGATACCTAGTAGACCAGGTGTTTCACTCAAGGTTGGAACTTGACAACAATTGGGACCTACTCGATGTGTAATGTTCAATTGGCCGGAATTGTTGCAACGAGGGGACTCACTCTTAGAAGATAAGATGTCTCCATGTCTGAACCCAACAGGTCACTCCACGACTTCCAGCCAAGACTTTGCGTCCTCTGTCATCCCTTGCCGATGGCCTAGGAGTAAAGCCTCCGCCGTGTCGGACGGAAATGAGACCGGTCACGCAGTTTCAGTAAGCCACGCTGCAGGCTCTCGAGGATGATAGCTATGGGAGTTACGCAACACGGGAAGGGCCGCGCACGCTGCGTTGCACTTGTCTTTAGCCGCGCGGAGTGAGTTTCCTTCTCGCCAAGGGTAGCCCTTCTAGGAAGCAGTTCGATATTGCGAGACGACGCTGACGTTGTATCAAAGAGTTCAGCTCATGTCAGGGGGGACATTGCCTACTCCCAGGACATCAGTGCAGGTCGAGAGACTGAGGCGGTTGGTTTCCGGGCTTCAGGAATATAAGGAGGGTGAGCATCCCGTGAGTGTCTTAGGAACTCTAACTAGGTACCTCCCAATTCACAAACTGCCTGGACTTCGCACCAAGTGTACCTTACCTTGCAACATGCACTTCTCCAACATCGCCATCCCCATCCTTGGGCTTGCGTCGCTGACAGCCGCCGCACCTCGCCGCCCCAAACCATGGGAAGTCACTTCGCTGGACTACTTCTCCCCCACCGGCCTCACCTCCAAGACCCGCACGCTCAGCATCAACATCACAGACCCCAACGATCCCACCGTCAGCCCTGCTATCTGCGATGCAAGCTGGCACTACGACGAACCCTCCAACGGAACAGTCGCCTGTGCCAAGATGCCCGGCGGCCAATGGTCGTTTACCAAGCTGCCCTCGGGCCGGAACCAGTCTCTGGGGCTGGCCGACTTCATCGTGCGGTTCGAGCTAAAGAGGAAGGGGCAGCGGTTCGTGGGCAGTCACGAGTTTACCTCCGACGGGAATAACCATACAGGAGACCTGACGGGGAGTTGTGGGCCGACGTATTCTTGTGGCTTTTGGCTGAAGGACGAAAGTACGCCGGTTAGGGTGAGCTGGGCCAAGGTGGATGAGTGAGGTTTGAGTGTTGGTATGAGGGCACCATCAGGGCATCGGTTGTGGTACTGTGAGAGCATATATCGGGGATGGAATGGAAGTAGTGTTGCTGGAAGGACGTCCACAGAGACAATACGTACTGAGATGGGTGCGAGGCTACAGCATCGGGGGACAAGGGAGTGCACCTGTTTTTAGCCGCGAGCTGCATAAGTCCGACTTGCGGAACGAGTTCTTTTCTCACCGACAGTACGTGTAGCTATTCTGGGAAGCAATGCAATAACACGAGGGAACGTTGAGGTTGTACGGAGCATGCAGGTGCAGGTGTCAGCCCAAGAGTGATGTAGTCCGAACTTACGGATCCGAGCAATGCAAGGGTACTTCACGGTATATTAAGGGGTTCATTCCCTGAATGTCCACCGAGTTGTCTAGTTGAGATCTCTCGTCTCAACGGTAATCCACCTCGAACTCCAGCAACAATCACTGAACAATGCACGTTTCAAAGATTATCGTTCCCATTCTGGGTCTCGCTGCCCAGACAAACGCAGCTCAGCCCGACGACAAGCCCTGGGAGATCTCGTACCTGCACACCTTCTCACCCCCAGGCCGACCGGGCAGCTCCCTGGTCTACAGCTACATCAACATCACCATCTCGGACCCCAACGACCCCACCGTCAGCCCAGCAAACTGCAGCACCACGTGGAAGTACGACGGAGACCCCTACGGAAAGCTCACCGTCTGCTCCGCGGTGCCCGGCGGGGAGTGGGCATTTGCCATGCTGAAGTCGAACTCGAGCAGCGCTTCGCCTACGACCGACTTTCGACTAGAGTTTCAGCTGTTCAGGAGGGATAAACCGGTCAGGGATGAACTGTTGTATGGCTCGCAGGCGTTTGTCGTGGGCGATAATATGAGCGGGCTGTGCTCGGCCGGTGGGATTTGCTCGTTTGGGCTGAGGGAGGACAAGACGCCGGTTAAAGTGAGCTGGAAGAGGGCGTATGATGTCTAACACATGTCGGTATGCCAGCATTGGGAAGGGATCAGTGAGCAGTGCAGGGGCTTATTAGCTTATGTCATGTCGACATATTCTATTCTATCTGTTGATCTGTCTCTATCACCACACGCATGCCAAACGTCATTCCGGCAAATACCATCCCCAACGAAATACCTCCTTGCCGATAGTCGTTCTCCAGACTTCCCCATGCACTACCTAGTCCCTTTCATGTTGGCAACACCCGAAAAGTTCTGAATCCGAACGACCTTCCTCCCGTCCTCCGAAAGCCGCACAAGCATAGACCAATCGGCGTCCCAAGTACGGCTACCATCAAAGGCTTCCCCCTCCTTCAACAGACCAGCCATCTCAGCATACACAGCCACAGTATCGTGCATCTCGTTCTTGTAATACACCACCCGGGGCGTCACCCGCATGTCGTCGAAGCGGGCGAAGAGTGTCCCCGCGCGGTGAACATAAGCCCCTTTGTCGAGGGGCGGCGGGCGGTCCCTACACGCGGCGGGTGCGCTCTCGTGGTACGCGAATTTGTCGGCGAGGAGGGCAAGGAGGTCTTGCGCTGAGCGCGACGAGAAGCTGGCCAGGAGGGATGACACGGTGGAGAGCTGCGTTTCCTCGAGGCTGGCGTGGGTGTAGATATTTGAGGTGGTGGTCTCCATTGTGTCGAGCCCGCAATTGTTAAGTTTGACGAGGTTGTGCGGTGTAATTAGGAGTTTGGGGAGGTTGGTGAAAAGCTGTTCCTGTGGAAGAGAAGCAATGAGACACCTTCGGACACTTGCTTCGAGCGAGTGAAGGGTGTGAGCGTCCAAATAATTACCTTTAAGAATCAGGGACGCCGCACGGCTGATTGAGGTAAGGTTCGCCTTCCTATACGACGGCATGCTTACATCGGGTGTAAAGCTCGGTGTGATGGCATCTCTGTGTCCGTCTGTCATTGTGTAATTAGCAGTAGCGCCGACGCGGTGCCCACGTCATACACGACTCGCGTTCGAATAGACACAGTCTTGGAGACTCAAAAGCCCGTCCAGGAACCTGCATCAGTCATGCATAAGGGTAACTGGAAGCTTGTGTCTGTGCAACGTATCGGATGTTCAGAAGCCTCCAGTCGGCCAGTCCTCACAGTTATGTCCTCGAGCTGTGCAACTTTGTGTCTAGAAGCTGGATACATATCATACTAACTACGCTAGTGGCTCTACTTGAACTTGTTTTGTCCTCGTCTCTTTCCCTCAAATGACGAGAATAAGCTATCGCTCCCTTTCAGTCAGTCCGACTTGGTTGCCGGTTTAGTGCGCGAGGTAATCCTAGCTCCAGCGAGATAACTTCGATGACAATTACACTGAGCACATCCCGTTGACTACATCCGCTGGGCCCCTTCAATGACCAATGGCATATGATGAAGTTGTGATACAAAAGTATAAAGTTCCACTGTTTTGCGAGCGCGATCCCAGCGATTTCTGGGCATTGGGGGAGCACTGTACTCTCTCGGCCATATTTCTGGGTTCTGTCTCGGTTGAGGCTAAAGTCTAGGTATGACCGGATCACTGGTCAAGGAGGAGCTGGAATTCCCCAGCCAAGCTTACCGTCCTCTATGGCAATTTATACCCCATACTCCATCAATGCCGGCAAATGGGATCGACGTCCCTGCATCTGCCGGCGGGGACGACCGTGAATCACAGACCTCTTATACGTGTATCTGACAATCCCCGTGCCCCTGAAACAAGTCATCTGGTTTCTGCCAACGGTGCCCTCACGCTGCCTTTGAGTCAGAAGAAGCACATATCACAAGATGAAGACTCTCATCATTGCAGCATCCCCATGGCTCGCCGCGGTTTCCGCTGCCAGTTCTCCTGAGGACCCCGTCAACCATGATGCTCCCCTTTCACCACGTCTAGCAGGGTTTCATGACGCCGTCTCGACCCATGCCATCGCCATGCGGAAACATCAGTTGGCGCCATCAACCACTCACCCAGCATTGCAGCGTCGAGCCAACTTTCCTGCCCGGCTGAAGAACATTTACGATGTTTACTACAGCATCGACCTCCTTGTCGGCAACCAGACCATCCCAGTCAGCGTCGACACAGGGTCCAGTGACACCTGGATGGTGCAGGAGCCGTATGAGTGCGTCTCATTCTGGTTTGACCCAGCTGGTGTAAGTCCAGTTTGCCCTCCTACTTCCACTCACCTAGATTCTAACTCGACATGCCGCTTAAGGAAGAAACATGCGGTCTAGGCTCCGGCTTCAAAGGCAACCTCTCAGGCGGCATCATCCCCGACCTCCCACCCTTCGTCCGCTCCTACGTCGACGGCACGTTCGTCCGAGGAGTCTACGGCCGCGAGGACGTCACCATAGGCGGAATCACAGCACACAACCAGCGCCTGGCGCTCGTCAACTACACCTACTGGCACGGCGACGGCCAGACCTCGGGCCTGCTTGGTCTGGCATACCCGTACCTGACCAGCCTGGACGGGCCCGACCAGAACCAGCCGCCGTATGATCCAGTCTTTACCACCATGTGGAAGAGTGGGGCTATCGACCCTGTGTTCAGCATTGCCTTGTCGAGGGACCCGAATCAGGGGAATAACACGGTGGGGGCACCGGGACACACGAAGCAGGATTCGTATTTGGCGCTCGGGGGTCTGCCTCCGGTTGAGGTGGATGAGAAGACGTGGGCGAGGACAGAGATCCACGGCATGAATGCTGTCCCGCAATGGGGATTCGAGAATGACGACAAGGGGATGTACATCGTCAAGCCGGACGCTTTTGTCCTGCAGAAGGGCGGGAACGGGTCAGATGCTGGGGTGGAACTGGTCAGGAACACGACACAAATCCCGGTCTTGATCGACGTGGGAGCCACGCTGAGTTACCTGCCCGTTGGTAAGCACATGTCAACCCGCAACTCTCTCGTTAAGGGGTACTGACGGATTTCCAGGCCTTGTGAACCAGCTTTACGCCGCCTTCGACCCCCCAGCCAAGTACATGAGCACAGGCGGGCTGTTCTACGCACTCTGCAACGCAACTGTCCCGAGGTTTGGCGTGCAGTTTGGCAACTCCACCTTCTACATGGCGCCGGAGGACCTGCTGCGTCAGACGGCCCGCGATCCGACGGGGGAGTGGTGCCGCGTTGGCGTGACGGACACGGACACGCCGCCCCATGTGCTGGGGGTCAGCTTCTTGACGAATGTCGTAGCTGTGTTTGACGTAGGAAAGTCGGAGATGAGGTTTGCGGCGAGGAGGAAGTATTAGGGGGCAGAAGTCCTGCAGTGCGTGGAGTGTACCTATCTTGTTGCCGGGCTGGAAGGGGCTATTCAGGGGTATTCAGGGGTATTCAGGGGTATTCAGGGGTTGACTCACAACTGACAGCCGGTGATGTCTGCACAGCTCCCAAAACCCTGAATCATGTCCTTTTCAGAAGTCGTCGCTCTGGTTTGTACTTCCGTACGATACACCTCTCGACCACGTGTCGTGACAACGCAACGTGGTGGCCAAAGGTCACCAAACTGCAACCCCGGCTTGGGAGTTGCCCGGGTGGTCGCATGGTCTCGTTTTGTAGATGGATGTGATATAAACTTGGAACTCACCTCCTTTTGGTTGTCGAGGTCGGCCGCCATGCAAATACAGCAAGCATGAAAGCGATCATGGCTCCCCAGAAGGATACCAGTAAGATTCTCGACAACTGGGCAGAGGCCTTTGGGCCATGGGACAACAACAAGACCTTCGTGATTCCCATGATTCGCCCGCAACGTTTGGTGGACCTGATTGGCAAGATCAACGAGGACAGGACCGGCAGGGCGACCGTTACAAAGGTACGATGGCCTTACGAGAACAGCGAGTATGTTGACGCCTGGGTCGAGTACAAGGTCAAAGGGGAGAGCAACTGAAACGGTTCCCACCCATTGTGCACATTCGATTCTTGAAAGAAGGTTTGAACCCTATGAATTGAAACCTGGCTTTATAACGTCGTCGATATAACCCCTGAGTGATGTCCTCGCAAGCCCCTGGCCGTGATCCAACCCACCAGAACGTTACATCGCCCTCAGCCTGGCTAGAGGCCGCTTCATCATGCCATGGCCTCGTAATTGCCCCGTACAGGCGTCAGTTGTACGTTCAACGGCCCCTTCAGCCAGAAGTTGAAGGCCTGGCAGTCAAGGAACCGTGACGCAGCGTGATCTGCCAGGGCCAGATCGTAGTTCCAGACCAGCCTGGCCAGGATCAAGCGCATCTCCACGTAGGCAAGGCTTGAAGGTAGCACAAAAGTTAGCATAAGAGCAAGGCGTGGGGTGTGACATGTGCATACTTCTTGCCAATGCAGTTGCGTGGCCCGAACGAGAACGGCTGGTGTGCGCCGTGCCTCTGCTTGTTAAATCGCACCCCTTGATACTCGTCACCGGAGAGCCACCGCTCAGGGATGAACTTGTGAGGCTCGGTGAAGTTCCTGGAGGAGTGATTCATGGCCAGGGGCCAGATATCGAGGCCAGTCTGGTGAATGTGTCAGTTTCAAGGGTTGCACCGCCGAGTCCAAGGAACCAATAGACTTACACCTCCAGGTACTCGAATGCCACAGATGACGTCCCCTCCTGCTTGAGTAACCCTTGGAAGCTGGCTAGGCACAGGAGGAAACATCCTCATGGCCTCATCCAGGACAGCCAGCATGTACTGCAGCTTGTTGACCGAGAACAGGTCGATCTCGTCTTCTGAGGCAAAACTCGAACGCACCTCCTCGGCCAACTTTCTCTGCACCTCGGGATGCTTCGCGAGAAAATAGGCCGTTCCGGCCAAGGCAGTGGCGGTTGTCTCACTGCCCGCGAGGACCAGCAGTCTCGCATTGGCCGCCATCTCCTCCCTGGTCAACATCCGCCCGTCGTCGGACTTGGCCGTCGCCATGGCCTCAACAAAATCCGGTCGACTCGTGCCCAGCTGCAGTCTTCTGCCCACCCGCTCGCGGGCAAAGTTAATCTGCCTCTGGAAGCCCACGGATCCCTTTGGGAGCAGCTTCATGGCGAGGCCCAGCAGTCCAGGGAAATACCACTGGACGGCAACCATAACACCAAACTGCTTCGCCATGTGGAAGATGGCATCCACCCAAGGGTGGTATGTCGACTCCTGGAGACACCCAAACGGCTCGCCAAAGGCCAGGTCACCGATGACATCGAACGTGGCAAAGTTGAACCAAGCAGCCAGGTCAACCACGGCCTCATGCCTCCCCCCCTTTTTCCCATATGTCGTCCTCTCCCTCAACCGCTGCATCATTAAATCCACATACTTCACAATCAACGGCTGCTGCGCTTGCATGCTCTTCGCCGAGAACCCATGCGACAAAATTCTTCGAAACCTCGCATGGTCCTCACGCGAGGCACCCAGAAGATTCTGCCGCGACATGGCGTAGAAGAGCGGATCCTTTCCGTGCTCGCCCTGGCCGTTCTTGCGGTGGCCGCGGATGTCTTGCCATGCTTGGGGGTGGGTGAAGGAGAGTCTATTGGGGGCTACGCGGACGACGTCGCCGTATTGTTCGTGCAGGGCGTGGATGGTGTAGGGGAGGCGGCCGGAGAGCCAGGCGAGGGTGTACGGGATTTGGGTGGTTGCCCAGAGTTTCGGGCCGGGGACGGCGCGGAGAGGGTGGAGGAGGAGGTTGTAGAGGATGTAGGCGGCTGCGAGGAGGGTGATCTGCGAGGTTGTGTCAGTTGCTGAGAAGTTAGACGGCCATATTTGAGGTTGTGTCCATACCGAGCCGATGACTATCAATGGCCAGGCGTAGTACATTGGGAGCCCAGAGATGGGTGCGTCGTGAACGGCCATGTTGTTGTGGTTGTTACCGGTGGATGTGTTGCAAAGCTGAGACTTTGGAGTCAGGAGTGAAACGCTGGAGTAGAAGGGAACTTTGGCTGCAAGGCCAGGATGTCACGGCTCTTGACTCGCAAGAAACCTGCAGAAGCTTGCTTATTTGAAGGCCTCAAAGAAAGCAGGAGGCGGCGCTAGCACCTGACTCGATGGCTGTGGCAGCCAACGACTTGACGCCACTGCTGCCGCCTGACCGGCTAGGACAACTCATCCCCGCGTCCCCCCTCCCGATAATCGTCGGTTCTCGCAAATAAAGGTCGAAGTTGTCAGGCTAGACGCTGACTGCATGTGACCATGGAACCAACAAGCGCGGCCCGAGGGGCTCGGCTGGTCCAGGTCGGCCCCCAAGTTCAGTCCGACGTTGGAAACGCTTCGAGTCCAGTGAAGGTGGGTGTCTTTGCATGAACTATTAGGAGTGGCTGACGCCAGACGAACAGCATCCCGTTTACAGCAAGCAGACAGGAGCTGAAAAGCGGGTTTGGTTGGTTTGGCTTTCTCATGATCGCGTCACAGCTTCCCAGAGCTACCAAAGTTGCGTCGAACACGGTGCGAACAGATAATAAGGGGCATTCCCAACTTCCTTAATAGGGGGCCGCTTATTACAACCCGATCTTCAGAATATGGGCATATCTGAGCTTGTTGGCCCCCAAGTTCCAACGCTCGTCTGATGTATTCATCATCATGCTGGAAGACCTCGATGTTTATGTCTTCTTCTGGTACATGTAGGTGACCTGAGGCACACGGCTTGGGATCCATATACCCAATCGCCTTCACATCATAAGTAAGCTGACGTAAAGAGTGAGCCAAGGGGGCGGGCAAAGAGCCCGCATCGTCTACATGAACTGCGGCCAATACATGTCTGTGAATGCTTGCAGACTTTCTGCCCAAGAATCCACATGTGCTTGGAGACTGCGTTGCCCACCGAAGCCACAGTGACACAGCATTCCGTGACACAACACAAAGCGGAAACCATTCCGGCCCTGCACTGCTACAACATCACCATGCCCTTCAAACTGGGCATGTGAGGCCATCCGTTGACATGGTTGACAGCACATTAGATCCCGCATGGTGCAGCCGGTTTCCGTATCTTAGCCAATGCTGGGGAGTGAACGGCGCAATCTCATATGCCCCTGACTAAGCGCGTTGTCCATGATGATGCCGTTCTTCGATGTGACCAATGGGTGTTTATTTCATGTCACACAGCATTATCACTTCAGGGGCCCAGACTCTTTCAGTCCCTTTAATGGATTCACTTAGGTGAGCTTCACGCGAGATCATCAACACTTTGCAACCAGCGGTGTTCGCATGCAGTCACACCTCAAACAACCACTGTTGAACTAAGGTACCTTAGGTACTACCACACACCCAAGTACTCCCTCTGGGAACACTTTGAGTCACCCACATCCCAGCATGCAGCAACTCTGCCACGGGCGACTACCCAACTCACTAAACCTTGGCAACCTCCGCATGGGCGACCTCGATGGCCTCCTTCTCGTCCGAGCCAGACGCCGAGCCAGCACCTGCACCAGCCCGACCAACGCAGACGTACTTGCGGAACTTCCGTGCCGGAAGCCGAGCCTCGAACTACACGTCATATGTTAGCTCCTGACAGATAGAGTAAGACATTGTCAGGAGGACCTACCATCTCGTCAATCTCCTCAAGCGTCCTGTCCTTGACCTCGGGCAGGAAGAAGTACACCCAAAGGCTGCATGTCATGTCAGCCAACAACAACGCTTTTAATCCTTGGCGCCTGTGAAGAGAGCTTACGCAGAGATCCAGCACGACGGAGTCCAAATGTAGCCGTACTTGGGCCCCCAGTTGAGCGACTCGGGGTTGATGAAGTACGGAGCGGTGAATGTGGTCAACCAAGCCGCGAAGAAGCCGATGGCCGTGGCGAAGCCAAACGTGTAAGAGCGCAAGCGCTGATTTGGGAGCTCCGCACCGCTTAGCCACGCGTATGTTGCGACCATGCCCTGGGGGAAGTGTCATCTTTGGTTCAGGGGCTCAGGGGCTCAGGGGTTCAGGGGTTGGGAGGAACGAACATTGTAGCCGAGAATGTACACGACAGCCAGCCCGACGATTGCCTGGCCCGTGGACTTGGCTCCGGGGTTGACCTGGTAGACAATGGCTGTGAGGAGCTGGGCGAGGCCGCAGAGTAGGAGGCCTGTGACGAGGAAGACGCGGCGGCGGCCGAAGTGGGTGACAAGGGCGCTGTTAATGAGGATGGCCACGACGCCGACCGAGATGAGGATGCACGAGTTTTGGAAGGCATCGCCGATGCCTGCCATCTGGAAGAAGTATGTGCCGTAGGCTGGGTGTTGTCAGTACTACAACCACTAAAAAAAGGAAGATGATGATGGTGATGATGATGACAGTGAAAGGAAGGGAAGGGGAAAGGAAAGGAGATCAACACACCAATCATGTACATAGCCCCCGACGCGCCCTGCACCGTCAGCGCACAAGTAGCCAGGATCGTCCGCCTCCGATCAACCTTGTTGCGGAACATATCCCACACAGCAACACTGTTTTCGTGTGCCATCTCATTCTCCAACGCAGCCTGGATATCGCGCATCTCCTGATCAATCTCGGCGTCGGAGCCCGGGCGGTGCCAACGTAGCGCCTTGCGCGCCTGGTCCAGCTTGCCGTGTTGAGCCAGCCACCGGGGAGACTCGGGCACGAACAGCAAGCCCACGCTCATTACGGCGGGAATGATGTAAATCAGGCCCAGGGGGATCAGGTAGGCGTTGCGGCCGTCGATCTTGGCGGTGAAGTTGTCGACGACGGTGCCGACGAGGGTGCCGACTGATGTCCAGACTTGGAAGGAGGAGATCATCAGGCCGCGGTAGCGGGCGGGGGAGCATTCCTGGTGATGTGTCAGTGTGTCGTTGGCGTCAAGTGGCTGGAAGGGAATAAACAAACCTGAATGTAAAGCTGGGAAAAGGTCATGAACATGCCGTTGGCGATGCCAAGCAGCAGGCGCCCGGCATACAGGCCGCCAATGTTGGTGGTGACCATCATGATGATGTTGGAGACGATGCAGAGCACACTGGCGAACCACACTGTCTGTTTCCGGGACATGATGCTGGCGACGGGCCCGGCCATTGAGGAGGAGAGGAAGGCGCCGAGGGTCATGAGGGACGAGATGAGCTGCTGCCGCTCGGTCGAGATGTTCCATCCGCCGGGGAGGCTGGCGTCTTCGTAGCCAAAGACCTGTGATGCATGAAGCGGGTGAGCCACGGAGTTGTGGAGATCAGGAGGTGGCAGAGAAGACATACCCTGAGGAAGCCCACCATGGCCTGGAGACCGCCAATGAGGCCAAAGTCAACACCATACTGGAAGGGGCAGAGCGACATGAGCGTGCATGCCGCCAAGCATTTCCAGTGCTGCTTCATGGTGTACTTGTCCTCGGATGCAGATTCGGACCGCACCGAAGACTCCTTCTTTTCGCTCGCCATGGCGTCGTTCAGGATTCCGTGGCCCGTGATGGCAAGCAGGTCAGGTTTGTGGTCGGAAGTGACGATGTCCCGCGTCGAGGGACGTTGGCAGCACAGTGCTGCTGGGTTGGGGAAACAGATAAAACAAAAAGAGGTGGGAAGCCTGTACTACGACCGGCCCAAGAACCCCCGCCTGTAGCTGTACGTATTGTACACAGATTGAAGGCCCAGAACCATGGGATCGTCGGCTCACCAAGTCGTATTTATGTGGCAGGCGTCGTGGTTGGTGTCTCTAGACCTGGGTTACCCCAACTCGCATCTCGAGTGCCGATCGAGCTATCAACTCCCGCGTACAATGTGACTTGGTTTGGTGTCGGGGTTCGAGTATGCCAACGAGCTGGTGAAGTCGATGACGGTTCCCCAGCCGACTGCCTCACAGACGCGAAAAGGCATGGACGAGGCGCACTCCTGTCGGGAAACGGCTTAGCTCGACGCGTTATTGCTGTGCGGTGAGGGCAGGTTCCGCATCCCGTCTAGTGTCTGGTGGCTTGCAGATCCGATGCATGGTTGGGCGTTGCAGTCTGGGGAGAGACAGGGGGCTTCTGTGCCAATGCTGGGTGGCTGCTCACGTAGCATCGTGCCGAGCGGAGATCCTCCAAGGACTCTTCTGTCGAGGTTCTATCAAATAAAAGTTAATATCGAGAACTGCCGGTCTTTAGCCAACTTGGCCAACGACGCCTGTGACGCGGCCAACGGCATAGTGTCGAGTGGCAAGCGTGGCAAGGACGGCCATCCCTGCAGGAGTGGTGAGCTGGGTGGTTGGTGTTTGAACAAAACATGGGGTAACGCGAATAGAGGCTTTGCATGACGTTGGACGGTTGGAGTCCAGCTTGGATTCTGACTAGGAGGGCGCGATGGACGGGGTAACACCCCTCCTCCAACAGCATACCTACCACATACGTAGGTAGCCACATGTGTTAGTCCATTGACTTCCGGCCCTCACTCATCTCATATCCTTCTCCTTGTTTTTCGAGGACTTGGGCCGTGAAAGGTGGGAGTGAGACTGACAAAGAGTCAGGTAAGGTACAGTCCGGCTTACACTTTGCCTGGACTTCCCTAGCCGACAGCTACACTCGTGCGTCTCGGTCATCTCTGAGAAGACAACGCAGGTGCTTTTTTGGAGAACTCGCACTTGACCACCAGCAGCCTCGATCCGAGCTTACCCCGGAGTCACGGACCCGGATCTGCTCCCCTGAGGTCGCAACACGTGGAACCCCGCTCCGTGATCTCCACCTTGACCGTTCGTCTTCCGCCGGGGGTAGATTTGCCACCGAGATCGAGTGTCTGGAAAAGCAGAGAGGATATCCTGTGATTCCTAACTCCGACCTTCCACCTATCTCCAGGTAGGATTAGCAATCGAGCTGCAACCCCCTCAACTGGTTAGTTGGAGTGGCGGACCTATATCCCAACTTTGTTTTGTTCAACCTTCCCCAGTCTGTGCATTGACGAGTCCAGCCGTCAAACCCTCTTCCGTTTTTGCTATCTTGGCACGTCGAGTGCCTTACAGAGCTCCCGGGAACTGAGTCACTCGTCGACAAGGAGCCTGGGCCAAGATGCTCTCCGAACGACTCCTCGACAACTTCGTCCTGTTGAAGCTTCAGGCGGCCATTGCCGACGCAGGATTTCTCAATGTCGCCCTCGGGTTGCTGGCCGTCGCCGTGACGGCCATTGCAGTCGACTACGCCCACATGCTCTATCTCAGGTCCAAGATGCCACCAGGCCCTTTTCCCCTCCCCATCATTGGCAACACCTTCTCATTGCCCGACAATAAGCCCTGGATCTACTTTGAGGAACTTTCCAAGAAGTACAACACACCGATAATAACATTTTGGATTGGCCGGTAAGTACCCCTGATACGGTAACCCCTGACCCCTTTTCTGTAACATCTTGCTGACAAGACCAGGAACCCGACCGTCTGGATCAACGATGCCTGGGCCGCACACGAAATCTTCGAAAAGAAGGCCCAGATCTACGCGTCCCGGCCGCGCATGGTCGTCTTTGGTGAGCTCGGCACGGGGCAGTCCAACCTGGTGACGATGCGGATCCGCAACCAGGCCGAGCGCGACCACTGGCGGCTGCACCGCAAGCTGATGCACATGGGCGTCGGCGTGCAGGCGGTGCGCGGCTACCGCGAGATCCAGAACAACGAGAGCAAGATTGTGGCCTACGACTTCCTGCGTGAGCCCAAGGAGTACGTCAAGCACCTGGAGCGCTACGCCACGAGCGTCGTGTCCATCATCGGCTTTGGCCGCCGCGTGGCGAGCTACAACGACCCTATCATCACCGAGGTCATTGCCCTGATGCAGCTGGCGGCCGATCTCAATGTGCCCGGGAAGTCGTTCCCGATGTTGTTGGAGACGTTCCCATGTAAGTGGCTTGCGTTTCCCTTTCGGCTACGAACCTCACATTGCTGACTGTCTCAGTCCTCGCCAAGTTCCCCCGGTTCATGCCCTGGTTCAAGGGGCTCGGCACCCGCGGCCAAAAAGGCGGCCACTACTTCTTCTACACCCTCGCCGAGGAAGCCATCGAGCAGTACGCGCAAAAATCACCCTCAGAGCAAGCCTCCATGCCCACCCCCTACGTCAAGACACTCTTCGAAGAAACCAAAAAGCACAACCTCCCCATCGCCGAGCTCTCCGGCCTAACAGGCAACCTCTTCGGTGCGGGCGCCGACACCTCCTCCAGCACGCTCGTCACCTTCGTGTTAGCATGCTGCGCCTTCCCCGACGCCATGAGAAAAGCCCAAGCCGAGATCGACCGCGTCGTCGGCCCCAACCGCTCCCCGCACTGGGACGACTCGCCCAACCTGCCCTACATCAACGCCTTCGTCAAGGAGGTCCTCCGCTGGCGTAGCGTCGCCATCATCGGCGGGCAGCCGCACTCGCCCACGCAAGACGACACGTACAACGGCTGGCTGATCCCGGCCGGGTCGTGGGTGCAGGGCAACGTGTGGGCCATTCACCACCACGAGCGCGAGTTCCCGGATCCGGATCGCTTCTACCCGGATCGGTATCTCGAGGGCAATGACTACAAGCGACCGTTCCCCGGGGATAGGGGGTACATGACCTTTGGCTGGGGCCGGCGCGTGTGCTCAGGGCAGGCGCTGGCCGAGCAGGGGACGTGGGTGACGGTGGCAAGGCTGCTGTGGGGGTTTGACATCCGCAAGGCGAGGGATCCGAAGACGGGCAAGGAGATTGACGTGGATATCTTTGCGTTTACGAACGGGCTCAATATGCGGCCGCAGCCGTTCCCGTGCGAGATTATGCCGCGGAGTGAGGAGATCAGGGAAGCTATCATCCGCGAGGGCGAGCAGGCGCTGCAGGATCTCAAGATTCACGATGGGGAGAGCAGGTACCGGATGAGTACCTTTTACCAGCAGCAGAAGAGGAAGCTGGCGGAGGAGCCGGTGTTGGATGAGCATGGCAATGTCAAGGTTGTCAAGGTTAAGGCGGTCTAAGTCGGGTCAGGGACATGGAATGGTATCAATGGGTGCGTGTGGTGTGCATGGTCACAGCACGGCTAGCATAGCGCAGATAGGGGCATGACAGAATGATTCACGAGGAAACATTGTAAATCTTATCCTTCCAACGAGTTTCCACCCACTGGTTACATACCTACACATGTGCCCACTTCGTCTTGCCCCTGAGCGCCCAGCCGCCGTGCTGTTTTTCATTTCTTAAGTCCTGAGACAACTACACTTACAAAACTTCAAACCTCCATACCGGTAGCGTTGCTAAGATGTCGTGAATGGACCGGGCATCGGTCCTCTCAAGTGCTCCAAATCTCAACTGCTCTCTACATCTAACGCCGTGAAGTCAGAGCCCCTTTTCTAGGCAGCGCCCCTGATGCGGGAGGTGATGACCCCGCGAACCCGGTCACTCAACTGCACGAAGCACTTGGCAGAGTCCCTCGCATGCTTTGCCACGGGATTGCACTAACAATTATGTGTTTCATTCCCGATTTGGAGAATGAAGAGACTGATGTTAGTTGAATGGAAGTCGTGGCTAACCCTAACCCCAATTACCCCTGAGCCGGGAAACGGCTTCCAGTTTTCGAGCCCGATGTTTCTCAGGACACACATGACCAGAATGTGAAGGTTGGTTTCCATTTCGAGTGCGGGGGAGTTGTTCACTCAACCTTCCCCGCATCATCCCACCACAGCGAGGAACATTAGACCCGGCAGATGAGGGGACAAGACGCGAACAAGGCAAGCAACGGTCCGGATTAGGCTGATGTTTCGCAGGGAACATGCGATGTGCATGCGGAGCCGGGTCTGCTTGCTGGATACGTCCCCGGAAGGGCCGTTGCGGCCCAGCAATGGACTCCGCGACGCGCGGGATGACCAACTGCATGTGCCGTGGCATCTCATGATGCTTCAAGTTCATTAATACAGCTGCAGTCCTCAGCGAGTGCAACTACACAGCTCGCTTCAGCAGAAGAAACTTGCACTACTTCACATATTGGTTCTTTTTTCGCCTCCAGATTCATCAAGCGTTGTGTCACCATCAACACCAAATAGGGGCTCACTCACTCACTGCCACCCCCTGAACATCAACACACAAACACACCACCATGTCGGCACCAAAATCCGGCATCAAAGTCGTCATCGTCGGCGCGGGCTTCGGCGGCCTGACAGCAGCCATCGAGTGCCACCGGCAGGGCCACGACGTCGAGATCTACGAGAACTTCCCCGAGCTCAAGACGCTGGGCGACATCATCTCGTTCGGCGCCAACGCGGGGCGCATCTACCACCGCTGGTCCGACGGCAAGATCGCGCGCCGCCTGCGCGAGCTGTGCATCGACCTCACCTCGTACGGCTTCCGCATCCACAAGTACGACACGGGCGAGGTCGTGTACCACCAGCCGACGCCGCCGCAGGATCCGGAGGCGCCTGTGTTTAATGGGCATCGGGGCGAGCTGCATGAGGTTGTGTTTAATTATGCGAGGGATGAGTTGGGTATTCCGATTCATCTGGGGCAGCATGTTGATGAGTACTTTGAGGACGAGCACCAGGCGGGGATTGTGCTGAAGGACGGCAGGCGGGTCGTGGCGGACTTGGTGATTGGCGCTGATGGCGTGCGGTCCAAGGCGAGGGAGCTGGTGCTGGGCTATGTCGACAAGCCCAAGAGCAGCGGGTATGCCGTGTGGCGGGCGTGGTAGGTTCCCCCTTTTTATTGTCTTCCCCTGGATTTGGCTGACAGGGAGATTCAAGGTTCCCCAACACCGACATGCTCAAGGACCCGCGCACGCGTGAGTTCTGCGAAAACGGCGACACGTTCAACGGCTGGATCGGCCCCGACGTGCACTTCCTCTTCAGCACCATCAAGGGCGGGAGCGACTGCTGCTGGGTGCTCACCCACCGCGACGAGCACGACATTGACGAGTCGTGGTCCTTCCCCGGCAAGCTCGAGGACGTCTACAAGGTGCTCGAGGGCTGGGACCCCGTGTGCCGCGCCATCGTCGAGAAGACGCCCAGCCTCGTCGACTGGAAGCTCGTGTACCGCGACCCCCTGCCGACCTGGGTCAGCAGGCACGCCCGCATCCTGCTGCTGGGTGACGCTGCGCATCCCTTCCTGCCCACCAGCGCTCAGGGCGCGACGCAGGCCATGGAGGACGGCGTCACCATTGCCGTGTGCTTGAAGAGGGCTGGCAAGGAGAACGTCCCGGCCGCTGTGCGCGTGCACCAGGAGCTTCGGTAAATCCCCCTTCCAGCTTCAACCCCCCTTGAACGTCTATTCTAACACCCGCCAGGTACGAGCGCGTCAAGGCAGTCCAGAAAACAGGCGAGACGACGCGCGACCGGTGGCACAAGACGGACTGGGCCAAGGTGGCCAGCGACCCCAAGAGCATCGCCTTCCCGCGCGAGGACTGGATCCACCACCACGACGCCGAGAAGCACGCCGAGGAGCTGTTTGACGAGACCTTCAAGAAGGTGACGCAGCCCGAGCTGTTTGAGGACGTCAAGCTGCTGCCCGTGGGGCCTATTGCCATGGCGGTATGAGGTTATTTACATGTAAGGGGCAGGGGGAAAGAGGGGCGGGGGTATGTTGTTTGGGAGTACTGGATGAAGATAGATGTGATGGGACTTGGACGTCCATGCGATCTGGTCTTTTGTTAGCTGGAGTCAGACTCAGGGGATGCCGTGCAGTGAGGAGTTAGTCTGTCGAGTTTCCTACCTTGAGTTGGATAATACCACAAAGCTGTGAGCTTCCGTGCGTCTCAAACGGCCTGGTTCACGGAAGTGTGTGCACAAATCACACACTGGCATGGTCCTCTCTCTACCTTAGCTTCGGTTGGAAGGCTGGAATGTGTGTATATTTGTAATCAGACCACATAGAGACCTCTATTTGAAACTCCCCCGTAATCCCTCATCAAGGGGTTAAAATCAGATGCTGCGCTCTACGTCGTGATAAGCATGGCGCTTGAATACGCCCTTGGACTCCCAAAAGTATTGTTCTGGCCCGTATTACTCTTCAAATAGCAGTAGCTCCCGGCTGGTACAGCGACGTCAGTCAACTTCAGAAGGAAAAAAAAAGCGGAAGAGAAAGAATAAAAAGAAAGGAAAAAAAGAAAGAAGAAAGAAAAGAAACTCACCAGCCTTAAGCACACTAACAGCGCGACACAACCCCTCCTCGCCCACCGTCGCCGCCGGCCCGACCCCCTCGGCCCGGTTCCGCTCCCACTGGGCATTGTACTCGGCGCAGGCCGTGATGCAGGCCTCGAGGCTCGGCAGATAAACGCGCAAGAGGTCGGTCACGCCCGGGTTGCCGTTGCCGGACCCCGCGGGGAAGTTGGTGTTGCACAGCCGCTGGAACTGCTGCGGCGCGCCGCCTGACACGAGAGGGAGCGCCTTGCCGGAGGCGTCGAGGGCCGTGTAGAGGGTGCCGTTGATGCTGGGGCAGCCTGCGTCGGTCGGGGCTGGGGAGGTCGGGCCTAGTTGGGCTGCGGTGGTGGGGGTTGGGGTGTTGTTGTTGTTGGTGTTGGTTCCCGTGGGTGATGAGGATGCTTGGGAATCGGAGGAGGAGGAGAATGACCCGGTGGTTGAGACTGGAGTTGGTGCTTGGTTGGATGTCGAGGAGCTAGGTAGAAACCCTCGTGTCAGACTTATTTACCTGCCCGGTACATCTACCAGACTGGATGCTGGATGCGCTCACCTGGCCGAGTTGCGCGCCGCTGCCAGGCCGCCGCCCACACCACCGCCGATGGCTCCGGCGAGGATGACCACCAGGACGATGACGATGGTCCAGAAAGTCCGCACCGACAACCCCAGGATCCGTTGTTGCTTTGGCTCGTTTGACTGATCGATCGGAGGACTGGCCGCTGCTGCCGATGACGGCACTTCGAACCAACCCCGCGGGAGGTAGTGCTCCTTCTCGGCTTCCACTTGCACCGGCTCAAGCTCCGAGTGCGTCGCATGTATCAGGCCCGAGTAATCGTCGTTGGTGACGGGATAGTTGCCCGTCGGGTATTGAGCCGCCATTCTGGCGCGTTTTCGGCCGAGTTATCCGCGCTTCGGGAGGGACGCAGATGCGAAGGAGAAGAACAGGCGGGTTCTGGATGAGAAAGGCCGAAGCGGCTTTGAAATTCTTGATGGAGCCTGGCGCTTATTGTTGTTACATCGCCGCTTGGATGGGTGCGGCACAGCAGTCTTGGCCCCCACGTACAATGCCTCACTAAGGACTAAGTTAGTCAGGGGTTATGGAGCACAATGTGATCTCCTCATTCAGGGGCTACTCCTCGTCTATCTGCATAATGATACTCTTGGTCTCAAGAAAGTTGTTCATGCTGTACAGCAGCCCCTCCCGCCCCTGGCCGCTGCTCTTGTACCCTCCAAACGGCAAATCGTGCGCCGTCATGGGACTGGTGCAGTTGATGCCGACGTAGCCACTCTCAAGAGCCTTCGCAACACGCATGGCGCGGTTGACGTCGCGCGTGTAAACCGCCGCGTACAGGCCAAACTCGGTGTCGTTGGCCTTGGCGATTGCCTCAGCCTCGGTCTCGAACGTGTTGATGATGACAACGGGACCAAAAACTTCCTCCTTGGTGATGCGCGCCGTCTCGGGCGTGTCGAGGAACACGGTCGGCTCGATGAAGAAGCCGTTGGTGCTCTCGAGCTTGCCGTGGCCCCCCATCGCCAGCGTGCCCGTCTTCTTGCCCTCCTCGATGTAGTTGAGCACGTTGCGGTACTGCACCTCGTCGGCTTGCGGGCCGTGGTTGGTGTTCTTGTCCAGTGGGTTGCCGGCGCGGGCTTCGGTCGCGAATTTGGCCTTGAAGGCCTCGATGAACTGAGGCGCGATGGACTTTTCGACGTACAGCCTGGAGTTGGCCATACACACTTGTCCACTGTTGGTCTGGATGCTGAACTGGGTCTGCGCGACGGCCTTCTCGAGGTTGGCGTCGGCGAACACGAGAGCAGGCGACTTGCCGCCGAGCTCGAGGATGACCTTCTTCAGGTTGGTGCGCGCGGCCTCCTCCTGGATGAGCTTGCCAGTGCGGCTCGAGCCCGTAAAGCTCAGCGCCCGCACGTCCATGTGGCGCGACAAAATCTGGCCCGAGGGCACGCCGTGGCCCGAGATGATGTTGAAGACGCCCGGCGGAAACCCGGCCTCGACGACCAACTCGGCGATGCGGGCGACCGCCAGGGGTGCCTTCTCGCTCGACTTGAGCACCACCGTGTTGCCCGTGATCAGCGCAGGCGCCGACTTGGTGGCCAGGAAGTGGCAGGGCACGTTCCACGGGATGATGAGGGCCACCACGCCGTACGGCTGCCGGAGCGTCATGGTCACCAGCCCCGGCGTGTTGACGCTGGCCTGTCCCTGGATCGTTGGCCAGGCCTCCGAGTAGTAGTCGAAGTGGGTTGCCGCCGTGTGGGCGTAGTGGTGGGTCGAGACGGGCATGCCCATGGCGATGGCGTCGAGGCGCGCAAGCTCGTCCTTGTTCTCCCGGAGCAGCGCCGCCAGTTTCTTCAGGTGAACGGCGCGCTTGGCCGCTCCCATGGCTGACCACGCTGAGAACGCAGCCTTGGCCGCCGCCACTGCCGCGTTGGTGTCATCGGCGCTGGCCTCAGGGACTGCGGAGTGTCAGACCAGGTCCCTAAGGGTCACTCAGGGGTAGAAATTGACTTGCCGTGCGCCGAGATCTCGCGTGTTGCCGGGTTGTAGACGGGAAAGGTCTTGCCATCTGAGGCTTCAACAAGCTGGTTCTGTCAGCCTTTTCCTCAAGATGGCATGGTGGTCAAGACACTCACCTCTCCATGGATGAGCATGCGAGGCCGAAGGGGGGTTGGCTCAGCCATCTCGTGCGTTCTGAATTTCACGGCCAGATGTCCTCAAAACAATGCCAGTGATGCTTCGTTGTAGTGCGATAGGATTCGTTCTTCGAATCCCACTCATTGACTCGTGCGTCCTGTGGCAGAATGGACCAACATCGCCACATCGCAACCAATGTGCAGAAGATATTGAGCCCATTGAAGCCCCGCTCGGCTCCAGATCGAGAAGCCAATGTCCGCCGAGAAGCCGGCAAGGACCAACCGCTCAGAGTCACCTTCAGCGGACTTCGAGTCCTTGTCCCGTCCTCTGGGCGGCAGTTGTTGTTCCAGCAACCCCGCAGCTGGTTCATTGATGTCGTCTTGCACACTGAAACCCTGCAGAGTCAGTGCAATTGAATGGATTGGCGGAAAGCATTACCCGTGGAGCAAGCTTGTGCGGAGTTGCCAAGCGGCCACAACCTCGATTTCGTTGGTCCAACTTTCACATCTCGCGGACACTTGAAAGAGGGCGAAGTACATGAGCGTCTGGGTTACCGTGGCAGCGTTGAAGACTGGAGATTTACCAATTTCTCGTGTCAATTGTCAACTTACTTCGAGAGCAGGGTCGACATGGCCTCGAAAGATCTCCTGCGTTCGAGTGTCTGTCTTAAGAAAGGGGTTGCAAGGTGAAAGGAGCTTCTCATGAATTCACGTCAGTCCCTGTCATCACGAGCTTGGACAGCACAGGGATCCGGCTACCAGAGCAACGGGCCAAAGCAATTCGGCGCTCACGTCCGAGTCCACGTCCACGTGGAAGTTGAGAGCCGCGTAGGTATCCTGTCCTCTGGTAACAAAGCGGGCCTTTGCCGGGCTCGACTTCAGGCGGAGGAAGCTCCCCACTTCAAGTGCCGAAGTTGGAGAAGCAGCTTCTACTCTCGATTTGACGCCAACTCGGAGTTCGGAATGCGACCCCTGCCTGTGCTTGACGATCATGCCGGCTGCCGGCTGGACCCTTCAAACATGTCCTGTTCACGTTGGCGGGATGGTAGGTAATCGCCAACGAGCTTCACAACCATCCCCCCTGAATGCACGACCCCTCGTCAGGGACGGATCTGGACCGCCGTTGCTCCAACCATCTTAGGGAAAGCTGATGCGGCTTGTACCGCCTCAACCTGCCCGAGACTACGCCTGAATCCTGATATCTCCCGGCAGACCAATCTCGTGAACGTCACCAAACCGAGAACGCTGTGGTTCCCTCAACTCGTCTCGTTATCATTGCTCTAAGAAGTCAAGCCCACCAGCTAACCCACCAACAACTACCACATCATCTAATTCAGAACACCATCAGCCATGGCCCCCAAGACACCCAAAGGCACCATCGCCATTGAGGAAGCCGTGCTCAACCCGGCAGGCCTCTCCTGGATCGCCGAGTCAGCGCCCCTTTTCAACCCAAGCCAAGGAGCATCCTCCTCCTCTACCTCTTCCTCCCAAGACTCACCCAAACACACCCTCAACCAACTCCTCCTCGACATCCACAATGAGCGCCTCGCCCAAATGGACGCTCACGGCGTCGAGTACATGCTCCTCTCCCTAACCTCCCCCGGCGCGCAGGGCGAGCCGGACCCCGCCAAGGCGCGCGCCCTCGCCGCCGAGGCAAACGACTGGCTCGCCGGCGAGGTAGCCAAGAACCCGGCCCGGTTCGGCGCCTTCGCGGCCGTGTCGATGCACAACGCCGAGGACGCCGTTGCCGAGGCGACGCGCGCCGTCAAGGAGCTGGGCATGTTTGGTGTTATGGTCAATGACTACCAGGTTGTTGCCGAGGGCGGGGATGCCGAGGGAAAGAAGTATTATGATGCGGCTGAGTTCAGGCCGTTTTGGAAGGCGATTGAGGAGTTAGGCGTGCCGGTGTACTTCCATCCACGCTATCCGCCGGCGAAGGACTTGCAGCCGGGCACGAGGTATGGGGACAGGAAGCATATCCTTGGAGCGGCTGTGCAGTTTCATCTGGATTTGAGCATGCATCTGTATGCGATTGCCTCCAGCGGGGTGTTTGATGAGTTCCCCAAGGTGCAGGTTGTGGCTGGGCATCTGGGTGAGGGGTGAGTTGGTCCTGTCAGGGGTAAAAGGGGGTTCACCACTGACACCATGGCTTGACAGAATCCCGTTCAACCTGTGGCGGGCCGACCACTGGTACAACAAGCCGGTCAAGAAGGCTACGAGGTCGTCCAAACACGACTACAGCTACTACTTCACCCACAACATCTCCATCACGACGTCTGGCAACTTCAACACGGCAGGCTTGAAGTTCTGTATCGACCAGATTGGGGTTGAGCGATGCCTGTATTCGATCGGTAACTGCCCAGTTCTAGCCTCTCTACCTAGTTCTAGCTAACCTCAGAGCAGACTATCCCTACGACCCCATCTCTGACGGTCAGGACTGGTGGCGCTCCGTCGACCTGCCAGAGGATCAGAAGAACTTGGTTGGCCGGGAGAATGCCATCAGGTTATTCAAGCTCCCCCTGGAAGTCTAGCGGCAGGTACATGACTTGTCATTTCCTGAAAGCCTTGAGATGTTGCCAGAGGCGTTTTTGTCACTTCACAACCGCTCATGCCTTGTTGGAGACCGTGTTCCGTGAGAGTCTAGGAGCATCCAATCTGTATTCACCGCTCAGATCTTCAGATTGCCTATGCATTCATTGCCTTGCTCTTGTGGCGCCGTGTTTGACCCAAGCAAACAACGTTGGGCTTGCTTCTTATGGCTCAGGTCGAAACCCGAATACCTGCATGCTCACAATTCAGGCGGGCCCGGCCATGTTGCACTGAGGGACTCAGAGCTTACACACGTGAAAGATAACAGCGAACAGTCTGGCTTGCTTGAGAACAGAAAACAGATAGACAACAACGTGGCTGAGGTGCCGCCAGCAAACTGCCTCTCGTTCGCCACTTAGGGCGGCATCTACCAGCAATCTGTGTCTTTCCAGACAATGTAGCCTGCACCGCCAACCAAGTACTGCGGTCTCTTCAGACACGCCGCCGAGCCCCTGAGGGCGGCGTGCAGCGTGGCAGAGAGGCAACGGCTCTACCGTCATCTGGTCCACTACATGGAGTGCTGCGAGATTGAGCACCGTTTTGTCCACGCGGGCATCATACCGACTGTCGAGGAATACTGGGGGCACCGCCTCGGCACGTCGTCCATTGACACGAACAGCGCTTTGGCAGAGTAAAGGTAGGTCTCCCTTGTTACCAGCCCAGTCATACGCAGGACAATGTTGTGCTGATATCGTCTCAGGTACATGGCCGGCGGGCACATCGCAGGCCATCTCTTCGAAACTGACGAGTTGAAGACGATGTGGCTGGAAACCAACCGGCACATTGTTGTGTGGGTGACCGAACCCCCCATCGACTGACAACTGAACCTGGGAGCTGACACTGTACGGCCCGAACTCGCAGGCTGAACGACCTGCTCTCTCTTCGTAAGGAAATGGCATGTCAACCATCAACCCCCCTTCCACAGACTCCTTATTCCCCACTGATATCAACCCAGCTAACATGCCGTCACCAACGCAGCGAACGACCCTTCATAATCTAGTGCCTGTCACCCTGCGAGAAACCGGAGCAACACTGGAGGATGTAGTCCAGTCCCTGCTGCACACACTCCGGGTCTCCAAAGACAGATTGGGTGAAGCCTCACAGAAGCTGCTGGACATGGCCAAGGGTGATCCTGTGGCGAGAGACGTGCTTGCCCGTTATGTCTCATACTTCCGGACGAACGTGTCCGGGAACTACTGGTGGTCGTGAGTATTTCCCATGCCCCAAATGTCACATATTTCTGACAGGACGTCCCATGGGAGTCTGAGGTGTGACCGATATGGAATTGCAAAGGACATTCAAGGGGATGGGTCCTTGGTGATTCGGCTGGGAGAGGGCTCGTCAGTTTGATGCGGCCCTATACTAACAAGTCCGCCTTAAAAGGGTCCCTGGAAGCTGTCACGCTTAATTACTGCTTGCTAATACACGTTCATGTCTCTCATTCATGGTATGTTCACGGTTGTTTTGGTAAGAAATAGTCTCGTTAAGGGGTATCGTAAACTACTAAAGGGACAAAAACAAAACGCTAAATGCATGAACAACGTGCAAATCGAGCTTCATAAAGCTCCATGATAAGATGAATCCGGATCCCTGTCGGCCTTCCTGGGCGTGGTGAGGGTCTCGAGGCTGGTGGTATTTAGACGGTTCTCGTCCGTCGTGTCGAATCTCGCGGTGGACCGGCTCTTGCTGCCGCGAATGAGGGCGCGAAGGATGGGGATGGAGGCGGCGATGATGGTGGTGGCGCCCTCTGCGCCGCCCCAGATGGTGACGGCCACTGTCTCGGCTGTTGGGGTTCAGAGGTCAGCAGGCTGGGGTATAGACCGCGTAACGGGGCAAGGGGGAAGACGTACTGGCTGCACCGGTGAGTTTGGGGAGCATGGCCATCTTGACAAACGAGGCTACGCCGGCACTGGTATGGCATTTTAGCAGAGCCCTGCTTCAGGGGTCGAGGAGCGGGAGGGGGACATACACGATGCCCATGCTCATGGCAACAGCAATGCCCAGCCTCTCCCTGGTGTTGAGTGTCTGCCGCATGCTGAAGAGGATAGTCCATGGTAACAGCGCAAGGACAACGTCGGCAGAGCCAGACCAGCCTACGAATCATCCCAACCACGTTAGCACTGCCCTTACCCCTTACCCCTGAATTTCGAAGGAAACTCACCAGCCGACCATTGATACAGCGTCACAATCTTTGCCGGATCAACACACCACCCCTCCAGCGCGCCATTCCAAATCTTTTCAAAAGGCCGGCACTTTATCCACATGAAGAGCATCGCAGTGCCGAGGATGCCGTTGACGGTGAGGATAATGAACCAGATGGCGGCCTTGAGCAGCCAGCTCTGGCAGAGGCGGAGCAGTGTCAGCGCAAAGGACGTCTTGCTCCACGCGGCGGCGAGAACCGAGAAGAAGCCGGCAAAGACGGCGACGAACTGCATCGTCACGATGGTGTCGGCCGGCATGTCGTACGAGTTGCGGCCGTAGCCGAGGCGGACGCAGACGGAGGTGGTGGAGGCGGAGGTGACGAGGGAGACCTGTAGTTCACATGGTGGTAAGTTTTGAGTTGTCCTCCACAACTCAGGGGTAGAGTAGAATCGTACCCATGCTGCGATGAGAAAGTAGTCGTCCCACCACAGGCGGCGGCCGCGGTGGAACTTGCAGTAGAGCCGGAGGGCGAGGAAGAGTGTGGCCAGGCCGGTGAGCAGCCAGAAGACGAGGTTGAGCTGCGGCCCGAGATCTTCGTGGGACAGGCCGTCACCCGCCGATGACGACTCCCTTGGTTCCAGGCTGGACGCGCCCATCTCGGGCCTGACTGGATCTAAGACGGCACGCCCGGCAGGCGGCAAGCCGGGGGTTCAACGGTTTGCCCGGTGGCTAAATGCGGTTCGGGAGCAGCCGACCAGCGCGGCCCGGAAGTCGGCTCAGAGAGATTCCACCTTCACTCTCCGGGAAGGTGCTTCGAAAGAGAGGACCCAGAGTCCAGACCATGAATGATCCAGACTGTCAATCCACGCCAGTCGTCATTGTCGTCGTGGATCTTTGCCATTAAGAAGCAAATAGCGCCGGCAGAGAGCGGGAGGCGGGGATTTCTGGTGTTTTATTGTCCACACCATTTGCCCGGCCGGCGGCCGGCGTGGAGCCGCGTGTCGTACGTGTACGCCGGGGACTGCAAGCGAGGTGGTTTCCCAAGTTGGAACCATCCCCGGGTCGTCCGGGATCCCAGCCTGCTTGCGCACAGACAGCTGAGCGGAGAGAGGATGTGTCCGGGGGCGGCATCTCGCTTGCAACGTGAGCCCCCCTGTCCCTCCCAGATCTCTTTTTCTCCGGTTCTGATGAGCTCCAGCAGGCGGGAGCGGGCCGTCCATGTTACGGGTACATCACCATGATTGCTACCTGGCTCGAGTCTGGTCAACGACAACAAGTTGTCCTTGGACTTGACTGATGTGCCCCCTTTCGTCCTCTAAGAAGTTCAATGTTGTCTTCGTTCAAGGCGGGGCACGCACTGCTCGCCGAGTCCTTTAGGTTTCGTAATCAGGACCGCCTGGTCGCAGAACCGTTACAGGGTCCATTTGTTTCGGAGGAGGGCAGCTGCGCTAACCAGGGGTGACAGCCCAGCAGCTGAGCAGAAGAACGCAGAAGAGCGAGCTCAAACCTGAACCCCAGTTACCCCACCGTCTCGCGCACGTGCGGCTCAGGCTTTCAGAAATGACTTGATCATGAAATTCCCAGAATGGAGGAGATGGCCCATCCGGGATCAGTGAGTCGTATCCGGGACAGACGTCTGGGCAAACCCAAGGCCCGGGTTCGTCGGCAAGTTGCCCGGCTCGAGTTGACATGTTCTGAACTTCTGATACGCCCAGGATCGACTTATGATCCCCCTCGTCGCCAAGCCCATGGATCGCCGAAGGCTGGCGTTTTCGCGTGGCCGACAAGGGTTCGAGTTCTGGACAAGAACGCCACCAATTTCACCGCTCGGTTTGTGGGCGGGTGGCGGTTGGCATGCAAGGCACGGCCTCGGCAAATACCAAAAGCCCGAGTCAGGACCTGCCAGATTGTCCAACAGCTGGCGAGAAAACAGCGTCAGAAGTTCAGAACGACCGGGAGGAGGTCTTGACGGAAACCAGTTCCATCTTTGTCTTCTCTTGCAGATTTCTATCCCGCCAAGGCCGTCGGCAACAGCATCCGCAACGTTCCCTGGCGGGGATGGTACCCCAAACGGAGAGGGGCCGCTGCTCAGGTGGGCTCGAGGTGGGCTGACGGCGAGGGTCGGAGCTTCGACTCTGCCTCCAGTCTCCGAGTTCGCCAGTCCATCCGATTGGACGTTGTTGAACCTACTCTCGAGACTCAAGAGCCGCGTCCAGACCGAGCGTGTGCTGAGAATGTCACGGTATGTCAGCAAGTGTTCCCGAGCGTCGCTGGGAAGAGGCGGGTGCATGAGTCGGAGGAAGGGAAGCAGTCAGTGAGTGAGAGACTCGACATTTGTCCATCAATCACGAGTCACAGAATGGCCGAGTTGACCGCCATCCACGTGCAGCGTCTCTTCCCCTTCATGCTCACATCGTGTTGCGGCACTCCGCACGGGGAGTCGGCATTGAGAGAGCTGATGGCTTCCGGATGACCATTAAACTCCATGTCATTCCCCAGGGGTGGTCCCCACACATCACTCAACCCAAGGGGTGATGATGGTTTGGAGACTTGAGGCCGGGGAGGATGACGTCGAGCCGCCAGAACCCCAACAACAATGGAACTTGTCCTGCTTGGCTGCTACGCTGCTTCCGCATCCCAGACAGGTGCCTAGTCATCAAACCACAATGCCACAATAGCTGGAGTATGACTCCCTTCAAGGGGCCTACCTTTCGGGAGCTCGATGCGGCCAAGCTGCCACCCCTGCTCAACGTTGAGACTGGAGAAGATGACCATTTCGCAGTTGCGGGACAAAATCGAGAGCTTAACACGAGTTCGGGTTTGAGCCAGGTGGCAGCAGAACTGTGTACCCTTCAAGGCATCACGGAGGTGAGCTGAGCCGCTGTCGATGTCGAGCGCATCGTAACTCCTTCAAACCGTGGCCGGTGGGACGGCAACCCCAATGGACAAACATCCAATCATCGGGTCGTAACTTGCGTGACGAATGGACTTTTGAGTCGCTCTTGTTCACCCGGTTCTCGGAACCTTCCGTCGTGGAATCGAAACCGTAGTCGACTTTCTCCTCATCCGCGGCAGGCGTGCCTGGCCGATACGAAAGAGAGCGCTCTGTGAAGTGGGTTGAATCATGCGTCTCTTACAGCCTGAGACTTCGGACTTGCTTGTGGTCTGAGTGCTAACATGGGAAGTGACGCAGTTTGCGGTGCCCCATTACCAGCGGGATATCCAAGTCGGGAGGGAGGCCGTGGCCCCTAAGCGAAGACGAGGAAAGAGTACCGCATGAAACCCACAACACACAATGCTGTGGCACCGCAGGGCAAGCAGTCAGGGAATGGGACTGAGACCTTGCGTCGACCCGAACCGAAAACGTAGCATCAATTATCTTATTACTGCGTACGCTCATACCACCTTCAACTCACACCAGGTACTCGTTAAACCAGGTAACGGCCTGGGCGAAAGCCTGCTCCTTGGCAAACTTCTGCACCTTGACGCTCGGGTCGCAGCGGACGGCGAAGCCGTGCTCGACCTGGGAGAAGAGGTTGATCTGGTAGGGCTGGCCGACCTTCTTGAGGATCTCCTCGGACTTGTGGCGCTTCTCGGCGGGGAAGATGGAGTCGGTCTCGGCAGCCGAGATGGCCAGCGGGCCCGTGATGGCCTCAAGCTCCTCCTCATCGACGAACGACGGGTGAGCGACGTAGCCCACGTTGATGCCGTCCTTGTAGTGCCGCACGACGTACTGGAGCAGAGTGTCAGCATTGCGCTCATCTCGATATCCCGCTCCTCTGGTCTGGCATACCTTGGCCCCGAAGCAGTATCCGACCGCGCCGAGCTTGGTGATGCCGTATTCCTCCTTGAGCGCCTTGATGCCGTCCAGCACGATGGGATCAACGGCCTCCTTGGTGTGCGGGTTCTTGCCGTCGGATCCCTTAGCAAGCCACTCCATGAGGTTGAAGCCCTCGGGCCGGTTAAGCGGAATCGGGTCGCCGTTGAAGACGTCGAGGAGGAGCGTCAGGTAGCCGTTGGCGGCGAACTGATCGGCGAGGAGCTTGCTGTTCTGCCAGATGCCGATGACGTCCGGGATGAACAGGATGCCGGCGCCCTGGTGGGCCTTGTCGGCGGGCGGCGTCGCGAGGTAGGCGTCGTGCTTGTCGGCGACCCGGACCATCTTGCCCGTGGGCGTGCCTCTGGAGGCGCTCTGTCAGCAATGCACCTAGAGAAGTGTAGACCGGTGAGACAAACGCGTGCTTGAAGCCGACGGTGCAGCATCTTCCGGGAGGGTTCGAAGCCATGGTGAGGATTGGGCGCGATGCGGTGGTGGCTGTGTTTGGGTGTTGTGTGCGCGACGCTGCAACCGGACGAAGAGAACAGAGAGTGATGCGGTGCTTTGTTTAAACAGTCGCCGAGAGAAAGAGATGGAAGCCCGAGTCAAGTTCTTCCCGGCGTCGGTATCGGCGGATCAGGCAGCCGGTTGACGTGCCCCTCCTGCCCCTCCATCCACGGATGGATGCACACGAAACACAACCCCACCCGATCGCCATCTCGGAAGGTCCCATCAGCGCGAGATCACACTGCCCGACAGCTCATAAAGGAAGGTGGAGGACATCTTCAGTGGTTTCTCGAGATGCCAGCCAGACTGGCCAGCTTGGCGCAAAAAGTCTTGCCCAAGCGACACCAGCGCCATTCCTCTGTTTATGGAAAAGCTGGGAATCGGAGCCGAGTTTCAGACCGAAGTTCAAAAAAGTGCATCCCGGAAGAAGTGGGGCAGATTCCCTGCCAAGACGGGATCTGGCCCGCTGCCAAGCTTCGTCTGGCAATGGGAAAGGGAAAGTGGCATCACCGGCAGTTCCTTTGTGCACACCCCAGCATCGCAACAGCTCCATCGACATTCAATCTCGAATGTTTAACAGGCCACGAGGACCGTCCGCCGCTGACTGAGCTAGGAATGATGCTACATCAATAAATCAGCCACTTCTTTCTCCTGCAGAGGACGCTCATGGAGAACACCGAGCAGCGCGCCGTCGAGGCTCCGCCGTTGTCTCAGGAAATGGGCGGTTCCGAGGCCTCGACGGCGGCGCTGGCAACTGGGACTGGCAAATTGGGCGGCGGCACAAGGAGCAGAAAGGACTCGCAACAAACAAGCACCCATCTCCCATCGCCGATTCTGACACCGAGCGATCCGCCGCCGAGAAGTGCAGCAGAGCCAAACCTGCCTCGCGATCGAACCGTGTCGAGTCCGACGGCAGGCGTGCCAACCCCCGACCCGTCCAGCGACGGCCAGAGCGATGGCGAACCCTCCCACGAACCCCTTTCTTTCGGGCCGGTCAAGTTAGCCTCTGCGCCGGAAAAGGCCCCGAGCAACGGCGCCAAAGCCCGCAGCAGATCCAACACAAAGACGAGCAACCCGGGCGGCGTCAGGCGCCTTTCAGCGTCCAAGATGCAGGAGCTGACTGCCGCCCCGGACTCGCTTCCGGTGGCCACCGTCACGCCGCGCCCGATTGGCGATGGCCCGTTGACTGCCGGCATCGTCGAGGCGAGCAGGCGGCTCTCACGGGCGACAGAAGACCACGGGCCACATCCAAGCCAGGCCGATGTGCTGCGGCCAGTGCGGGCAGACGACGACACAAACCCGAGGGCAACATCAGGACGGCCAGCAGTGGGCTCGCGAACCTTGTCCACGCCGCCCATGGGTCGACGAAAGACCACCAGTCAGCCTGCCACTCGCCAGTCCTCCCGCCGCAACTCGTTCCAGCCAGCACCCCGGCCGGCACCCCTGGACCTCGACGGCCGAAGCGCTCACACGGCAGTAGCCGTCGAGACCCCTGCGCAACCCCGAACCGCCCAGGCCGAGCCAGCCCCTCCGTCTCCCATCCCGCCGACAATACCGCTGCCTCCGATGTCCATACCCACCCTGCTGCAGCTCGAGCTCGCTGGGCAACGACCAAGCCCACTGTACATCCACCATTCATACACCAATGACATACCATACGAATCCAGCGCCATCAAGTTTGAACGCCTCAAGAACTTCCTGTTGCTGCCCTGGTTTCTCGAGAGGGCCATGGCGTTTGGTGTTGCGGCTTGTTTCGATGCCTGGCTCTGGACGTTTACCGTGCTGCCCATGCGCTTCTGTATCGCGGCGTCTGTGCTGGTGCAGTGGTGGGGCCATGTCATCGGCAAGGAGATCCGGTGGATGGTGGGTTTTGTTTGGTATGGATTGGGCCGGATGTGGCGCCGTGGACGTCGGGGACGCTCGAAATCAAGATCGGCCGGCCGGGAACAGACCGAAGTCTCGAGGAGTCGGAGCAGGCTACCCGATGGAGAGCCCAATGGCGACGCTCATGTCACTGGGACTGGTGCGTCTGGTGCTGATGCTGCCGCTCGCCGCCCAGAGGCTGGTCCCCACGGCATGGCCACTTCGTTCAAAAGACCGAGTGCCCGGTCGACCAGGGCATATCGACATCGCCGAACAAAGTCCACCCCTTCTAGCCTGACGTCGTTCCACAAGGCCGATCTCCTACAGGGCGCCATCCTCATCTGCAGCTCCATCGCCCTGATGAACCTCGATGCGAGTCGCATGTACCACTTTATCCGAGCCCAGTCCGCCATCAAGCTGTACGCCATCTACAACCTCCTCGAGGTCGGCGACCGGCTGCTGTCGGCTCTCGGCCAGGACATCTTTGAGTGCCTGTTCAGCACCGAGACGCTGTCCCGAAACAGCTCAGGCCGCTCGAGGGTGATGCTGCCGCTCGGCATGTTCCTTCTCGCGCTCGTGTACAACGTTCTTCACTCGGTTATTCTCTTTTATCAAGTCATTGCCCTCAACGTGGCCGTCAACTCGTACTCCAACGCGCTCCTGACGCTGCTGCTGTCGAACCAGTTCGTCGAGATCAAGAGCGCCGTGTTCAAGCGCTTCGAGAAGGAGAACACGTTCCAGCTCGCCTGCGCCGACATTGTCGAGCGCTTCCAACTCTGGATCATGCTCATCATCATTGGCATGCGCAACGTGGTCGAGGTGGGCGGCCTGTCGGTGCCCGGCGCCGGAAGCGAGGACAGCGGGCCAAGCAGCATCCCGCTGCACACGTCGTCCATCCTGCCGGCCAGCTTTACTATTCTGCCATCGTGGCTGTGGTCGGGCGAGGTGCTGTCGCCGTTTATTGTGGTCATTGGCAGTGAGATGGTGGTCGACTGGATCAAGCACGCCTACATCAACAAGTTCAACAACATCAAGCCGACCTTCTACGGGAGAATCCTCGACATTCTCTGCAAGGACTACTACACGAATGTGAGCTTGCCTTCCTTACCCCCTTGGGCGATATCTGACCGTCGCCAGGCCTTTGTCACCCCGTCCCTGACCCGCCGCCTCGGCCTCCCGCTCCTCCCGCTCTCGTGCCTCTTCATCCGCGCCTCAGTCCAAATCTACAACATGTTCCTCGCAACCCACCTCCCCACGCCCCTCCCCCCATCCACCCAAACCTCGCTTTCAGTCGACAACGCCACCCCTTCCCCGGCCATGCTGGCCGCCCTCGACAGGATAGACCACCTCATCCGCAACGCGCTCGGCCGCTCAGTCTTCGGCTACCCCTACGCCTCCGAATACGCAGATAACTCCACGGGCGAATTCCCTGTCACAGGCAACACCACCTTGTCGAGACTGTGGATGAAACTACCCTTCACCAGCGACGACTGCATCGCGGCACTGACCATGGTCACCGTCTTTTTACTCCTCTTTCTCGTCCTGCTCGTCGTCAAGCTCCTTCTGGGCATGATCCTCCTGCGCTACGCCCGCGACAGGTACGCGCGCATGAAACTCAAGGAGCACGCCGTTGCCACGGGGTTGGAGGAGAAAGAGTCGTACGACGCAAAGGGGAAGCGCACGGGCGGGTACGGGCAGATTGAGGTTGGCGAGGAGAGAAGGCGGTGGATTTTTGGGGAGGATGTGGAGGGGTTGAGGAAGGCGAGGGAGAAGGAGAGAAGGGCGGAGGTTAATGCCGAGAGGGATAAGGAGAAGGACTTTGGGAGGGTGATGAGGTATGAGATGGTTGCGAGGCGGATTTGGTAGATTCCTCCTCGGGAGTCTTGTATGTTTATTGTGTTACAGTCTTGCATTACACGGCGTCTGATCAGTCGGAGCATGGCATGGCATCAGTTGCTGAGGTTCAAGGTTCAACGACTTGCATACTCTGTCAGTCTCTATGCCGCCTCCCCCCTCTCCCCCGCCAACTGACTCTGCAGCCCCCTCTTATCCACATGCATCGCCCGCTCCAGCTCGCGCTCCTCGTCCCGCAGCCGCGCCCTTTCAACTTGCAACCTCTTCTCCTGGCGCCGCTTCTCCTCTGCCACGGCCCGCTCGCGCTCCTCGAGCGCCTTCTCCCTTCTGCGCCGCTCATCGCGCGCCTTTTTGGACGCCTCATCCTCCTGCTTGTCCGCGTCGGTCGAGTCGGGCGGCGGGCCCAGGCCCTGGATATACCCCTCAATAAACGGGTCGCGAATCCTGGGATCGAGCGAGATGTACCGTATGTCGGATAGGATCTGCGGCGGGAGGTGGGACAGCAAAGTCTGGTTGTTGAGCGCCGACAGTGGGACCGACTCGAGGAGCTTTTTCAGGTCGGCTTTCAGCGTCGCTTGTGGGAGTTTCAGGCGGTTGATGTGCTCGCGGTAGAACTTCTCGCGGTCCTTGTCTGAGAGCTTGGGGTCTTTCATGGGGTCTTCTTTGCGGTACTTGCGCCGGAACTCGGGCCAGTAGAGTTTTGGTGTGGCTTTTTCTTGCAGGAAGGCGAGGTAGGGGATGCGCGGGTCTTTCTTCTCTTCCTTTGCGCGCTGCTCTTTGAGTTGTTGTATCTTGGCGCGCGACCACTCCTCCCAGACCTCGCGGCGGGCTTTGGTTGTGGGGAGAACGGTGTACCGCGCGTCGTCGAAGATGCGGCCTTCTTCGAGGAGCTTGTCCCAGGGGCTGTACGGGTTGATGCCGAAATCGTTGAGGAGGTCCTTGAAGAGCTCGCGCGCGTCGGAGTCGGAGAGGGGGAGGCCTTCGTCGCCTTCTTCCCAGCCGCCGTTCTCATCACCCTCGCCCATTTCAACGTCGTCGCCGTATTCGGCGCCCATGGCGGCAAGTTGTGCGGCAATGTCGGCTTCAGTGAACTCGGCTGGGCCGTTGTCTTCGTCGGCGGCGGGCTCTTCGGTGCGCTGTCGTTTTCGAGCGCCGTCTTCTTGGTCGTCGTGCTCGCCTTCAGCGCCCTCGTCGTCCGTCACCTCAACTTCTTCGTACTCGGAGCTATCGTAGTCGTGCGCCGGTTCCTCCTCGTGCGCCTCGGCGGCTGGTGTTGCGGATTTCTCGGCTGCTTCGTTCGGTTGTTGCTCCTCTGCCGTCTTGCCCTCCGCCTTTTGCCGAATACGCGCCTTGTCCAGTTCGAGGATGGCGGGCATCAGCTTCTCGGGAATGCGCCAATAGCTTGCGTTCTTGGCCGGGTTGTAGACGAAGCGCCGGCCGTACTTGGTGTAGACGAGGATCCACGGCTCGCAACCCGGGATGGCGACCTTGGACCGCGGCTTGTCGACGGGCTGCGGGCGTGGCCTGGGCTGGAAGCCGCCTCTTCCCCCCGCGCCGAAACCTCCTCGCTGGCCGTGTTGTGGGTGCTGTTGTTGTTGTTGGCCGTACTGGGCCATGAAGGCGTTTGCGACGGCTGGGTCGGAGAGGTTAATCTGAGGGACCATCTGGTGCTGCACGTAGCTGGTCATGGCCGGGTTGATCGGTGCTGCTGCTGGCACTGGCGCTGGCGGCGGTGGGACGGCAGCAAGCGCGATGCCTGGCCGCTTGTAGGTCGACTCTTTCGTTTCGGCATTGTAGTAGTACGTGTGTCCTGTGGGCGCTTTGTGTTCGGTCCAGCCCGGAGGGAGCGGTGGCAGGGCGCCCGGTGACGGTTGGTATGTGGATTTGAGCATGGCGGGCGGAGTTGTGTTGAAGGGTTGTAGCTTCGTCGAGGTTCGAGTCGCTGGCGCGAATGTTTGGACTTTGGAAGCTTGCGCAGCGAGCTGTCGTGCTTGACAAATAAAGTGGGTCGAGCGTCACGTTTCACCCAGCTGCTGTCAGCTGGCAGCTCAACCGCTTGTCAGTGACATCACATGTGAACTTTGCAGACTTCTCTCCGCCATCTCAACAATCTTTTATTAGGCTTTCATTCAACTCCCAACCCTTTCGAGCACCCGGGCAAAGAGATGCAACTTTCCCGCCATATTGATGGACAGATCCATGGTTTGAGTTACTCTGAATATCCTCTACATTCCCCATTGTGCGAACCATTCCTTTCGTCCCGCTTGTTCCCCTTTTTCTCCTGATGTTTTCCTCCGAGGCCGCCTCTTACTCTCACACTGACTTCTTCCACCTCCCTCGTCGTTTCTGGATTGCTAGGACCAATTCAGGCTGGCCACAAGCCATGGGGCAATACTCCTGGCATGGCCACTCACCGCTTGCCGCGAGTGCTTGACACCAGCTCCGAATCGCCACCTCAATGTCATGACTGAATCTGCTCATGTCATGAATGTACACTGATTAACATCCTGGAAGCTAAAGGAGTCCCGCGTCTATAATTATTCGTTCTTTTCACCCGAAGAATGCCCAGATAACCGCCACGAGTATAGACTGTATAGTACTGCTGCCACGAAAAACTGCTGGCCCTTTTTTTCTCCAGTCCTAACCCAAAAGCCGGGCATCTCAACAAGCCTGGCCCCGAAACTGTTCTGCTCGGCGCGGGAGATTAAAGGGGATTCCGTGCCGAATCCGAGGATGGTGACTGGACAACCATAATTGAGGTACGGTTTGGAGCAGGGAGCGAGAGCATTCAATCCATCAATCGGTGTCTGTATCACAAGATCCATCCTGGAAGTCATGGAGTGGGTGAGGCTCTTTGTCAGGTTACAGTGATGCTGCATCCATTTCAAATCATCAGAGTCAAACAAGAAGCCGATCTTTGCACATTCGAGCCTTCGACTCAGGGTTCAAGTCAAAGCATAAATTAAACCCATTTTACCCGGCCCGTATTTGGGGGTTGAATGAAACAGTGCACCAACATGTTGCAACGGGCGCTTGGAGTTGTTGGTTCTTAGACAGTGCCCGAGGTGACGAGAAGGTTTTTCAAATGTCAGGACCCCTGACCCGGAAATGCAGGCCCCGGCCCCCGGCCCCGGGCCGAGACAATAGCGATGCAGTTGGTGCAGCGATGCAGTTGGCGCAGCCGGTGAGCAGGGAGGACAAGGAGTTGTGGCTGGTTAAGGTGACTGCTAAGGAGCGGGGAAGATCGATTTAGGAAGGAGAAGGAGGGAAGGGATTCAAGGGAGGACTCGGAGGAGAGATGGGGGGGATGGCAGAGCCTGCTTGCATTGTCTTCCTCCGTCTCTCACTCCCGTCGCCCCAAGGACCCAGGTCCCTGACACTCGGGTATATATAGGGGTGCGAGGTTCCCAGTCGAGCTTGAAGAAAAGCATCCGACTTGCTCCAACTGCCAGCTCTGGACCGAGACGCCACCATTCCCCCATCAAGTTCCAAGTGAGTGGATTGCTCGACACAAGTCTTCTCGTACTTGGACCTGACCTTACTCTTGCGCAGGACCTACCAAAAAGTCAACTCAACGCCACACCCCGCCATCGACAATGAAGTTCACAACCGAAAACCTTGTCTTGGTCGCGGCTTTGCTGCTTGCAGGAGGAAAAGGCGCAGCGGCGGGCGAATGTAGGATCTTGCAGTGTTATCAATACCTCGCCGGCGCTGAACCCGTCGACATGACGTATCCTTTCTGCTTCGGCCCTGACGCGTACTTATGGAACGAGCTTGGGGGGCAGTACTGCGAGTGCAAGGATGATGGGTGTGATCGTTTCAGGGCCAATTGTGAGGGACATAATGGATGGCAGGTTTACGAAGCTGGGGGCTGTACTTGTGACTATCTTCCTGGTGGTATCGGCGTATGCTAGAGTCCTCCTAATGAGTGACTAGCTAACTCGCACATATACAAGACGTTTCATCTCTCAGGGCTATTATTACTGTTGACGTTTCCGTTATCATTTGTGATCTTCCCTTTGCCTATCTACACGTACAGTGATGCTCTTATCTCACCGGTAACCCCAGCTCATTAAAGGATTCGAGATTTCCAATCTTAGTTGGTTTGTCTTATTACTACAGTGGCTAGTCCGGGTCCTCAGGAGACCGGAAGGGGTCAGTGTTGGCATCCATGATGCCTCCGTCTGATGCAGGCGTATTTGTAACATTTTGAAGGAAAGGGCGCACCCCGGGACAAACTCGTACTGCTTGGAAATCTGCTAAACGCCGTAAGCCGTGCGGTTGAGCCCTAACAACATACCCTACGTAATATTACATTCAGAGAACCCGTAAGGGGCTACGATACACTGGCTACGCTAGTTAGGTCAAAAGGGGACGTTGCAAGTGGGGAAGGCTTTGAAAGGGCACCCAATTGAACTAACAAGGAATAAAAGGAGGGCCACTTTTACTGTAGTAGGTCTTGCTAGAGGCGGAACAAGGGCTTGTCGGGATGTGAAGGACTTGATGTTTGGATTACATTTCAACTGTCTTGCATGATGTTGCATCTCACCTTGGACTTGGGAGCTGACGGAAGCATGTTCGTTCAGTTGGGGATTGAAAAATGGGACAATGCAGCACGAGGAATCTCCATGATCATGTTGGTTCAAAGGAGCAGACAAGCTCTGTCATTTCGAGTCAGTTTTCATCAACGAAATCAATTGTCTTCACCCACCAAGGAGGCATACCCGAACGATCCGAATTGTGGTTGCGCCCAACGAACCACTACCTTGATTAAACCAGACCGCTCATCCATTTTATAACCAAACAGAGGTATCACCCATCACGCATCCGAACCAAAACTTGAAGCGAAGAAAAGCAGACATCTCAAAGCAACCGCCGCATGATTTACAATGTAAGCCCACTCCAACGCCAAGACAAATCAAGCGGACGAAGTGGTCGTTGCCGCCGCCGACTTGGTCGACGAGGCAGACTTTGTCGTCGTGGCGGCCTTTGTCGACGAGACCAACTTCGTCGTCGTAGTCTCCGGGGGGGCCTGGTAGTCTTTCGCACACCTTCCCAACATGTTTTTGTCGTTCTTGCCTCTGCCACACCAGATCCAGACGCGCCGGAAACCGATCGGGTCGAGGGTGGCGTTCTGGCGTCGGAGGTCGCACCAGTAATCGCCCGTATACGTATGCTCATCTATGCAGAAGTTGAGGCAGCACGTGCTCGGCTTATCGTGGGGAAGCCAGATGTAGCTCGTGGCGTTGAAGCCGATGTCGTGGCCGCCCTCATCCGACATTATGTCCGTGTGCTGGCCCGTAAAATTATTTTTCTCCCACGCCTGGAACGCCACGGACTGGAAGACGGATGGGTCTGTGTCGGTGAGCAACGTGACCGAGGGCGAGGCCGCGCTCGAGGTTGTTGAGGTTGCTGTTGTTGTTGTGGGAGTGTCACTCGTGCTGGACTTTGTTAGCAGGCTGTTGAACCAAGTGTCCGCGCTTCATAACCCACCTAGAAGCCGTCTCTGCCGACTGGGCGTCACTGGATGACTTCGCTGCCCTCGACCCGCCCACACCGCCGCCGATCCCCGCCGCGATAACCACCACCCCGACGATGGCGGCAATGATGATAAAGAGCCGCTTGCGGATCCCGCATATGCGCTTTTCGGTCTCCGGCTCGCTGCCGACATATGTGTGCTGGTCGTCGCCGCCGGTGGGGAACGACTGCCATGGCACCTCGCTGTTCGGACTGAGAGCGCTGACCGTGGCGGCGTCGGACGCGGACCATGGTTGCTGGTATTGCTGCCCGGGCGTCAACATGCCCGGCGACGCCTCTTCGTGGAGCAGCTTCGGTGCCGTGTCGTAGTTCGCTGGGTATTTGTCGGACTCCATGTAGTACGGCTGCCCCGGCGCAGCTTCTGGCGATGTGTCGGGCACCACCTCTGGATATGACGCTGGCTGAGGCTGCATGTGGTGCGGAACCACCTCCGGGAGGTTCTCGTCGGCCGGCGGGCGCCCCATCTCGAATGGCGTCAAACACTTTGCTCGATCCGGCGTGCTGGGAAAATGTGGCGCGCGTTGGCGATGGCGGTTGGGCGCGGGATCGCTTGGCTGGCGCTCGATCTCGAGGGAGCCGCAGGGTTTTGAGCCCAGTCGAAGGGCATTTTTAGCCATTCGTCAGGCCGGGGGGCGGCTCAAAGTCCCAATTTCCCCACAAACCCAGCACGGGCATTTGCTCAGCAGGGCCGCCTGGTGCGGGCCGACAGGTCGCCCTTGGCGTAAGACGGGGCAACGTTTGGCTTCGCTTGACCGCAGCGATCATCCGGTCGTGTTGCCCCTTTCTGGATTGGTGTCCCAGGCTGCGCAGCGAGGGTAGCAGTTGCGACTCCTCGCTTCAGCGCACAATATCGACGGCGAACGCTCATTTGCTCCATCACTGCGTGCCAAATTTGTCCCACCAGCCAAGACCCCTCATTTCCTGCGCTGCAACGGCGCGCTTTCAGCCTTGAGCCCATGTGTTGAAGCCCATCTTGTCAGCGACAGTGTCAGCGAGTTGATGAACCCTGCTTTCGCGCGGAAGCTGAGGTCGGTAGGGCTGATGAAGTCGCCGCTCGCCGAGGGCCTCATTCGGCGAGAAGAGCCTCATGATTCCGAAGATGCCAGGGACGGCGAGCTGGCAATTGGGCGCGCGATTTGGAGTGCGCCTTGCATGTTTGCAGTGGGTCTGGGCGCGAAGTGAAGAGATCGATGCTCAGGGTTTGTTCGTCGATCGCAGGCTGCGGCCACGGCGATCTCCTCGGGCGGAGCTTTTCCGGGGCCGGTTGTCTCCCAACGACCATGCTCCGTGCCGTTCTTGTCCTTGGCCGGGCCGGAGGACGGGGCGGGCCATGCGGGAAGATCGAGGCCGGCGCGCTGAATTCCGGTAGTCGCGGCAGCGATCGAATTTTGGCCCAGGGAGGGCCGAGTCCGTGGAGCGAAGACGGCAATTTTGCATTTCCGCGCCTCCGCGAGTGGGAATCGTGTGCGGGGGTGGGCGTTGAGATCCAAGCATGTGGGGTCCGGCCGGACTTGTTGCCGTGTGGAATCTCCGCAGCACCTCGCCGTGGCCGCAACCTGGAACTTATAGTCGAGAACAAACGGAATCGTGCTGTTTGCGATGAGTGCTAGTAGGGAGCAAAAGCAAAGGCAAAAGCTGGAAGTTCCAAGGTTGCAGGTGGTAGCAGAAAGCCGCCAGACGGGCCGTCTGACAAGGTTCTGACGAAGCACCTTGGATGCGATGGCTTGGGGCGTCGACGAACTTGCAATTCAGTTGACGTGAACTTCTAAGTTGGTGGACTCAAGCTGGAGCAATTGCCCTGTGGAATTGCCCGTAGTCCCTGGTCTGGCTTAGGTTCGTTCTTGCCGACTTTTGTCCTTTCCATTCAGTCTCCTCAAAGAAGGTAGGAAAGAGCTGGCGGCCGACGTCGGCTCTCCGAGGCCAGATGCGGATCTTCCTCCGAGATTTTCCTTCGCCAAGCCCTTGACCTGAAAATCTTATCAGATCATCAGTCGACCAAGAGCACCTACGACGAACGACGGTTCCCGCGCACACCCCAGAATCTCATCTCCTCGGCACCAGACAGTGGGCCCGTGCCTGACAGGAATATGCCGAAGTCTGCTGCTGGTCTTCAAGCTGTTTGTCACCCGTCAACCACGGGGGCATCGATCTGCCCGGCAGGCTGATCCCGGGCCACGAAATACAGAGTAAAGTTAAAAACTAACCCTTGATTCCCCATCCCGGAAGACATGATTCACTGTTCTTGATAGACCCAGGGTGCTCTTTTCGGTCGGCCTGAAACGCACCGCTCCATCCCTTCGCTGGGCAGACCGCCATCGCCCGAGGCCAACAAGAGAAGCACATGAACCGGGTCCCGTCCCCGCTCTGCCCACCGTCATACGATCTGATAACAAATTTTCTCTCGTCTGCCGCATCCTGCGAGCCAATTTTTACGTCCGCTCCTCGGAGGGGGAAGACAAAATCGGTTAACTCATCCAGGTGATTGGTCTGGCGATGGCTAGGCTCCGCCTAGGCGGGCTTAAGACCCGCTTTTGATTATCTGATCCGAAGATAATACCGAATGCCGCACGGGACCCGCCAGCATCCCTGGCAGTTTCGGCCATGGCGCAGGAAGCTTGCATCAGCTCCGTCACCATCACCCCCAACAACCCCACCACGCCCGTGCCGTTTGCGGGCTCGCCTGCCAGGGCACCGACGGCAACGCGCCGGGATGGAGTTGGCTTTTCATCAAAATGGCGCCCGCCGCCGTTTTCCACCGCTGCCGCTTCTCTCTCTCCTTTGAGTTTACTTTCGATCATCAGAACAAGTGGGATTGACTTTTTGCTACCCCTCCATCCCACTCTTGTGTCATCCCTGAGGCGGTTCCCCAATCCGACGGTGACGGAGCACAATCTTTTGTGCCTCAACGACGACGAAGCTGTGCCCCTCACTGACCGCCCACCCACCTTCGCCCCTGATCGGTGCCGTTGGCTCGAGTCCTCCGCCAAAAAAATACACTGGAGAGTTGCCATGTCGCCGCACAGCACCAACGACATGGACCAACCAGCCGTTGTGAACGGCACCCACGACAGCGACGCTGCCCCTCGGTTGGTCAACGGTGCCACCAATGGGTCTGTGACGCGGGAGTTCCCGAAGAGCCCCTACCTCACGCCTGCAGACGTCGACTCGGTGCTCGATTTAGTCTGCGTCGGCTTTGGGCCTGCCAGCGTGGCCATTGCCGTTGCCCTCCATGACGCCATCGAGGCTGGCAAGATGGCGCAGTCTCCCAGGGTCTTATTCCTGGAGAAGCAGGCCCAGTTCGCATGGCATGCCGGCATGCTGCTACCGGGAGCCAAGATGCAGATCTCATTCCTCAAGGACCTCGCCTCGCTGCGGGATCCACGGTCCAACTTCACCTTCATCAACTACCTCCACAGGCACAACCGGCTCGTCGACTTCATCAACCTCAGCACGTTCCTACCCGCGCGTGCCGAGTACGAGGATTATCTTCGCTGGTGCGCTCGGCACTTCGACGACGTTGTCCGCTACAACACCGAGGTGGTCTCCGTCTCCCCGGCTCATGAGGAAGGGCCACACAAGGTGTTCATCGTCACGTCTCGCGACGTGAAGACTGGCGCCATCACCACCCACCGGACGCGGAACGTTGTGGTGGCCGTCGGCGGCCAGGCGTCCATCCCCGAGCTGTTTCCCGCTCGTCACCCCCGGGTGCTTCACTCGTCGCAGTACGCCCACTTTGTGCCCAAGATTCTGGGCGACAAGTCGGCACCGTACCGCGTGGCCGTCATCGGCGCCGGCCAGAGCGCGGCTGAGATCTTCAGCAACGTTCAGAGTCTGTATCCGAACAGCAAGACGTCCTTGATCATGCGGTCCGAGTTTCTCAAACCAAGCGATGACTCGGCATTGTGAGTCCCCAGGGCACATCCCCCGTGTGCTAGGCGTGAGGCTAACGGCATCGCAGCGTCAACTGCATCTTCAACCCCGAGTTCATTGATGAGATCTACCCCAAGCCCTCGGCCTACCGCGCCAGCCTCCTCGCCGACGCCCGCGCCACCAATTACGGCGTCGTCCGGTTAGAACTCATCGAGCACCTGTTCGAAGTCATGTACCACCAGAAGCGGACACTCGGGGAAGACGAGAAGGAGTGGCCGCACCGCATCCTGGCCGGCCGGGACATTGTAGCGGTCGAGGACAAGGGCGATGCCCTCAGCCTCAAGGTCGCTCGCCTTCCCGCCCCCGGTGCTGAGGATGGGCCCGCTCTGGGCGAGGAAACTCTGGAGGTCGACCTCGTCATCTGCGCGACGGGTTACAAACGAACGGCTCATGTGGACATGCTGAAGGACACATGGCATCTCCTCCCAGAGGTCGCACGGGGCGACAGCCTGGCCCCGAGCAAAGACCGCTGGCTGGTTGAGACGAGAAAAGGGGACCAGCACTCGACCCGGGTGATGCAGGTAAGACGTGATTACGGCGTCCGCTTCACGGATGGCGCAGTGGCTTCTGATTCTGGCATTTGGTTGCAGGGTTGCTGCGAGGCGACTCACGGTGTAAGTGGGACACTGCCCCTGAACCCCTGAATCCGCGAGCTGACCAGTCTCCAGTTGAGTGATACCCTTCTTTCTGTTCTGGCCACGCGCTCTGGGGAGATGGTTCAGTCTATTTTTGGTGCACCAGCATGAGCCGGCCGGACCGCCGTGTACATAGATTTTGGTTTGCATTTCGTAAGAGGAGCCAGGGGTTGCGCGGCTTAAAAGCAAGACATGTTTAGACTATTGGATATCCCACGCACTTACCCACACGCCGAAGGGGATTCTCGTGTGCAGACGCGACAGTTGCCGGCAGGGGACTCGGCAGGCCAGGGTTGGTCAAGTTGCTGTTACTGCGCAAACCTCCCTCCTCCAGATCCATGCCTCACGCCGTATGTCGCTAGCTTCCCATCCTTCTCAACGCCACCTGGTAAGAAGGACGTTGGGAAAGCGCCACGCTGTCAGCTGGACACGCGTGGCTTCGGGATCCTCAGTCTGGCAATCCTCACACTACCGACTGATGAGGAGTCCGGAGATCGGATGGAAGCCTGAGCTGCCCGACCTGGAGCGGGGATGAGCACCCTTATGGACCCTAGGACCCCTCTCGGCCGAGCTTATTCCACCCAAGACCGAGACTGAGTCAACAGAGGATGGGGGTCCAGCCCGCCATGACGCAATGCCAACACCTGTTATGACTAACGCCGTTCGATTCCAGCGAGGGGGTTCGGCCGCCATGCATGAGGTAGGGTTGAAACAGAGCGGCAGCACCCGCGCGACTCCGCCATCGGTTCCATCTCGGGTGAACACCAACGACCCGGTGCCTTGGAAATTCGTGTCTCATCCCCCTCTCTACACGCCGCGATGCCGGAGCAGAATGGGACCCCGGCACGGCACTTCCACCCCCCCTTTGAGCGTTCAGGTTCGCTGTGGCAGGCCCACGGGTCCTGCGAGTTCGCTGGCACTTCAAGCCCTCCGTCCCTGTTAAATGCCGCCATTTTCCGGCTTGAGCAAGTTATTCGTGTGCCGCAAGAAAACTCAAGGGTGGGGGTTCTGAGCAGTCAGTCATTCCACAGAATCGTCCAACCCCAAAGGGGCAGTCCTTCGCGAGACCCGACCTTTATGCACCACCAACTCCACCACCTTACATGGCTTGCAAACACCAAAACGTCGAGGTCGGGAAACTGAACCTTCATCTAACAACTCCTCCCGCTGGACCCATCGCGAGTTGGATACAACCACAACACCACGGTTCGGTCGACCAATTACCCGCTCCCAGAAACAAATCACGACCCATCCACTCGCTCCTCCGTTTGCATCCGGCCAATCAACGGGGATCCATTGAGGCTTGGAGCGGCTTTGTCTCCGTTTGCTACCTGACTGAAGTACGGAGTTACATACCTGCCTCATTCAGGAAACTTGTTGACAAAAATCGTCGAGTTTGGGACGAGGTATGTTTGTTGCCAGCAGTATTTCCTTTCCATTCTGAGTGCACGACCAGCCAACTAACTCACTTATTCCCGGAAACAGTGAACATCATGGCGTCTCTGAAAGCCGAGAACGACTCCAAGTTGTCCATCCTCAACCATCCGCCAACACGGCTCCCAGGACCCAACCTGCTTCACCTTCTCGTTCAACCGTCTTCTGACGACGGACTGCCCGCCATCGATTTCCTGGCAGCCGAAAACACTCGGACGACGCTCTCATACGCCGAGTTGCACCATGCCGCCGACTCACTCGCAGCAAGAATCTCTACTCTGGCAGGCCCTCGGGAGGGTGATGCAAAGCCGTTCATTGTGCCCGTCCTCATCCCGCAAAGCCCGGAACTCTACATTGCTCTTCTGGCGATCCTCAAGGCTGGCGGGGCCTTTTGCCCCATGAACTTGGACGTCCCCCCTGAGCGGGCGAAGTTCATCCTGGAGGATGTCGGCGCGCAGATCGTCATCACCACCTCCGATCTGGCTTCGCGACTGCCACAGGACGGCTCATCAGTCCAAGTCCTGCTCGTCGATCGAGAGAAGCCTGATGCAGATGAACCACCGACGACGACTCTTCCACCACACAGACAGCCCTTGCCAACCGACCTGGCATATTTGCTCTTCACATCCGGATCAACAGGCACCCCAAAGGGCGTCGGCATCTCCCACGACGCGGTCACCCAGAGCCTCCTGGCACACGACCGGCACATCCCGCCCTTCTCGCGCTTCCTCCAGTTCGCGGCCCCGACGTTTGACGTCTCCGTCTTTGAGATATTCTTCCCGCTATTTAGGGGCAAGACGCTCGTTTGCTGTGCGCGGCAGGCTATGCTCAACGACTTGCCTGGGGTGCTGCGGACAATGGATGTGGACGCATGCGAGCTGACGCCGAGTGTGGCTGGGAGTTTGCTGCGCAAGCGGGAGAATGCGCCTGGGTTGAGGCTGCTATTGACGATTGGGGAGATGCTGACAAGGCCCGTGGTGGAGGAGTTTGGTGGCGACGAGGGGAAGGAGAGTATGCTTTGGGGGATGTACGGGCCGACGGAGGCGGCGATTCACTGCACGCTGCAGCCTGCTTTTAAGCATGATTCACCGGTTGGGAATATCGGCGTTCCGCTCGACACAGTTTCTACCTTCATCCTGAAAATCCCGGAGGAGGAGGACAAAAATCCGGAGTTCAAGGTCCTCCCTCGGGGGGAGATCGGGGAGTTGGCCGTGGGCGGGCATCAACTTGCCGAGGGCTACCTGAACCGGCCTGAACTGACGTCAAAGGCCTTTGTCGATACGCCGTATGGTCGACTCTACCGAACCGGCGACAAGGCGAGAATGTTAAGTGACGGCACGCTCGAGTGCCTCGGAAGGATTTCTCACGGCCAAGTCAAGCTCAGGGGCCAGCGGATGGAGCTTGGCGAGGTTGAGCAGGCGGCGCTCAGAACACCGGGTTGTCACTCCGCCGTTGCTGCCGTCATTGACTCGAACCTGGTCTTGTTTTGCGCCGTGGATGACGGAAAGCGGGACGTGGCGGCGGCAGTCACGCAGTCATGCAGGCAGTGGCTTGCCGGGTTCATGCTTCCGGGCGACATCGTCGTCGTGGAGCGCTTTCCTCGTCTTGCGTCCGGTAAGATTGACCGGAAAGCGCTGGTTGCGGAGTACGAGACTCGAATGGAAAGAACGGAATCGCAGAAGACAATTTACAGGGACGAGCTGGAGGAGCAACTCTGCGTTTTGGCCAGCAGAAGTCTGGGGGTCAAAGTCGAGCCGGACCAGGATTTGCTCAGGGCCGGCCTTGATTCCCTCACTGCAATCAAGTTTGCCTCTGAGCTTCGGGGAGCTGGTTTTGACATCGGCGCGGTTGACATCCTGGAGTTCAGGACAGTTCCTTCCCTGTGTTCCCGGCTCCAATCAGGCATCCAGCGTCAAACCTCGGAAAGAGCACCCGAGGTCTCAGAGTCTCCGTCCCTCGACGTCTCGCAAATCGTGGCCAACCACCCGCTGCTTTCCGAGCATGGCCGACCCATCGAGGCGATCTTTCCCTGCACACCACTCCAGGCATCGATGCTTGCCGAGACTGCGGCGAACCCTCGAGCCTACTGCAACTGGGTCGAGCTCAGCGTTCCCAACGCTTACTCGGAGACAGCAATCCGGTCCTGGTTTCTACAACTCACGCAAGCGAACGAGATCCTGCGAACCGGTTTCATTCACCACAGCGGGCAGTTTTTGCAAGTTATTTTCCAGACGTTTGACGTCTCGAGCATCATCACAGCCAAGTCAGCAACCAGGGATTTTTCGATTAGCCACGATACGGACTACCTTCGCCCATTCCGCGTCCAGATAATACCTCCCTCGAGTCCCTCTTCAGTCAGCGACACGAGGGTTGTGTTGCAGCTGCACCACGCGGTCTACGACGGCTGGTCTCTCGACATGGCGGTCACGGATCTTACAGCTCTGGCACGAGGCCAGCAGCTTCGCCCCCGACCCCAGTTCCCGCGAGTCTCGTCATGGTATCAGTCCGACGACTTCATCAAGAATTCCGATGCATCACCCCGGGAGTTCTGGGCTGCCACTCTCCGCGGCTTTCAGCCCCCAGCCCTCCCGATCCTGGTCCCCAAGACTACCGAGTCGAAAGAAGTTCTGCTTTCGACATGGACCATCTTCTTCGATGTCCATCCCGAAGAAGTTAAACTGACTCTGCAAGACATCGGCTGCGGCCCGCAGACAATCTTCCAGGCTGCACTGGCATGGCTCTGGAGCTCCATGGTCGGCAGCGAGGATGTCCTCGTTGGCTCGGTACAGTCGGGAAGAACGATCGCTGTTGCAGGGATTGAAGACATTGTTGGGCCATGCTTTGCTTCGGTGCCCATCCGGACGAACCTCTCTCAAGTGCGAACCATCCGAGATCTCGTCGTCAACGTCCACACAGCAAACAGGAAGACTCTTCCGCACAATACCCTGTCCCTTTCGGATATCAAGTGGGCGGCGGGCATCCGACCAGGGCAATCGATCTACGACGTCCTGTTCATCTATCAGGAGTCGTTGCACAGCCGGAACCAGGACTTGAATATCCTCGAGCAGGTTGCCCGCCAGGACTACCTGGAGACAAAGCTTCTGGTTGAAGTTGAGCCGACGAGGAGTGGTTTCGAGTGCCGGTTCACCCATCACGCGGACGTGTTTCCGGTGGCTCAGGTCAGCATCATGGGAGACTCCATCCGCGCGCTGGTTTCCTACATGCTTGAGCACTTGGACTCCGAGCTCTCGTCAATGGCCCATGCCTTCCCGCAGGAACTGCTCTCTGTCTTCAACCCTGAACCCACAACATTTGGCGGAGTCCCGGATCTGGCGCGTGCCGTCGAGAAGACGGCGGCAGAATCTCCCGACAAGGACGCGATATGCTTTGTGCAGGGGATCTCCGACGGTGTGTTGACGACCTCGACAGTCACATTTGCTGCGCTCAACGAGACTGCCAACCGCATTGCCGGGCACCTCGGCCAACAGGGCGTTCAGGTGGGAGAAGCAGTCGCCATCGTCATGGAGAAGTCAATCAGCCTTTACGCTGGCATCCTCGCCATCTTGAAGACGGGGTGTGCGTACCTGCCCCTTCTGCCCAGCACCCCGACTGCACGCATCCAGACGATCCTTCAGCAAGCCGGCGTCAGGATTTGTCTTGTGGACACGGCCACTCGGGACAAGCTGCAGCACCAAGTGCCATGCACCCTCATCGACCTCGAGTCCCTCAACCACCATTCCGTGCCTGGATTTACCTCTCGCCCGGATCCAGACCCGAACAGACTCGCCGTGATTATTTACACATCGGGCAGCACCGGGGTCCCAAAGGGCGTCTGCGTGACGCAGCTCAACATCATGAGCAACCTGGACGTGCTCTCCCGCATCTACCCGGTCAAGGAAGACTCTCGACTCCTGCAGTCCTGCTCTCAAGCCTTTGACGTTTCTGTCTTTGAGATCTTCTTCGCCTGGACCCAGGGCATGTGTCTCTGCTCCGCCACCAACGACACGCTCTTTGAGGACCTGGAGCAGTCCATCCGCGAGCTCGGCGTAACGCACCTCAGCATGACGCCCACGGTCGCGTCCCTGGTCGACCCCGAGAAGGTGCCCCGGGTCGAGTTCCTCGTCACCGCTGGCGAGGCCATGACGGAGATTGTTTTGCGCAAATGGGGCGATAAGCTCTACCAGGGGTATGGGCCGTCCGAGACGACAAACATCTGCAGCGTCAAGAAGATGGGCCCAGGCCAGGCCGTCCAGCATCTGGGCTGGTCGCTTCACAACACGTCGACGTTTGTCCTGGCACGAGACAGCCTTGACGTTGTTCCATATGGCTGCGTCGGCGAGCTGTGTTTCGGTGGCGACCAGGTTGCTCAGGGGTATCTCGGCATGGAGGAGCTGACGGCCGCCAAGTTCATCAACCACCCGAGATATGGCCGGATGTACAGGTCCGGCGACCTGGGACGGATGCTACCGGACGGATCGATGGTCATTGTCGGCCGTGTGGACGAGCAGATCAAGATCCGAGGTCAGCGCGTCGAGCTCAACGAGATCACCGAGACCATTCGGCAGTCTGGCGACGTGGCGGACTGTGCCTCCCTGTTTCTCCGTGGAGATGACAGCGGGGCTCGGGATCAGATCGTCGCGTTTGTCGTTCCCAGGCGACATGAGGGCGCGAAGTTCGAGGTGCTGTACCTTGGAGACGACCTCAAGGGAGAGATCCAATCGTTGTACGGCGCCCTCGAGTCCCGGCTGCCGTCTTACATGGTACCCTCTGCCATCATCCCCATCTCGGTTCTGCCCACCACTGCCTCGGGGAAGTTGGACAGAGCACGACTCATGCAGGCCTTCCAGAACTTGGACAGCGAGTACCTGGAATTGGTCAGCCGTGGAGTCGAGCTGAACGCGGATCAGGGAGAGTGGTCCGACGTCGAGCTTCGGGTGCTCGAAGCCGTTCACGCTGTTCTGAATGTCAACAGGGGTGGCATTCAGAGATGGACGCCTCTAATCATGCTGGGACTGGACTCAATGTCTGCGTTCCATTTGTCGAAACACCTGCACGAGCAGCTCGGCGTGCGCTTCCCCATGTCGCTCATCCTGCAGAACCCGAGTGTCGCCGGCCTCGCAAGGGCGTTACCCCAGATTGGAGGTGTTCTGTGTGCGCAGCAAAGCGAGACGGTTGAACTCCTGCCAAAAGCACTCTTGGAGAAGATTAACCTGCAACTGATCTCCAACGGAACAGGATACTCAAAAATCCTGCCCTGCACTCCTCTCCAGGAAGCCATGCTCGCCACGTCGGCCGGCGAGGCACGGTATCTCAACCGCATGCTGTTCCGCGTCACCGGGGACGTGACCCGACTCCGGGACTCCTGGAACGCCATGGTCATGCGTCACGATATCCTCCGCACCTGCTTCCGGTCAATGGACGACGCGAGCTGGCCGATCCTCCAAGTCGTGCTTGATCCGTGGGAAGCCCCTTGGCATGACTTCGACGTGTCTCAGTCTGGTCTCGACGAGTGCATATCGCAGCATGCCCAAACGGTGCCAAGCGCCATGGACTCGATGAAACCCGCGGTATCCTTCGCCATCATCAGGCAAGAGGACAGCACTTTCCTGTCGTTTGTTTGTCATCATGCTCTCTACGACGGGGTGGCCATCGGGAGGCTTCTCTACGAAGTTGAGCAGCACTTTTCAGGTTTCTCCCTTCCCCCGGTCCCCCCCTACGAACAGTTCCTCTCCAAATCGTTGACGTTGCCGGAGTCGACCAACAGCTTCTGGCTGGCACGCCTGGACGGTTACCAGCCAAAGCTGACGACGCACCTCAGCTCGAAACTTGCCGCCACAGGGCCTTGTTCCCTTATCTCCGAGCTAGACACCCCACGCTCGCAGATCCTGGCCGATGCTAGAGACTCGGGCGTCTCGCTTTTGGCGGTCACTCAGTCTGCCTGGGCCCATGCCCTCGGGCTCCTGTTCCGCACCAACGACGTCTGCTTCGGAAACGTCGTCAACGGTCGGTCCGTCGCCGTTGAAGGCATCAACGAGCTCGTGACGCCGTGCTTCAACACGATCCCGGTCCGAATGGACTTCTCTCGCGCGCAGCGGAACATCGACCTCATGGTGGCATTCCATCGTTTCAACGCCGAGGTTCTGGAGTATCAGTTCACTCCCCTTCGGCGCATTCAGTCCTTGTTTCCTCAGCATGGCGATCGGCGTTTGTTCGATACCCTTTTGCTTTTGCAGCCACCTTCTCGCGTTCTTGACCAGTCGCTCTGGACTCTGGAGAGGGATGACGGAGAGATGGATGTAAGTTCACCCAAGGTCAAGTTTTGGGAATGCTGTGGGAGCACGGCTGACAACAGCAGGTGCCTCTGGTCTGTGAAGTGGTGCCCGACGTCAACCATGACCGTCTTTTCGTCAAGATGCACGGCGTAGACAGGTCAGAGACACCCATCCACGTCCCAGTTCTCCCTTCCTTGCTGACTCTGCTCTCAGCCAACCGCTCCCTCCTGGAGTTCTTGCACTGCTCTTCGACTTGTTTGCTCACTCTTTGAAGCACTGTCTTCAGTTTCCGGGCTCGCATCTCGCTCTTGGCGACATGCCTCGAGAGTTGGCTGAGAGGCTGGCAAGAGTCGAGTATCAGCCCCCGCAGGTGGCTTCTGTTACCACGCAAACGGACTCGACAGAAGAGTGGACGCCCACGGAAATGGCGGTCCGCTCGGTACTGACGACGCTTTCACCGACCAAGTCGGAGCACATTCGTCGCACCACAACGATATACCAGCTCGGACTCGACAGCATCAGAGCGGTCCAGGTTGCCTCGATGCTGCAGAAGGCTGGTTACCGAGTGCTTGCCAGTGATGTGATCGAGCACCCAACTTGTGAGAGCCTGGCTCGGTACCTGGACACACTCTCCCCGGACTCCGGAGTTACCGCAACATATGACCTCGCCACCTTTGAGTCACAAGTTCAACCACAGATTGCGGCCCACGGAGTGGCGATGGACCTTATCGCGGCGGTGATTCCATGCACACCGATCCAGTGCGCCATGATGGCGCAATTTATCAAGTCCGGTGGACGAGACTATCTCAACCTGATCAACTTCGAGTTGGGGGATGGCGTCACTCCTGCGCAGCTGGCTGGTGCGTGGCAGGCTGTCAGTGTTGCTCACCCCATTCTCTGGACTGGGGTCGTACCTGTTGAGCATCCTGACTGCGCATTCGCCATGGTTCAGTACCGCGCACAGAGATTTGCCCCCGCGGTCACCATCGTCTCTGGGGCGCAGGCTGCGGCCTTCGACCTTGGACACTGGCGGAATGCCGTGGCTCAAGCTGCGCTGGAGACGCCTCACTCCCCGCTATGGAGAGTTGCGATCGTTGAGGCTGAGAAGGGCATGACGATGCATCTCGCAATCCACCACGCACTGTACGACGCGTACTCGCTTCAGCTGATCCTCGACGACTTATCGAGGGCCACCATGCATGGGGTGCTTTCGCCAAGAGCTCCTACTCAAGAAGCTGTCGCGGACATTTTTGGTCAGATTACGTTGGCAGCCAAGACCGCAGCAGGTTTCTGGACGAGTCACGCTGGCGATGTTGTTGTCAACACATTCCCCGTGATGACGCCACTCAAACAGAAGAGTCGCATCATCCTGACGGAATCAACAGTGAGCGGAGTGGTGTTGACCGCTCTGGAGGAAGCAGCGTCAAAGTCCGGTCACACGCTGCAAGTCGTCCTCCAGGCGGCGTGGACCCGAGTCCTGTCTACTTATTTGGGCGAGCCATCCGTCGTCTTTGGTGTCGTTCTCTCTGGACGGAACACCGAAGCAACCCGCGACGCCAGCTTCCCCTGCATCTCGACATTGCCGGTGATCGCTACGAACATGGAGTCGAACCGCACGCTGTTGGATCGCATGCTGCGGTACAACACCGATCTCTTCAAGCAGCAGCACCAGCCTCTTACTCGTACCCAGCAATGGCTGGGATGCCCGGATGCAAGGCTGTTTGATACGCTCCTCGTCTACCTGAAACTCGACCGGGACACACCAGAGGGGCGGCCTTGGCGTGTCGTGAGCGAAAGTGCCAGTGTCGACTATCCTGTGTCGATCGAGGTTGAGCCCGCGGCAGGAGGCCGACTGCGGTACCAGATGACGTTCTCCGAGAACGTCCTTCCAAGGGAGCAAGCCCGCATTCTGCTCGACCAATTCGACGCGACGGTCCAGCATCTCGCTCATGACCCAGACGGGCACGAACAAGACCTCTTCCAGTCATCGCCAAACCTCTTTTCGGTTCTCCCTCCCGAGGTGCCCGAGATCCCGACGTCCGTCAAGTTCCTTCACCAGTTTGTGGAGATGCAGGCCTTGAGAGCCCCGAACAACACGGCCCTGCACTTCGTGGAGAGATTCGATCGCGACATCCCTGTTGGCCGCACGTGGACCTACCAGGAAATCGACGCAAACGGCAACAGGGTCGCACGCATGTTGCTGCCCCATGTCAAACCTGGAGACATCGTCGCCGTCTGCTTTGACAAGTGCCCCGAGGCCTACTTCTCGATTCTGGGTATTCTCAAGGCCGGCTGTGCCTTTCTCGCGCTGGACCCAGCAGCGCCTCAGTCGAGGAACGAGTTCATTCTTCAAGACTCTGGCGCCTCGGTCTTGGCAACCTCTCGGCAGCGGAAAGACAATATGGACCTCGCCATTTCCATTCCAGTCCTGGGGGTTGACGAGGACTCTCTGGCGGCCATGTCTGCCGATCCTCCCACTCTCAGCCGGGAACTCGAGCCCAACGACGTCTGCTTCTGTCTCTACACATCCGGGACCACCGGAACCCCGAAGGGGTGCGAGATCACCCACAACAACGTCGTCCAATGCATGCTCGCCTTCCAGCACATCTTCAGGGGCCACTGGCAGGACGACTCCCGATGGCTGCAGTTTGCCTCGCTGCACTTCGACGTGTCGGTCCTCGAGCAGTACTGGACCTGGTCCGTGGGCATCACCCTCGTCGCGGCGCCGCGCGATCTCATCCTGGAGGACCTCGCCGGCGCCATCTCTCGTCTCGGAATCACCCACATCGACCTCACCCCGAGTCTGGCGCGGTTGGTCCATCCAGACGACGCACCGAGCCTCTGCAAGGGCGTCTTCATCACGGGCGGCGAGGCGCTCAAGCAGGAGATCCTCGACGCCTGGGGCGACAAAAAGGTCATCTACAATTTTTATGGCCCGACGGAGGCAACGATTGGGGTGACCGTCTTCCCCCAGGTGCCCGCCAACGGGCGCGCGTCCAACATTGGCCGGCAGTTTGTCAACGTGGGGTCCTATGTGCTGAAACCGGACACCGAGCAGCCTGTCCTCCGCGGCGGCGTGGGCGAGCTCTGTGTCTCGGGGCCGCTGGTTGGCAAGGGCTATCTCAAGCGGGAGGACCTCACGGCCGAGAAGTTCCCCACCTTGCAGCACTTCGGGGAGCGGGTCTACCGGACGGGCGACCTTGTTCGGCTTTTTCACGACGGGTGCTTCGAGTTTCTTGGGAGGGCCGACGACCAGGTCAAGCTCCGCGGCCAGCGGCTCGAGATTGGCGAGATCAACCACTGCATTCGAGAGGGGGTCGAAGAAGTCAAGGACGTCGCCACGCTTGTTGTGCGCAACGACGCGCAGCAGAAGGATGTCATCGTTTCATTCGTCGTTGCTGGCGAGGACGGCCAACAACGCGTGCCGGGTCAACAACTCGAGATTGCCGAGAGTTCCAAGGGAGCAGAACTGTGCCGACGCGCCCGAGAGGCTTGCCGATCCAAGCTGCCTGGCTACATGGTACCGACCTACGTTATCCAGCTGCTGTTCATCCCGCTCTCGGCCAACAACAAGGTCGAGATCAAGCATTTGCGGAAATTCTTTGCGTCGCTGAGACAGGACAGGCTCATGGCTCTGTCTTCCTCTTCAGACAGGGCTCGTGGCCAGCTCAGTACCGTCGGAACGAGAATCGTGAATGTTCTCGGCACCATGTTGAAAGGGATCGACACGAGCTCGGTGACTCCGGCATCCAACATCTTCGAGCTGGGAGTCGACTCCATCTCCGTTCTCCGGTTCTTCCGGGCCTTGAAGAAGGGAGGGTTTGCGCATGCCAGCCCGTCCCTGATCCTGCAACATCCCCAGATCGGAGACTTGGCTGACGCTTTGGTGGTGCATCAGCCCGTTCCCAAGTATGGTGGCGTTGCGGCCGCCAGGCAGCTGGTTCAAGCTTGCGAGCACAGGTACCGGTCACTGGTCTGCAGGGAGCTCGGAGTCACGCCGGACCAGATCGAGTACATTGCCCCCTGCTCTCCTCTGCAGCAAGGCATGGCCGCCAAGCCGGCGACCGAGAGCGCCTACTTTATCACCTTTCGGTTCTCTCTGTCTCCGGACGTTTCGGCGGAGCGCCTGAAGGATGCCTGGCAGAGAGCTTTCGATGCTCTGCCCATCCTCCGGACAAAGTTTGTTGGCACGACCGACGGATTCGTTCAGGCCGCCGTCAAGGGGTTGCCTCTTCCTTGGTGCGAGATTCGAGCAGACGAGGACATGCCCATCGAAACCGCGATTCGAAGGACACGGTCTGATTGGGTTTCGGGCAACCAGGAGTGCCTGTCCCATCCCCTGTCAGTCGTCCTCTTCGACAGTGAAGAATCTCGCGTGCTCGTTCTTCACATCTTCCACGGGCTTTACGATGCCAACAGCTTCCAGCTCATCCTGGACCGAGTGGCTACCGAGTATCTAGTGCTCGGTGGTGAGGTCTGTCAAGCAGCCGACCCGGCTCCAGCGCCCACCTTCCTTGACGCGTTACGCCACGGGCCGCTCCAGAACTTCAGCAGCAGCAAGCCTTTCTGGGTTGAGCACCTTGACGGCGCGGTCTTGAACTCTGTCTGGCCCCGTTCGCCCAGCGCTTCTGTCGTCACCAGCCAGCGCAAAGTCCCTTTTAAGCCCCTCGAGGAGTTGAGAAGGAATCTCGGGGTCACCCACCAGGCTTTGGTGCAGGCTGCCTGGGTAAGCGTCCTGGCGCGTCGCCTCTCAGTGGATCCAACGATTGGCATCATCCTCTCTGGGCGCAACATCGAGCTCGACGGTGCGGAGAGGGTCGTGGGACCTCTCTTCAACACACTGCCGTTTCATGCCACGATCAGGGCGAAGGACGGACTCACTTGGTCGTCGCTGATCCGACAGTGCCATGACTTCAACACCGCGGTCGTGCCGTTCCAGCATGTCCCACTTCGCGACATCCAGAAGTGGTGCTCGAGAGGCCGGCCGATGTTCGACACGCTGTTCTCGTTCCAGCGAGAACATGAAGACACGCCGGCCGTTGAGCATGAAAACATGTGGACTGTCCTCCCCTCGGATCTTGAACCCAACATTGACTATCCTCTGGCTTTGGAGGCAGCTCTGCTGCTCGATGGAGGTTTGGACCTGCTTCTCGTCGCCCAGCAGCATCATGAACCTGAAGCTTCCGAACAGCTGGCGATCATGATGGACGAACTCGAAGAGGCACTGGACGACATGGCTGAGGATCCCGACGGTCTCGTCAATTCCGGGGGACGCTTCCCGGCTGACAAGCCAAATGGCGGCCCTGTTCCAAACGGAGACGCCGAAATCCCGGCGACAAACGGGCATGTGAAAATCATGGCGACAAACGGGCACGCGCCGCCGCCCTCGAAATTCACATGGACCGCCGAGGCCATCCTGATCCGCAACGAGATCGCCGACCGTGCCGGCGTCCCCCGCGAATTCGTGGATGCGACAACAGCTCTCTTTCGTGTCGGCCTCGATAGCCTCGATGTCGTCAGGATTTGCGCAATGTTGAAGAGACAGGGGCTCGTGATCCAGCTCAGAGATCTCGTCATGGCCGAGACGCTCGAGGACATCATGCGACACGTTCACGGCTATGCTCCTGGCCCGAAGCGGGATGCGGCCCGAGAGCGGAAAATATCCAAGATCAAGTCTGCGTTGCGGCAGAATGTCGTTGGCGAGCTTGCTGATGGCGATATCGTGCTCCCGACGACTCCTCTTCAGGAGTCCATGGTCGTGGAGATGGTCGTGTCGGACTTCCAGCTCTACTTTAACCATGACATTCTCGAGATCGCGCCGTCCGTTGACATCGACAGACTCAAGGACGCGTGGAAGGCCGTTATAGCTGGATCACCAATTCTCCGGACCCGGTTCCTGCCTGTCGAAAACCCGGCTCTGGCATCATCGTACTGCCAGGTCGTTGGAACGGACTCTCCTGTGCACATGGCTGATGTCCGTCTGGGCACAACCGACGAGCTGGACAAGGTCTGCCATGCCGCGACACTCCGAGCACGTCGGGGAGCCGGGCGGTCCGACCTCGTACAACTCGTCTTTGCCAGCGTGGGGACCCGGAGATTCCTGGTCCTGTCCATCGCTCATGCGTTGTACGATGGCTGGTCCCTCGGTCTCATCCATCGGCATGTGCGAGCTGCCTACGATGGGAGATATCAGGCTCAGAGTCTCGAGTCCTACATCAGTCAGGCCCAAGGCATCATTTTCCCCGAGCACGGCGATGACGATTCGAGATACTGGGCTGAGCACCTACGTGATGCGCCTCCGACCCTCCTTCAGGAGAAACGTGTCGCTGGGGAACGAGGTGCCCCAGTCCCAGACGTTCCAACGTCTCCCGTCCCGGAAGTGCCCAGCACGCCCGTTCCGGAGGTTCCGACTGCTCCTGTCCCCGAGGTTTCCAGCGCCCATATTCCGCACGCGCCAACCCCCCTTGTTACCGATCTGCCAGAGGAGTGCATTCCCAAGGGATCAAACGACGCTGTCTCCGAGAACGGCTGTGGCGCCTTGACGCCGTCCTCTTCGGAACGTTCGGTTGTCGTCGAGGAGTACTTGGGTCCACGGCCCGTCGTCCACAGGGACGAAGTCACCTCATCCTTCCCGTTGTCGGAGGTCACAACCTTCTGCAAGACCCGTAACATCACCTTGCACGCGCTGGGTCAAGCTTGCTGGGCGGCCTTGCTCGCTTCCATGACCGGGTCTGCGGATGTCACGTTCGGCGTCGTCCTCGCCTGCCGAGACACCGAGGCCCTGGAAGAGCTCGTCTTCCCGACCATGAACACGGTTGCCATCCGGAGTGTCCTGTTCGGCACCATCTCCCGGTGGCTGTGGTACATGCAGGACAACATGCTCGGCATCAGGCTCCACCAGCATTTCCCCCTGCGCGAGGCCCAGAAGCTGTCTCGTTGTCACGGGCAGCTGTTCAACACGCTCTTCATCCTGCAACGGGGTCTTCCGTCGTCTCACGGGCAAGGGGACGAGGCTTTGATGAAGTCCGTCGGCGGGGCATCGGCAGTGGGATACCCGGTTTGTGTCGAGATGGAGACGGCGGACGACAGACTGATCTGGCGGATTGCATGCGATGGGGCCTATGCCTCGCAGGAAGAGGCGGCTCGAATGTTGGGGGAGCTCGATCGAGTTCTGGGATATGTTATCCGCTTTCCCCATGAGCGGACTGTTACCTTCTCAGGGCAAGAGATTTTAATTTGCGGACTCCATCCCGTGGGCCTGAAGACGGCAGAGAAGACAACGACGACACCGCCGAATGCATCAGCCCAGCCTGGTGCCGAGGTCTGGTCTCCTGAAGAAGAGACCATCAGAGATGTGCTGGCAGAGGTCTCAGGGGTTCCTGCTGCAAGCATCCTCAAGAGCAACACCATCTACCACCTCGGCCTGGACTCCATCAGCGCCATCAAGGCAGCTTCATTCCTGCGGAGGAAGGGCGTTGCGCTCCAGTTTAGAGACATGCTGAAGGCGCGCTCGATTACCGAAATGGCCGAGCTTGCTCAGAAGACCCACGAATCACCTCTCAGGTCACCCGCGACAAGTGTTGGATCCAGCTCGGCAAGCAAGTTTGCACTCCCCGCGGATCTTGACGCTTCTGCCATTCTCAGCAGCGTTGGGCTCGACATTTCCAAGGTCGAGGACGTCCTGCCGGCATCGCCCATGCAGGTACACACGCTCTCTGCGTGGCAGAACACCGAGGGGCAAGTGTTCTACTCGACCTTCACCTACGCCCTGTCTGGAGATGTCAACAGCAGCATGATCTCGGCGGCATGGCAAGCTTTGGTCACGGAGCTTCCCATCTTGAGGACCGTCTTTGGGGCGACAGACTCCAGATCGACCCCGATTGTTCAGATTGTGCTGAAGCCTGCGACACTCGGTCAGACCTCAGGCTCCGCTGATGATGCTGCATGGGAGAGCTCGGCGCCGGAGGGAGTGCCGCAACCTTACCACCTCCTCCATGTGAACAAGGACGGCGACAGATGGGTAATGCGTCTCAAGATCCATCACGCGCTGTACGACGCCGTCAGCCTCTCGGCCATCATGGAACGACTCGCTGCGCTCTGCTCCGCCAACAGTGCACGCAGCCCCGTCAGCCACCCGTTCAACTGGCACAGCATGCTCAACGACATCTCTTCCGGAGCCAGTCGGGCAGCACGACGGCTGTTTTGGACTGCGTACCTCGCTGGTACTGCTGCGTCATCACGCCTCTACTTCCCGAAGCAAGAAGACCTGGGCTCCAACTCCCGCGTCATGCTCATCAAACCCGCCGCCTTCCAGGGCGTCTCCACCATCGTCAAGCTCTGCCAGGCCAGAGGCGTCAGCCTCCAAGCCCTCTTCTTCGCAGCCTACGCCCACTCCCTCGCCGCTTCGGCCGTCACCTACGGCAAGGACAAGCCTCAACGCGTCATCTTTGGCATCTACCTTGCCAACCGAGCCGAGCACGTCGACTCCGGCGCAGAGTTCTACCCCTTCCTCCGTCTGGTGCCGCTGAAGGTCGTGCTGAGGGAGGGTGCGAGCTTGTTCGAGATTGCGGAGGAGATACAGAGGGATATCCACTTCATCTCTGCGCCGGGAAATGTGGACGTCGGGTTGTGGGAGGTGTATGACTGGACGGGGGTTGTGGTGGAGTCGTTTGTCAACTTCCTGCACTTGGGTGCGCCTGCCCCTATCGTTCAGGGCGAGGGAGGAAAGCGTGTCAAGCTGGAGTTGCAGGAGGAGCCAGTGTCGGATGTGAGTGAGGTGCGTGCTGGTATGGGTGAGGAGTGGGAACAGGGGACAGGGAAGGAGATTGATAGAAATTTGGTGAAGTATTATGCGTTTCCGGTAAGTCTCCTCGCATTCGCCGCACGGAGAATGAATGACTGCTAACAACCTGACAGGACACTGTTGACGTCGAGGTTTCGGTGCATGGGGATGACATGACGATTGGTGTCTTTGGGCCTGGCGAGAGATTGGGGCGTGCTGGAGCAGCCGGGGTGATCCAGGGCATTGTCGAGGTTCTGAACGGGGTGGTTGCATGATTATCGGGTTTCTACATGTGTTTGCGGTGGCTTATGAGTCTTCGTTTTTTATGTTTATTTCCCCTATTACTCTCATTAGTCTTACACAGACCGTTTACTTAATTAATTTCACTGGGGTCATTTTTATGCATTGTCGAGGTTTTCAACAGGCTGGTTGCGCCATCAGGCTTTCACTTCTGTTTGCGAGGGTCTATTTGCCGATATTCTACCCTTCTCTCACTTTTCCCTTGAGTCAGCACTTGCAACGAAAGTTGCCTTGATTGTCATGTCAGGGAGACCCGCCCAGCCCCCCTGTGCCCTCGAGCAATCCAACCATCTGCTCCAGTTCATGGACGACATTCTCGTAGACAGCCCCTTGCAGTTGTGGCTTGTTGAGGTCCGCCCCAAAGCCAAAGTCACAGTACAGACACTTGTTCGTCAACTCGTCGTAACGGGGACCAAGCCTCGACGGCCTCGAGGCGGCCTTGCGGATCACGACGATGTCTTCTGTATCCAACGCCTCCCACCGTCCAATCTGAAGCAACGCCACGCCGAGACTGTGCAGAGTGACATTGCGGATGCCACAGAGCACTTGTGCCTCGTGCTTCTGGGGGTCTGTTGGAACCCGGGTGAGCACCTTTTGCATGGCCATGGGGTCTGTCTTGGACACGAGCTTGGCGTCGATGTGGAGGGTTGAGAGGGAGACGGAGAGCTCGGTGTCGATGTCAAAGTAGGAGAGGTCGGAGAGGCACCAGTTGCGGCGCCACCAAGGGGTGGAGTGGTATTGAAGGACGGAGCGTGCGAGGCGGAGGGCGAGGCGGAGTTGTTCGTTGATGGAGATGTTACACTCCTTGGCTGGCTGGATGACGGATGCCAGGGTTGTTGGGGAGCAGGGGCGGGTTTGAATCATGGTGCTCTCCTTGTCTTGCGCGGCGAGGAGTTGGTGTTTGAGGTTGTCGGTTGAGACTAGGTAGCCGACGCAACCTTCCTGGCGGGATTGGTAGAGGGCTTTGGCGCATTCGAAGACGTGCTGACAGACGTCTTTGGCTTGGCAGAGGTTGCGGGCTAGGTCTTGGGCTTTCTTCTTCTGGCAGGCGGTTGCTGTGGAGTGGCATGTCCTGGCTGATGACTCGCGGGGGGTGTCGGCGAATCTGACCCGGCGGACCTTGGCCGGCGGGGTGTTGGTGTCAGATGAGGAGCGAGTCGAGAGTATGTCTGGGGCTGGGAGGTTGAGGTCGACCCAGGAGAGTTCCTCGGACCGGATCCGCAGAAATAGAAGGCTGCTGAGAACATCATGAGCACAGAGCACGTTCAGGGGGAAACCCGAAGTGGAAGCGGAGATTTGAAACTTACTGCTGCCTTAGGTTACCGGATACGGCTTCATACTCCAGGATCATCCTGAAGTTCACGCAGCTGTCGGAAGCGGTCCGTTTCCAGGAAGAGCTTTGCCGTATGGGTTGAGTGCACTCCGTTTGAGTTGAGACAAGACCAGCTCCTGGTGAGAGACTCCAGAAAGGACGAGGAATGCCGGGCTACCAGGCCGTACGTGCGAGGCATGGCCTTTTTCTGCTTTAGGCAGGGCACTCGGGGCTTCTGGAGGTTCTTTGCTGTCTTTCGGAGTCTCCTGAACTCGTTTACCGAGTCAGTGAGTGACTCAATGGCCTCCTCAAGGCCCGAGTATTTCCATGCGACCCCAACAGCTCCACGCGCTCGGTGGGCTGTGGCAGCCATCTGGCAGACGGTTAAAGTCAGCAACGCGCCTGTTTGAACGCAAAGTTGCGGCCCCGGGCCGTCCATGGAAGGCGTAATTATGGGATGGGACTGCACAACACATGTGGGCTCACCTTGCCACGACCTAGTGATTCGCTCGACTCTTCAAGTTTGCTGAGTTCCTCATCAAATCTCGTAATCTGATTGCGAATGTCTTCTGCCGCTGTCTTGGCCTCGAAGTACTTCCTACCGAGAAAGCCTTGTATTTGGTCCTCCAAGGCTGCTTCCGACCAATGGTCATGGGTGTGATCCTCGAGCATTTCGGCAGCAAGATTATGATCAACTCCAGCGTCTTGGAGCAGCAGCTGAGATTCGTCCCGAGAGATTGACACTTGTGTTCTGAGTCTTTTGCGAAAGCGGGATAGTTCGCGGTCGTGGTGTCTGAGCAGCTTGATCTTCGACTTTGCGTGTTTTGCCCCCTTCAGCGCTCCGATGCACAGCGGCGCAATGCCGAGGCCGAGAGAGACGGGGTCCATGTTGTGAATGGTGGCTCCTTGCGAACTCACGAGACGTGCTTGTTGTGTGTGACAGGAGAGTTGCAAAAGAGAGCCTCGCATCCGAGCCTGGCGGGTGCCTTCTACACAGTAAGTCGTGGAGGAGAAGGGGTTCCCTGATTCAGGGGCGCCGGTTGGGTTGACATGGATGTCGTGTAACCTCTCCAAGTCTCCAACCCCCTGCCCCTTTGGCACAGCCCCCGCACCGCCTTCAGCCCACTGCATGAGGCGGGATTGCCGTGAGACGCCAACCGTACTTGATTAGTTAAGTCCTTAACGGGAGTTGTCGAGTCCCCGCACACTTCACTTGCCCGTTCGAAGACCAGGTCGCGGGTTGCCCGCGCCTCCCACCTTTCGAGTCTGACAACCTAAGTCTACCAGCGGAATTAAAGTTCGGTGCGAAGATGAATCCCGACATCGAGAAATGGCAGTACTTGGTTACGACAGGCGAGAGGGGCCAAATTTCGGAACCTTCAGCTTCCACGCCCGATGGGATTGCCTCCCGTCTGAGCACAGCGGCGTCGGAGCTGTTTGGTCTTGTGCTCACAGGCGCACAGAGTCAAACACCAAGGGCGGTATTCCGCACCCTCGAGCGCGAATATGGCCACTTTCGGCTGTGGTGCGACGGCTACGGCGCGGTCTCGGGCGAGCTAGACAGTGTCTTAGTAGACTCTAAAAGACTCCGGCACCTCACCTACCGGTTGTTGGTGAGCCTTTGTGAAACACTCACGGATAGTAGGTTCAAGTTCGCGCTGTTACTGTCAAGTCCTTGCCCTGACGTGTTTCAGAGTTGGTGATTATGCTGCTTCCTGCGCTCGATGAGGCTTCCCGACACAAACTGCGCGAAAAAGCAGCCAGGTCAAGGGATGTGGTTGAGGCCACAACTTTTGCCATCCACGATGCCGATGGCAGCAACGATGACAGCAGCGACTCCAGTAGCGATGACTCGTCTCCCTCGGAACAAGGCTCGGTTGAAGACATCATTGAGGACCTCCGAACCGACATACAGTGCCTGGTGGATTTGGGACCGCGATACAAAGAACCCATCCGAGACCGAGCGGTGGCCGAGAAAGCAGCGCTCCCAGAGGCTGTGGCATCATGGGACCCCGCCGAGTACCTGACGTCTCGAATCTGCCATCGTTACCCGGATGCGGATGCCGAGCTGGCTCGAAGTCTCGGCCGAGCGAACTGGAACCGATTCCAAAGACTGCGTGCCGTCAAGGAGCAGAACCTCCGCGAGGAAGCCCAACACAAAACAGAGCCGGATTTGAAACCGCCCTCGACCGCCTTTGCCTCCGACTTCCGCGATTCCGGACTGGGGGCATCGGTGGCCACACCCAGCTCGTACGCGGAAACACTCCTTTCCTACCACGGCACGAAGGGCGGGTCCATCAAGATACCCCCTATTCCACCAGAGGCGCTTCAAGGGAAGTGGTTCGCCTGCGACATATGTGGGAGCAAGTGCCGGCTCCCGTGGACAAACTGGAAGTCATTCTGGAAGTAAGCAAGCCCGGCTCCTCGCATGTCACAATACTGCACTGGACCCCTGAGTGTACTCATGAGCGGGTGAAACTTGACCTGACAGCCCTTTAGAAAGCATGTCCTCTCTGATCTCGAACCGTACGTCTGCATCTTTGCAAGCTGCCAGTTCAACACAGTTCCCTTTTCGGACAAGAAGCAGTGGACACACCATCTCGAGCTCGAACATGGATTTGCCGACCCCTCCAAGCAGCTCACATGCCCGTTGTGCCAGGAGCAGGTCAACAGCGGACCGGGAGCTCATATGGCTCAGCACCTCGAGGAGATTTCCTTGACGATTCTCGCAGCTAATGCCGAATGTGACGAGGAGTCCAGCGGGAGTTTAGCTGAGGAGACAGATGCCGAGTCCTCAGCGACCCCGGTCCAGGACACCACGGTACTGGGAGACGCAGCCGAGGGAGACAGCGTCCTGGTACATGTACCTTTCGGGGACACAGCCCACCAGGACTCGGACGGCGAAGACGCTGTGGCATTCCCCCCATCATATTTGACCTTTGGTGATCCAAATGACCCGGAGCAGTCCGATGAGTTTTTCCAAATGTTCCGTGAGTTCTTCGAGGAGGACCCCTCTGATGCTCCCGTCGCACCGAGCGAAGCCCACGCCGCCATTTCGGGTGCTCCACATAGCACGAACGACGTTGACGTTCCTGGTGACTCCCTTAACCGGCGGTCTTCCATTCACTCTGTGTGGAGCCAATACCAGCGGCGTCGTTCTCCCCTGGACTCGCCACTCCCTCTCAGTCCAGACAGCGTTCCTCCGCCACTACCACCACCGCGGTTCCCAGCAACTTCAGCAACGTTTTTCGACCCGCGTGATCCACCTCAGGACCGGAAACAGCTCCCAGCCAACAGCCATCAGCCGCAGCCCGAGTCGTCCACCAAGGAGCACCAGTCAGAGCACGGCATGCAGCATTCCACGAAGGAGCCCAGGAACACAGCTCGTACGCTGGAGTGCCTCGTCCCAACGTGCCCCTACCACACAAAGAACCCGTCCGACTTGGACGAACACCTGCGTGTTGCACACCCTGCAGTGTACCGTGGGTATATGGACGCAGCGCGAATGGCGGCCGGGGCTTCCACGGGTCCGAAGACCTACCCGTATCCGCAAACCATCTGGGACCGGGGGGAGGAAGACCAGAAAATCGGGGAGCACTGGCAGTCGGCCCCATTGCTCAGCGAGTACGAGGCATCGACGCTTGATGCGTTTATCAACCAAACTTCCCACGACGATACCGAGCATCAAGTTTCATCGGATATCCTGTGTCCCGACTCTGGAGCCGAAAGGGGTGCTAATTGGGCCCTCGATGAGATCGCCTGGGACTCATTGAAAGAATAACATTAGGCCGTCGCATCCGGTCGGGGGGGGGGGGGGGGGGTACCGGTAGTATGCAGAAACGGCGCGCTCCGATGGAGATATACTTGTTCAGCCTGCTTCGTTCGTATTGGGATGTTGATCGCGCAGAGATGGCCGCAAATAGCCATAGGATTAATCACATCGCATGAGGAACCCTGATACAGCTGGTCATGCTTCGTGCTAGGAACAGATCTCAGAATGTCCCCGAGACCAATCTTGAAGGCGTCACGGTGCCTACCTGGCACCGATAATCGTGATCCAATACCCCCTTAACCCTTTTTCCAGGTGTAGTCGGCATCTGTTAAGGTTAGCCTCAACCCCCGTCGTGAATCCATGATCCATTCAGGGGCACTCACCAGGATGAATCTGCGGCTCCTCGATATCCTTCCTAATCTCCTTCTTGTGCCTCCAATCACACCCCGGCAACCGCTTATCCCTCTCGTCCATGATCTTCTCCAAACCCGGCAGCTGATCCCCAGCCGTCAAACTCGTCATGAGCTGCGGTTCCCCCAGCGGCAGCTTATCCCCGCGATCGACCTGCCACAGATGATACACCTTCCCATACAACTTAATAACCTCTTCCATCTCCGCCGTCTCGGCCTTATCCCACGCAGCCTGGGGCACGAGAGCCGAGGGCTGGGGCATGACCAGCATGCCCGATTTCACCTCAAAAACATGGCTGTGCCAGAGACGCCGCTCTTCCTGCGGGAGGGACTCGTACAGGTGCGGCTTGATCATGTATTCGACGCCGATGAGGCGTGCTCCGGGGCCGGGGCTGTCGTAGAGCAGGCACTGGCGCACGTCCTCGGTCAGGTGGCCGCAGTAGTGGTTGGCCTCGACGACGCGGGACGGGTCCGAGGCGTAGACGTGGAAGGCGTTGAGGTGGGCGCAGACGTTGCTGAGGGGGGAGAAGTCCTGTGTCATGGCGGCGCCCGTCTCGAGGACGGTGCTCTTGGTGCTGCGCGGCTCGCCGGCCACCTTGGGCTCGGCCTGCCGGTCTTTTTCGTGCATGGCTGCCTGCATGTTGACTGCCTCGAAGCCGTTGAGAGTTGATGTGTGTTGTCGCACTCGAGAATTGGAGTGAACTGTTCAGTTTGTATGTACTTGACCCTCCGGTCTCGATCTCGATCAGGGATCCAGTGACGTCACAATGAAGGTTCGCCTGTCACGGTCGGCAGGGTCCGAAGCGTTCCGTTTCTTCCATCGTTTCTTCCATCGTTTCTTCTTCGGCCACATGCAACTTGAATCTTATCGGACCCGGAATCGGCATCGTCGTTCAAGTGCCCTGCGCGTCGAGGATAGGGCATTTCCAGTCAGCTGAAACGATCCTGAGGGACGGCCTCCAAGCTCCCAAACACGGACTGCCGCAGTGGCGGGAAAAGTTGGCAGCGAAATCCAGCTATGGCCTTCAGCTGCGACGACCTGCAGCATGCACGCAAGGGTTCAGCAGGCTCTGAACCAACCAGCAGTTTCGATGCGGGCGTGCCCGAGGCAAGCGCGCTTTCCGAGTTCACCAGGCGGGAATGGAGCCGTCGTCAGCCGCGCGATGCTGGTTCAGCCATGGTGCGCGAACTGCACGGTCTGTCCGAAGTCGTCCATCCTCCGCCAAAGACATCATGGTGCTTGAACATGGTACTTGACTTGGGAGCCAACGAGGCTTCGTTTGGAGGAAAGTTCGAGGGACAGGGGGTCGGGTTCGCGGATGGCTCCCCCGCTAAGCTGGATTCGGACTGGCGCGGCCGGCTGCTGCGACCCTAGCTTCAGGTTTCTGGCAGCCGCAGCTAAGGTGATTGGTTGCCTTGCCCTTCGCTGGCTCAGGTTCTCAATCTTTCTCCAGCTCGCCATGGCCGAGGATGGAAGAAGCAGGTGGAAGAGGTGCAGACGCACCACCAGCTGAATCGGACCTTTCTCCTCGGGCAGGCGTCGGTTGCTTTGCTCGAGTTTCAAGGGGCCTATTTGTCCGAGGAAGTTGAGTCGGTATCGCTTCGTTCAGAAAATTGTACAGCCAGATCTCGAGTGCGCGAACCGATCGAACGAGCCCGCAGCCCGGCTGTGGCCGACGAGAGCCTCATGGGCTGCCTCGCCTGCCCGATCACGTCGAGACCCGCGAAACCCTCAACCGTTGAACAACCCAACAGCCCCATGCAGCATGGCCGACAACAGCACAAACACCGGCGGCGGCGGTGGGGGAAATGACGGCGGCGTCGTCAACTGGGTCGCCCTCGTCGTGTCGCTGGTCGCCCTGCTCGGCACCTTCGCCCAGGTCCTCCAGCAGTACATCGCCTCGGCCGCCGGGTACTCCAACTGCGGCGAGAGCGTCATGGGCAAGTGGCACGAGAGCAAGAGACGGAAGTTCCGCCCGACCGAGCTGCGCTTCGAAGTCCAGTACGAGACCCCCGTCATCTTCGTCTGCGCGCCCAACAACACCAAGGGCCCCATCAAGGACAAGCCCATCTACTTCGTAAAGGGGACGAACAAGAGCTTGGAGGAGACGCGGGCCTTGTCACCGGAGGAAGAGGAGGCACAAAGACAGTTGCCACCGGAGGGCAGGGTGCACACGGCCGACAACGAGCGGGCGTCGTGGGTCATACTGCTCTCCCAGCTCCAGTGCATGGAGAAAGAGAGCCAGAAGTGGCAGACTGAACACTTCAAGAATGGCCCACCTAACCAGCTGGCGGGCTTCGAGAGCCACACGCTGGCTGTCGCAATCCAGGCCAAGCAGCGCAGCTGGGACACCATGCCCGCCGGCGTCAAGAAGCCCTACGCCACCACCGCCATGTGCCACCTGCTCGAGATCGCGGCCATGATGGGCATCTACTGGAAGGAGTTTGACCGGTCGAGGGACCGTTACCGGGCCGAGGGGAACGGCTACATTCTGCTGGGATCCAACGTCGCCGACCTGGGCCTGACCTTCACCCTCCAGATCTGCGGCAAGAGCAGGTTCGAGGAGAACCGCGTGATCCCGGTCGACGAGGTCAAGGAGCTGTGCTGCGGCTTCGTGTCGACCCTCTTCCAGGAGAGCGACAGGGACAGGCGGAGGATAGAGTTCCCCAACGAGGACCCCAAAGACCTCAACTTCCTCCAGCTTGGCAGCACCGACGAGATCGCAGAGACTATGGTGCTCATCGAGTGCAACACCGACACGGCCAACTATTTCCGCTCCGACGACACCAAGCACGGCCATCTCTTCCCAGGTATGTGTCCCGCTGCCAGCCTCTGGTATCTTGAACTGACAAAAGGATATTGCAGTCCCCTTCGAGCTTCTAGGCATGCTCGGCAAGACGCTGCATATCCGCAACACGGCCTTCCGCATGCTGCCGAATCCGACCCCATACCACTGGGACAAGAACTTCTTCAACCTCCGCAAGCTCGTGAAGGAGTACTGCCGACGAATCACCGATTCCGATTCGGACCTCCCTCGAGTTCCCCAGATCCTGCAACTCATGGAAGACGCCGATATCGTGGTGCGCGCTTTGGATAAGGACAAACGGTCCCAGACACCCGGCTACTCGGTGCCGCTCCTTGGCACGCTCCACGACGTGCTGGACAGGTGCGATGAGTTTCTCAGGGAGAGCAACCGAGAGCTGGTGCTGGTGGTCGTCCGAGAGCACTTCCAGGAGGTTCTCCACCTCATCAACGACAAAAGTGGTGCCGATGCCGACATTGACAGCAGAAGCACGCGCACCGGCGACAGGCAACGGGCCAAGCACTTCAATGAGCTGACGGCCGCCAGCCCCGAGCAGCGCCAGGAGGCCTTTATGGATCTCTACTTTTACAAGGTGCTGAACCACGTGCGGACACGCGCTGTCGCCTCGTACAACCGCCGCCGGACAACGCCGTACGCGCCCTCGATGCACTCCCGCGAGCCTTCAATCGACGACAGCATCCCCGAGGCCGCCACCGTCTCCCCGCCGCCGACGCCCTCGGCCACATCCTCGCGGCCCATCTCACCCAGCCCTACCGCGCCTCATCACAGACGGAACGAAAGCCGGCACTCGGTGCCCGTGCTGCATGTCCACCCGCCCGACCGCGAGTCGTCTACCCTGGTGGGCATGATGGACGTCACCACCAGCCTTGAGTCCGAGGCCACAGCCATCTGGTGCACACTGGTGTTGAGGATGCTGTGTTGGTTGTTGTTGCATGATTTCAACAAGAAGGATGTGCAGATTTCGAAGAGTGAGTTGCTTGGGAGTCGGCTGCCTGTGTATATTGCTTGAGGCTACCTTATGGTTGGGCAGGGCTGGGGAGGAATCTGGCTCTGGTTGGGGGTGTTTGGGTTCGACGGCAGCGTCGGCGGAGGCATGGACGGTCATGATGTTACGACTTGTTCTTCTTTTGGGATACCCTTCGGTTTTCATGCCATTTTCTTGCATATAGTCGGACAATGGGTCATTGGCATTTTGAGTCTCGCAACTCTGGCCGGCACTCCTTGGTGTTGCCGAACTGAGTGCCTCACCTTTCCCCTGACAGCTCAGAGGCAGCGGGGCATGCAGCTCGCCCTGCGGCATCGTCGCAACTGCCATCCAGCCGCCAGCGTGGTTTGGGTGGGGCTCGCTAATGCTGATGAAGTGGCAGAATCCCCGCCGCAAAGGCAGCGATTTTCATCCACGGATTGTTGAAAGAAACGGAATCTTGGAAGCTTTCATCAAGGTCGATCAGCGCCAACTCATCGACGATGCCGCCCATCCGTCCAGCCCAGGCTCGAATCCCCAGCCCCCTCAGCTCAGCAGCCATCAACCTATCCCGGTTGGCTCCCTCCCGCCAATTGCAGCGGGACAAACCACGCTGGACAACCCCGCAGCAGAACCCCGCGACCAGTGATGGAGAGAGGATGCGGTGAACCGACGACCTGACGCTGCGGTTGACCGCCTCGGCCGCTCGCGGCGATCGGATGCATTCCCGCCTCTTGAACTGCGTGGTGGGGTGCTCTGCGCTTCATGCCCGATGCCAACTCGGTCCAATCATGCAGCCAGCCCTGCATGCGACAGCGTTTGCTGCCACTCGCCATCGCATTGGGCGGCCTGAAACATCGATCGATCTGGGCTCGACATTTTATCCCGATGCAGGCCCTCGGGCAGCTGGGCGCCATGTTGTCCAAACCACACCAACCTCACGATTTCCACGCGAGACACCGACGGTGAAGAGTGCAAAGACTCGCAATTGAGCAACAGCGCCGACAGCACCACCAGCAAGCCTCTTGCGAGATCAAGGACACCGCTCAGACTGGCATGGGAAGGCCCCTGAAGCGCCTGGCTTGAACCGGTTCAGCCACCGAACTCCAACCGACGCTGAGGCAGATTCTCGACCCTCAAGATGCCGACCACGGAGATCATCACCATCATCAACAACTCGGGGAAGGTCATCAGCACAGTACGTACCTTCAGCCTCCATGGATCGTTCGGTCCACTGACATCTTCCAGGGCAAGCAGCTGGTCAACATCTTCAAGGATGCCCAGGCTGCCTACCGCGACCGGAGAGATGCCGTCAAGGCCGAGCGCCGTGGAATCCAACGAGCCAAGACGTTTGACGTGACACCGCGCGGCGATCCGTACTACGACGAATACCACTATGGCAGGTACCCCGATGAGATCGATTATGCGTACGACCGCCGGAGGTCACACGAGGACGATGGCCGCTCGCACACATCCTCCCGCTGGAGCCGCCACTCACGGCGGTCACACCGGCCCCGGTCTTCGGAGCGCCCGCTCCCGGCGCTGACCGAGGGCAACCTCAAGACACACTCGGAGATTTCGGCCACACCGCCGTCCAAGGGTTACCGGTCCCCGTATGCCGAGACGGCGCCGCGGGACATGCAGCTGTCCCGGCCAACACTTGCCCTTGGGCCCCCTCCACCGCCCTCCGAACCGCCCGCTCCTGTCGCATCCGGCGGCCTCGTGGCAGGACCTGCCCCCAACCGCCAGAAGCTTGTCCACCGCCCACGGTCCGACCCGTCCTTGGCCAAGAAGAAATCCATCGACATGGACCTCGCCTACGGAAACATCCCGCCCGACCTCGCCTCCCGCGTGGATCTCGACCCAGGCTACAAGCACGCCGAGCCGTGCGAGCCCGAGGACCCGCAGGAAGCACAAGCCCTGACGCTGATGGACCGCATCGAGGACTTTCTCGAGGAGGCGCAGTGCGTGCATCACACAGCGAGCACCATGATCGAGCACCTGCAGCGCAACCCCGAGGCTGCCGCGGCCGTGGCCCTCTCCCTCGCCGAGCTGAGCGCCCTGATCGGCAAGATGAGCCCGGCTTTCTTGGGGTTCCTCAAGGGCGGTAGTCCCGCCGTCTTTGCGCTGCTCGCCAGCCCGCAGTTCCTCATTGGCACCAGCATTGCCGTCGGCGTCACTGTCGTCATGTTTGGCGGGTGGAAGATTGTCAAGCGCATCAAGGACGCGGCTTCTCCGGCCAGGACGCTCGAGACGCCGTTTGAGATGCGAGCCGCCCCGCCCATGACGGAAAAGGATCTACCGCCGATTCCTGCGACGGGTAATGCAGGCGCGAGCGCGGCCAGTTATGATGAAGCTCTCGTCCTGGAGGAGGTCGAGGAGCTCAGCACCATCGAGACATGGCGCCGCGGCATCGTGCCGTTTGACGGCGAGTCGGCCGACGTGGAGCTCATGAGCCGCGAGGCGGAGCGCGCGCTCAAGGAGAGGTTTAACCGCGACCTCGACGAGGTCGAGCCGTGCGACTCGGTCTCGCAGGTCAGCAGCAACCGGTCCAGGAGGACGTATCGGAGTCATAGGAGCAGTGCCTCCCGCAGGCATCACTCGCATCATGACCGCGAGGAGGGAGTGGATATTCCTGAGCGCAAGAGCAGTGCCGGGAAGAAGGACAAGGGTGGCGGCGGGTCGGAGAGCGTGGCGGCGAGCGAGAAGAGCCATGGCAGCCACCGCAGCAGCAAGAGCCGTGGCAAACACGAGGGCTCGGCAGTTTCGCGCTCGTCCAAGCACACGTCCAAAACGGGGCTCAAGGCCATTGAGGAGGGGAGTGACTCGGGCAAGCCGAAGGAGAAGAAACGGGACATGATCAAGCAGCTGTTCAAGATGAAGAAGGATAAGGAGGACCGGGAGAGGGCTGTTTCTGTTTTGGTCTGATGTCTCACGGATTTGAGTTTGGTCATATGCATGGAGTTGGACGGCGTTGGACTGGCGTGGGTGGGGTGGAATTTCCTGATTTGATGATGCATGGAGAGGGCGGTTATGAGGGACAATAGATCACTCAGCATGTGTGCATGTGTGTAGCGTATCTTTTTGGCATATGGAAACTCAGCTCACTGTCGATAGTGTAATCGCCGATCTTTTTCGGGCGGTGTTCTCCAGACTTCGGCGGAGTTTAGACGATTTAGGGCTGACGGTGGTGGGGTTTTGGTTCACGGGGATCACTCAGCAAGATGCGAGCGGGGAAACACTTCCCGTTGAGCTTCGTCTCATCCTTCGAGGGGTCATCGACTGAGCCAACATGCTCTGAGGGCGTTCGGATGATGGGGGCTGCGGCTCCATGATCTCGGACTCAGCTGCATTGACCCGTTTCCGGCATCTTTTCCCTGCCGGCAGAACCCCCGATTCCGACGCCGGCTCGGCATTTTGTCATGGTCCTGGCTGGCACCCGGCCTTGAGCGGCAGGGTATATTGCCTCGAGGAAGTTGAGGTTGGTTCTCTTCTGCCCGGACCTGCCGGAGAGAGTTGTGTTATGGCGCTGACAATTGCAGTCTGCTTTCTGCTTTCTGGCACGATTGGGCTTGCCGGCTGTTCAAGTTCACGACTCGGTCGTCGTCATCCCCGTCAGCGTACAGATCCCAGACAACTCCGCTTGCTGACTGCAACCCCGGCAGCGTGGCAGTCGCAGTGGATAGGTGGAGTGCTGTTAATGCAGAACAAGCTCACCGCTAACCGGTTGCCTGTTCCGGCCATCGACGTCTCCTCCCGCCATGGATCCTGCGACGGGTGCAAATTCCTTCGCTTGGAGGAAAGAGGACCGTCACGGTGCAACTTCTCTCTGCCCCTCCGTGGCGCCGAAGTCGAAACCGACCCATTCACACATGCCGTGAACCGTCGTGGCTCCCTTGGCCCCCGGGACTCGCGGATCTCGCGCCTGATATGAACTGCCTCGTTATTACAACCGGATTCCGGAGGTACGGCGGCGATATGATCTTGCACCGTTTCAACGGCCCCCAACGAGACATGGATCCAGACCCTTGGACCCCAGATGACTGGCAGCTCACTGCAGGATAGTGCTCACCACAGCCCGGAAGGAGCAGCTTCCCAGCGCAACTGCAATCTTCTGCCTGTTCGGCAGGATGGGATGGAGTTTCTCGCTGGGAAGGATCTGACCGACGGACAGAGGGTATAAGTAAGGACCTCCCAGAGAACATGTCGCCCGTCGCCAGTCTCCAGCTCCCAAGCATCCCCCGTCGCATTCTTTCTTCGGCTCGCCGGGTTTTGTTACTGCATCTTAGCAAGACTCATTCATCACCAACACCACCATCTTCCATCACCACAGCCAACCCCACTCGCACATCATGGGCTCCATGTTCCCGGCTATTGGCCCCGGCGCGGACGAGGGCATGAGGGCGTACCGGGGGCCGTCGCTATTCCAGCCGCACCGCGCCCGCCAGGCCATCCGCGACGCGCACGAGAAGAAGATCCCAACCCTGATCGGCTACTACGCCGGCCTCAGCTCCATCCCCATCACGCGCTTCCTTGCCCCGATGGGCTACGACTGTATCTGGATCGACTGGGAGCACACGTCGTGCGACGTCGAGACGATGACCACGGTGAGTACTGCGGACTTTGATCTTGCGACGCAAGGACACCGCTGACAGGCCCAGATGGTCCACGAAGCCATGTTCATGAGCGAGGGCCGCACCATTCCTTGGGTCCGGTAAGACACTCCATGTTACCACGTCCCTTGTTAAGGCCACGAATGCTGACGAACTTGTCACAGTGTTCCTGGTCATGACCACGCCGCAATCGGCTTCGCCCTGGACGCGGGCGCCAGCATCGTCATCCCGCAGCTTGAGACGGTCGAGCAGGCCAAGCACGTCGTGTCGGCAGCCAAGTTCGGCACGCGGCAGAACGGCACGCGCTCGGCGCCGCCCTTCCGCATGGTGCCCGGTCTCACCGACATGGCGGCCGACGGCAAGCGCGACGTGTGGCAGAACCTCAACGACCAGGCGGCCATCATGGTGCAGATCGAGTCGCTCGAGGGCATCAACAACCTGGACGCCATCCTGACTGAGGTGCCCGACATTGACGTGGTGTGGCTCGGTAGTCTCGACTGCCGCATCAGCATGAACCTGCCCGCCAACTTTGGCCAGGGCGACGAGCCCGAGTGGGTGGCGGCCGTCGAGAAGTTCAACAGCACCCTCAAGAAGCACAACAAGCCCCGCGCGGGCTTCTGCCTCGGCGGCGGCGAGGAGCTGACCAAGATGGCCCAGGACAACTGCATGCTCATCCACGCCGCCGATGTGCTCAAGCTCTACGAGATGGGGCCGCAGCTGCTGGCTGCGAGGCAGGCTGTGGCGCTCAAGAAGTGATTTCTAATCGAGTCTGGCGGTTTGAGTAGGTGATTGGGCATAGAATAGACTCCAATGATTGTTCGCTTTTGGCCGTTCCTCTCTGCCAACGTCCTTCCCGTATGAAACTGGTTAAGATAATGTGTTCTGAAACCAAGGGTGCTTCAGAGCCTCCCTCGCCGAGATCCTCTGCTTGGGATCCAGGCTCGTCATCTGCGCAATCACGTCCTGAAACTCCGGCTCGTCCACGCCCTCCCACTGTGCAAATGGCCTCCTGGGATTCTTGTCGCCAAATTCGGCCGCCAAGGCGAAGAGGCGGTTGTAAAACGGGTTCTCCTTTCCGATATGCTCAACCAGCCCGTTGAACCCGTCGACATCCCCGAAATACATGATGTGTTTCCGGAGGACGTGCCACCAGGCCATGTCCCCTTTCAGCTCCTCGTTGCTGGCGATGAACACCATGTGGTTGAGCATGACATAGATGGCCAGGATGGCAAACGAGTAGATGTCCGAGGACAGGTTCTGTTTTGCCCGCGCCCAAGACTCGGGGCTCCGCCACAGCTCGTTGCCGCAAAGACATCCCTTGAGGCTCTTCCCAGGAGGGAGAAGGACAGCGTCCTCCAGATCTGATATCCGTACTTGCGTAATGGCGGGCTCTTCTTCGCCGGGTACTTGGTCGTAGTCTACCAGTATGTTGCTCGGTTTGATGTCTGGCAATGCCTAGTGTCAGTTGTTAACTCAAGCAGAGGCGGACTGTGTCGTCTCTTACCGGTGTGGTGAATGCGCCGGTCATGCAGCTCGGCGAGTCCTGTAAGCGCCTCCCTCAAGATGCTCCGTCTTGTCTCATGCGTGAGGGGCCGCTTGCAAAAGTCGAGGAGGTCCTCGGCGAGGAAGTCATAGACGAACATCTCGTCCGCGCTAATGGTGTCGATAAACACCCTGAGATTGGGACATGAAGCGAGAGGCTGCTGCAGGGATTTCAGATACTCAAACTCGCGCCGGACCACGTCCTTCACAACAAAACGTCTGCCCTCTGTGCTGGAATCACGGTCGCATTAGCATGAGTCGTCTCCAGATGGCCCAGCCCCAATGCATATTCCAGACGCACCTTGCACGGTACACGCAGAAAAGGGGGTTTCGCCGTTCGGGCAAGATTTCCTGAATCTCGTAAGTCCGTCCAGAATCGCCCTTTAGCCTTGATCCGACAGGAAATGGCTCGGATCTCGCACCGGCACCACTAGCAGCCGGAGATATGGTGCGCGGGAGGCGATGGTGAGGAAAACTCGTGCTCGAGCAGAGGCAGATGGCGGTCTTCTGAGGACGAGGGCCGCGGTGGCGGGCGTTGAGTGGATTTGGAGCTGCTCGCCGGAGTGTTGTTGGTGGCAGCTTGGAGCCGAGACGGACGGAAAACCAACGCATCATCATGGCGGCCTTCATGTTGTCTTTCCAGATCACTAGACCGGGAGAACCAACCCGTGGTACCAGAGACAACTTGATCCGGCAATGGGGGTGCATTTCTTGGACATTGGCTCTTCCCAGCTGAATCCTACTGTCGGTTGGTGCAGTGAGAGAGCGACGCGTTTTGGCGCCGAAGACGGCATTTTTTAGCTAGCTGAGCGAATGGGAGCACGCGTCGAGTTGGACAAGGGTGTGGAAAATCCTAGCCTCGCTTCTTGAGCCTTCCTGTTCTTCCTCTCTTGATATCCCCAAATATCCATGCGGTCTCAGATTGAATCAACCGTCACCAACCGATCAAGTTTTGAGTGGTTGCTGACTCCTGAAATACAGGCCACTACCATGTGCTCAACTGCCACCGGCCACTGGCAAACAAGAGAAACCAAGACGCGGTTTACAAACACTGAGAGTAGTAGTCGTTCTGGTACCGGCACGTCGAACCCGCCGCACAGCTCTTGCACCCGTTCCAGTTCTTGCCCGCGCACTGCCCATACTTGGCCGAGACACAGCCCTGCTGGGGTCCAGCATTACCGGGCTGTCCGTTTTGTCCTACAACACCAGCAAGACACAAACCGTCAGCGAGATGAACCACAACCACCGAACACTGACTCCAGGGGAACACCCACCTGAGCCTGAGCCACTACCTCCCGTCATGAGCACGGGCGTGCCGAGCTTGCTCGTCTCGTCGATGCTGCACACATTCTTGCACCCACCCAACTTGACCGTGCCGGGGTCGGTGCTGTTATAGACCATCTCGATCCAGCGAATCTGCAGGTACGCCTCCCCGCCAACAGGCATATCCCCCGACCAGCTGCCGCCATCACTCCACGTGTTGAACATGACCTGCGACGGATCCCGCGGCGCCTGGAACGCGATGCGGCTGACCAGCTGGCCGTTGACAAACCATGTCGTGCTCCCGGGCGTCCAGTCCATGCGGTAGTCGGCCCAGTCGTTCCAGCGCCGGCCGCCGGGGAGCGTCACGTTGCGCGTCGCGCCGGGGATGTCGTCTGTGTTGTTCCACGCCGGCTGGTTGGTGTACTGCACGAACGTGGGCGGGTCGCGCGTGCGTATCTCGAGGTCGGCTTCCTGGACGAGCATGATGTTTTGCGGTGTTGGAGGGGGGCGGTAGGTGAACATGGCTGTGATGGCGCCTGGGGAGCCGCGGGTGCGGGCGTTCATGCGCACTGACAGGAACTGGTACCCCTGGCTGACCGACTCGAACTCGGCAGACGACTGGAAGTCGGCGTGCCGGACGGTGCGGAGGGTCAGATGCGTCATCTGCGGCTGCTGGTCGTCCCGCTCAATGTAGATGTTGTTGGGCGAGTTGACCATCTTGACGGTGGCGTCGCTGATGGTGCTGTTGTTCTGCGCCATCAGGGCCGTGTTGTTCCAGTTCATGATGTCCCACGCGTTGGTGAAGTTGCCCGAATCAGCAAAATAGGGGCTCGTCGGCGGCGCCACCGCATTGGCGTCGAAGTTGTCGATGGGCTTGGGGACGTTGGCATACTGCTGGAGGTTCCGGAAGTCGAAGAACTGGTGGTGCGAGAAGTAGTTGGTCGTTGTTGCGTTGGTCTTGTAGCAGTGGCAGTTGGAGTCAGTGGTCAGGGGGTAGGCGCCTCGGGCCACGGCGACCATCGAGGCCGCAACAACCACGAGGGCCACGTTCCGCATGGATGGGTCTGTTGACATTGCTCAAGAAAGACGGGGTATCTCCTAGTCAACAATGAAGTGAGGTGAGGCTGGCTGTAGCTCACGATGAGCAAGTCGCGGATGGCAAGAAGGCGAGAACTCTTGGCTGCATGCCCCTACATGAAGGTCTCGCCTCTTCCCGTCTCGGTAATCGGAAAGCAAGACGGAACAGCCACGAAAGGGGTGTGGACACGGGCTGTTTCTGGTGTACCGTGGCCTTAAACGTTCGGGCCATGGTGAGAGTTCCGGCACTCAATCCTCAATCCGGAAACCGTAAAGTGTTGCGTGGAGATGCATACGCGGCAGACATGAAATTTATATTGAAAGGACCGAGTTGGGCAACCGGGTGATTGTGTTGGTCGGCAACGTTGAGGCGGCAGTAGGCATGTCGTTGCCATCGAGGGACAGCTGTCGTCATCAAGGAGGCCTCGGAAGCGCCAGAAAATGAAAGAGTTGGGCGATGGTGTGCTGGGTCCTTAATTGACGCCAGTCGTCGGCAGTCGAGAGATGCCGTGGAGATGCAAAGCGGTTGCGCGTGTGTTAATACCCGAGAGACGGCCTTGTTGCTCGGGGACGGGCAACGTGCACCAGGTTATTTAACCGCCTAAATTCGCTGTCAGTATCGGCTGGGGTGTATATAACGAGAATATTGTCCGACTGCTTGTTGAACACGCCCAACTCTGGTCCTCTTGCATACCTCCACCGACGACCTAAGAATTCCAACAAACTGGCTTCTGCCTTGATTGAACTTTATGCCATCCTCAGCTCAATTTACCCCTGAGGAATCCAAAGGCCGAGCTCAACCCACAACGCCCCATATTCTCTGTTCTGCCCGGCTCCCCCCATTCGCGGAAAAATGTGACAAAACCTGTCCTGCTTACATGCAAGGCGGTGTCTAACAATGTAACCGCTGCCTCGCCCTGTGTTGACCCTGATTCATCATTGCCTGGCCGCTGCCCCTTGTCCCTGAAGGCTGCTCCCGTCGCCCACGACACAACAACCGTTTCTCCCTTGTTTGTTCTCTGACCGACATGGTACAGGGCCTGGTTCGTTGAACGCTCCACTAGATGCTCGGCGCCCCTGAGGCCAGGTCTGAGTAGCGGCGAGGGGAGATGTTGATGGCCCCTGACTTTAGAAAAGGTACTCGTCCCATCGATCCTCGTGGTAGGCGTAAAAGAGCTCATCCAGACTATGCCCATGGTCGTCGCCGAGCCGCCGCAAAAAGTCGTTGAAAGTCTTGGGCCGGCGTGCCTCCCTCTCCGGGTCCGATTCTTCGTCCTCCGTCAAATAATACTCGGATGCCTCGTCTTCTTCTTCAAGCTCGAGTTCTTCCTCCACAGGTACCCCTGAAACTGGTCCATACACGCCCTCATCCGCCTCTTCCTCTTCCCCATCCTCTCCCTCAAACTCCGCCTCGTCTTCGTCCTCGTTGTCAGGCGGCTCGTCTTCGTCCTGATACGCCGGGAAAAGGTCAAACGTTCTGAACAGAATGCCCGCCCTCGCGCAGCGTAGCCTTGCCGTCTCAACCTCGCGCTTGAAGCGCTTGTGGAACCGGCTCTCGGCCGGCCACGAATGGATCGCCAGCGAGATGCTCGACAGCCGGTGCGCCCTGCTGGCGCACAGACACTCGACGCCGTGGAGCACCATGTCGAGGTTGGCGAGGTAGCTCTGGTTCCAGTCCCGGGCAGTCCCCCACTCGCAAACGAGGGTGAAGTGGCGCAGCGACGGTGGGAGGAGCTGGCATAGCCGCTCCCCGTCGTCTTCCTCCAGGATGCCCAGCGTGCCAAACACGCCGCGGTAGTCGAGGGTCAGCGTCTCGAGACGGCGGAGTTCCGGGATGCAGCGCAGCCGGTGGTTCTCGGGTTTCCTCGGCCTTTCTACTCCCCGGGTCAGGTAATGCCCTTCCGACAGGGCGACGAGCTCAAGCGTGCGCAGTGTTCCCGCGAGGCCGACGAGAGCGTCATTTAGGGTCTTGCCCTCGGGCAACAGGTCTCGATCCTCGTCGGTAGAGCTCGCCTCGAAGTGGACGACGAGGGTCTGGAGGTTGACACACGCCAGACACAGCGCGACCAGCCTCGGCTCGTGGATGTGGCTCCCGTAGAGACGGAGATGCTCGATGTGCGGAAGCGGCGGGAGCTCTATGCTGTCCTCAAAGATACTGTCGGCGGACGCGCAACACAACTCCAGCGTCTTGAGCTGCGTCAACTGCGGCAGCAGCTCGACGGCGCGGTCGGCTACCACCCGGGACACGGTCAGCTGGCGATCGTTGTCGTCCCGGTGGCAGTAGATACGCAACGAGGAGAGGCTCTGCATGGCGCCAAACGGGAAATAGTCAAGGACGGATGGCAAGGCGAGCGGGTGGTCCTCGGTCAAGAGGCGGATGACGCTATCCCGCAGGTTTGGCAGAAGCACGTCGACAGGCTCCTGGCCAAACTGAGAGTCGGGGCAGGCCATCAGAAAGTCCTGCAGGTTCGGCGCATTCACGATGATGGCCTCGAGGAGCGTTAATGCGATGTGGTCGTGGCTTCCGCACTCCTCTGTGACCCAACGCTCTGGCTCCTGTTAACAAAATGGTCCGGCGTCGGTTCGTTTCGGCAGAAAATGACCCTACCTCCAGTCTGTGTCTCCCATTCGTGATGCACCTCGTCGACAGTCTTGTCGCCGGCAACGTTGACAAGGCAGGTGATGCTCCGGATCCACGGCCTTATCGCCGGACGGGTTTCCATGCGGCGGAAGAGGGTGACCAGGGCGCGCGGTGTGGGGATGACGAGGGTGTGGTAGAGCAGAGGCTTGGCGATGGCGGCCATGCGGCGTGACGTCTGGGCGAACGAGAGCAGGTCGTTGTGGCACGACAGCCAGTCGGCCCACTGGTGGCCGGCATCCCGAAACTCCCAGGTGCCCGAGGGGCGAAGAGCAAATCGAGTCGTCAGGGGCGCCGGGGGGAACAAGCTTTCGGCGATGGGCCGGACCAGCTCGGTCGGGAGGCGTTCCAGGGACCGGCAGAAGTTGCCCCCCGGCTCCGTTGCAGGCGGCGGCTGCGGGCCGCCGGTCACTGAGCTCGGGGATGTCATCGGGGACCGCCGCAGAAGAGCCATCGGGTGGCGGTTTGGGTCGTCGGGTACGCGCCGCTCAGGCGTGGATGCCGTGCAGGCACTGCCACAACGACCCGATGCTGTTTGGTGTCGTATGGGGTATAAGAACGAAGCCGGCCAGGTTGGGACACTGGGGTACGCGTCGGGAGCCGCATCAGCGCTTCCCATCAGATGTCGCTGATGAATCATTCCACGGGATGTTGGCGGGGCTTGCGCGAGAAGGGCGCGGTGGCTTACGGCCAATCGGGACAATTGTGCGTGGTTTAAGAAGCACAGATGCCCTCGGCAAGTTCCGATCTCGGCGCAAGGTTCTGTCGTTTTTCGTGGGCATCTTGAGATTGGGACAGCCGTGACTCTAATGGCCGTGGTGGACGATTCAGGAAGCTGCTCAACAGGACGCGTGTTAGTGGACGGGCACGAGGTTGGCCATCAAGGCCCACGCCGAAGGTACCTTGGGCCACGTTGCATGGACGCCCAGGAATAGCAGCTGACACGGCCGGGAAATAGGCAGGGGGTGAGACAGCAGCAATGCCAGCAAACGGGCTCACTGACGATCACGCCGGAGCGCTGGCCGGCGAGGGCTGCAAGACGTGCCGACATCGCCAGCATCGAGTCATCTTTATTACACGCGCTTCCGCAAATTTTGCCGCAGCGCAGCATCGGCTACGGCAGCCTGCCCTCGGATCTCGATTGCGGCGCTCGTCATGCCATCCGGGGTTCTTGAGGGGTGCACACGGTGGGTCGTTGGGCGGCTCCCCACCGCAGCCGAGCCGGGACGGACCCAGCAGCGTTGGTCCGGATTTAGCAGGTGATACGGCTTCATTTGGTTCGCTGGCCGGCTGGTGGGACGCGAGAGCCGCCCATTTCAGCGATGATGTCCAATGGCGGGGCCCCAGAAAGACGATCCAATGCATCCTGTCAGGCATTGAGACAGAGTCGTCGTCACCGCTGCGGCCGAGTCTTGTCGCGAGGGAGGCCATGGTAGGTAGCACCGAAAGAGCAAACAGCGCGATGCCGGACTCGGAGCCGGTTCGTCAGCGGGTTCGATGGGTGACGCGGAGGTGATCGAGTTAAACAGTGGGGCTTTGGCGGGATGCGGAAGGACCCCGCAGCGCCAGGTACGAGGAAAGTCTCACGATGTCCGGGGAGGTTGGAGACGTGAGTCATGCGGGCTGGGATGGGAGACACGAGGGTTTTGATTGTATCGGTCGAGACAATTGAAGGCTGACCGCGTATGCCCCGTCGCCTTCAGGGCCGCGTTCAGGGGCGTCAAATGTTTGTGCTTCGGTCAAGCGAGCGGGAGCACGGTCCACATCTGGACGTCGGTGAAGTCGATCAATCCGATGCAAGCGTTTTGACGGGCGGGGCAGCAGCCGAGAAGAGAAAGACCAGACGTCTGCCCGACAGGGCTCAACGGCTTCTGAAGGACTCGGAGACACAGTCCATCGACGGGAGATGTTGGGTGATCCCCGAGATCTGACGGCAGGTGGTATGGCGGTGACGGTGATCCTGGGAGAGCGGTCAGTTGAGTTAGGGACGGCGCTGAGACTTGCACAGCAGTGTTCCCGACCAACTGCTCTGTTCAGCTCAGTCCATTGGCGAAGACAGAAATCAGGGCCACGCAACGGCCCGACCTCGTACGCATCATCCAAATGCGGCCTGCAGCTGCCTAATCCAGCGATGCCGAGCCCACGCTATGGGTGCTAAACTCCGTAAGGCGCCCGTGTGTCCGAGTTTCCGGCCGTCTGGGATTTTGAGTGTGTTCGGAATCGGAAGGGCGCCGGAACCTCCATCGTGATTGCGAGTATCGGGGGTCTATCGGAGCTCACGAGGTTACGAACGCGTCCTGCGGGTCTTCCATTGCCGTCAGTCAAACCGCTTCAATAACGACAGCAACTGCGTGGAAAGAATGAGGGATCGGTACAGAGATAGGCAGGTTGACGCGAGCCCGGATCGCCATCCAATAGCTGCCCACAGACTGCTGCAAGGCGGTGGAAGGTGGGATCTCGGCGAAGTCGGGTGCGCGGTGCTCAGAGGGCAGGGGAGTCATCGCGAGGTGGGCGAAGGAATTCGGCAACACTTCCACCTGTCGTGGAGGCGAGTTGCAGGGAAATGGGTTTCGATCGTGGCCCCCGGGGCTCAGCTACAATGGGAACGCGTCGAGTTCCATTGGAGGAGTCTTGAAGTTGACAATGTGTGGCTCCGGTGTCGACGATGTTCCGAGGCGATTTGTTGCTTGGGGCTCAGAGCAGCGATGCACGAGGCTGCGCTGGGAAATGTTCCAGACATCGGAAGTTCGGTGGCCGGCAGGCAGCAGTGGGGCGAAGAACCCCACAACCAGCTCCGGCAAGTGGGGGTGCAGGCTGCCAAGTCCATGGTGACTGCCCACAAAAGAATCTCGAAAGTTGCGACGACAGGATTTCCCACACACAGCTGAGGAAGTTTGAAGCGGCATCGAACAAACCTCGATGCCAGGACTTTGGAGGATCACAGAAACTTTGAACGAGATACATTTATTTTGATTGTACCCCTCCAGCTCGGCATCGACACCACTGCGCCACGACCCAAGTGCCCGATTTCCTGCAACTCCAAGCAACTGCAGTGAGACTCGACTTCTCAACTCTCAATGCCGCGTTCGCTGCCGGGTTGGATATCTGCTTCGCCAGCCATCAACAAGTCCTCGAGGTCTCTCTCAATTACGGATGGGTATGACCGCGCACCCGCCGAAATCCCTGCGAGCACGAACACGCGTCTGTCGGATGGCACCACCGATTCCGCCAGCTCCGCGGTCCGCGTCGAGCTGGCGAGCAGCACCCGGAGCCCTGGACCGGCTCGGTGAGTGTCCTCGACCAGGCTCAGCAGGGTGTCAACGATGAGGCAGGTGTCGTCCTGCCAACCGTCCAGCACCGTCTCAATCTCCGACACTCCGTCGATAACGCAGAAGACCGGCCGGGAAGGATGCAGGCGGACGACCAGTTCACCAAACAGATGGCAAAGGCTGGGGATGTCGTGCTCGGCGACGCCCTCGAGGAGTTTGTCGTCGACAAAGTCGAATGGTGGCTCCAGCTGGGGCGTGCCGGCTTCGACATCGGTGCTCTGCACCAACAACTGGTGTATCAACGATCGGACGAGACCTCCTGGCCCCCTCAACGGATCCCGACGCGTCAGGTGTTGCCCGCAGAAGTGATTGAGTACCAGAGCAGCCGGCAAATGTGGGGTTGACTCGTCCCCCTGGTTACATGTAGTCAGGACCCGAACGAGAGATGCGCAGATGGCCGACACCGCCGACGCCTTGTCCGCGGCAACAGCGCCGGAGTGGCCCTCAACCAGCACCAGATCGGACGCTCCCCATGGCGCGCCTAGCCACTCTCTGAAGCGCTCCGATGACATCAGCTGGCTGCCCCGGCCGCCAGCATCGACTCTCGGATGAGAGCTCCGCCGCGTGATGTCCGCCAGGGCTTCAGCCACGGCCGTCTCCGGCACGTCGAGCGCCTGCAACAGGTCGTCAATGGTTGTCCTTAATGGAGACACCGGGGGCGAGAGTGGCAGGTACATCGTCGGCTCGGTCCCAGCTGGTGGTATTGCCTCCAACAGATGTGGAGTGGTGATGGTCGGGGCCTGCAGCCACGGCAATGCAGGGTATTGCTGCTGGTACCGCCCAAGCTTCAAGAGTTGGTCGGCTGCTTCCAGCATCTTGCGGCTATTCTCCGCCACCGTTTCGATGTGCTTCCCTGCGTTGGACCCCCACCACTGCGACTCGAGCCGCGTTACCCCGTCATCTATCACAGCTTGGATCCCGCTGATGCTGGACTGGATCGCCTTCACATCGCATCCGATGCTGTGTTGGCTTTGTCGTATCTCGCCCACCGTCCGTTCCAGAGCTGCTCTGGAGCATCGCGATACGCGGTCCGCCGCTTTCGTCACCTCGTCGAGGCAGCCCTGAACAACTTCGACATCTCTTCCCGGGAGGTGTCTCAAGAACCGGATCACTGCCTGGCAGTGTAAGCACCTGTACCCACTCGGTTGACACTGGACGGGGGTCAGGGACCTGCCTCTGTTCTTGTTGGGATGGCTGCGCAGCAAAACCTCGATGAGCGTCGGAACTTTCTCGACCAGCGTGTCGTACAGCTGCTTCACGGCGTGGAGAAGGTCCGCGGCATTGGGGAACCGCATGCCCGCTTGCACGGCTTCAATGAACGTCTCGGGGATGGTCTCGAACGCCTCGAGGATCATTGCCCGTGCCTCGAGCCGTAAAGCGACCATCTGCCAATGGTTGGTTCCGTGTCAGGTCGGGAACATGGCCAACTTGAACTGGGAGAGCCCGCACTAACTTTGAACAGGGTCGTCAAACCGCCCCGCAGGACGCTGAGCCCGTCTTGATCCGGTATCATGCCTGCCAGAGACTCCAGCATGGCGATCTGGGGCCCAGACTTCCTCAACCGGGCCCGCATCAAGGACTTGTCCGCTTTCGCGTTGTCCTGCGCCTTGGCTGTCTCAATGGCGTCAACGACATCCTGCCAGCAAGAATGATGAGTGAGGAGGCTGGCGTCTACGGCTTCGACTTGGTGCAGCACTTCTGCTAATGGCCTGTGTGAGACAGCTGTGAGTACAGTTTGCCCTGACCCGACACCTTGACTTGTCCGTGCAACTCAGCTTGGGTAGAGGCTCACGAGCGGACTAACCCGTAGGATCCACCGTAGCCGTCCTCGCACACGGACTGCTCTGGATGCGTCATCGCGTTGGCCCGTCTGTCATGATGGCTGACGATGGCTTCCGCATGTTGCGCGATGTTGAGTCTTTGTTCGAGGGAGGCCATAGGCAACCGCCAGCATCGACACGGACGGAAATCCTTCGATGTTAAGAACAAAAATAAGGTTTCGAGCTTCTCGCGAGAGATCCCCAGTGGACCCTGTCGTGAGCTCACGCGCAGCCAACCCAGCCTCAGCACCCAGCTATATCCGAGTTTCATTGCCCATTATGAGCCCCGCCCCCCACATGCAGGCAGCTGCGGCCACCAGAGTCGAGGAGTCGGGCATTAAGAGGCCTCCATGGCCGGGAAGGAGGACAAAGGTACATGAGGGGTTGGCGTTGCCGAGTTCCGTGCCTGCCCCGTTCCCTACACATCATGGGCAGACTGGTGGGAAGGTGGCTGAGGACATCCGGGGCTCGGGGCTGGCGATGGGCTGAGTCGGCAGCTCGGTGGTGGTGGTGAAGGATGAACAACTGGCATGCAGCAGGCTTGTGCCACACACCCACAGACAGGTCGGCGATCAACCAAGCCCCCGTGTGCCTGCACCCCGCTCCTCCATTGGCTCCACGGCGGTTCAGCCCAAACACCTGGCAAGTTGGCGTGAGCCTCGCGAGGAGGTTGGGCACCCTTCACTCCCTCATCGAATGTGCAGGAAACGCACAGCCCGTCTCGAGGATGTGCGTCGCGTGTTTCGACTTCTCCTGCCGTTCGACTTTCTATCACCTTCACCGCTCAGCCGGACTCACGAGTCACTGATGTCCATCAGGTCGCAGTGAGTAGTCGACATCACCTCCAGGCTAGGACCAGCAAGTTCATCTCATTTTTACAACAAGGAAGGGCCGTGGATTAACGCCATGCCACCTCTTCTTTCGGAAGAAAGCTCGCTGGATGAAGCGGCGTCGCCCACGACTGAGCCCGCGGAGCAGAACCGCAACCGGCCGGAATCGAGGGTCGATTTTTCCGACATGGACAGGCGCCAGACAGAGCAAGTCGCTGGGGGACAGAGCCCGCCACAGACCCAGAAGGGAACGGGCGACAAGGAGCCAGAAGCCGCAACCGGTTTCCAGACACCGCCAGATGTGCCCATCATCGCACAAGCCCGGAAATGCACCTTTGAGCAGTTTGTCAACCGCTTCGCCCCCGAAGACGGCGGCTATGCCATCGAGTATCTGGAGGCCGGGATAGAGCTCGGCCTCGAAATGGCCAGCGAGGTGACGAGGCGGCGTCTCGCCAACGTCAAGAGCTACCGGGACCAAGACGCGGTCGAGTACAAGAGCAGACGGTTTGACGGCGGCCTATCGAGTGGTTCCTGGCTCCAAGCTGTGCGGATCCAGTCTCAGACGGTGCTCAAGACCCTGGCAGAGGTCAGCGGGTACAACTGGGGCACAGAACCGCACACGTTCATGCGGCCCTTTGGGCATCTCATCCACTTCCACCCGCAAATGAAGGACAGACTCGTATCTCTACAGCTCGCGCCGATTCCGGAAGGGCAGGCTGATGCTGGGAACCAAGACGCGATACAACACCTTCAATGCTACATCTCGTTTGTTGAGGAGCGCCTCCTTCCCCTCGTTGGGCAATTCGACGACGCCAACCATTCGAACCCGAAACGCATTCGATACGAAGACTTGTGGTACCTCTTCAAGCCTGGAGAGCTAGTGTACATGCCGCCGAGCACGCTTGAGAAGGAACTGAAGTCGAGGGGCCAAAAGGAAGCGTTCGCCGAGAACACCGTTTCCCAAACCGTCTGGAGGCTCGAGGTGTTCCAGCCGCACATGGGCGATCTGGAGCTTTCCATGCTTGGGAACCCGTCGAGTGAGACCGAGGCCAAGGCGCAACTGTACTTTATTGACCACGACGGCTCCGCCTACAAGTCGGTATCTTTCCTGGTGGACATGGACCATTTCGACGGCGAGAAGGACATACGGAGCTTAGATGTGTTCCCCATACGGTTCGCAGCCGCGGACAGCCAAGCGATTATCGAGGAGTGCCGAGAATGGGGCCACAAGTTCACCGAGTGCATCGAGCAGCGGCACGTCTCATACAAGGCCTGGACGCTTCTAAACGATCCCCTGGGCTGGCGCAACGCCGGCAACAGTAACGTCAGGGGCAAGCCCTCGAGCGGTCCGGAATTCATCGACGGCGAGGTCATCATCGACTTTCAGGAAGCCTTCAACGCACACCCGTCCTGGAAGTACAGCTACGGCCTGCGGGCCGGCATGTGGTCCAGCGACGTCCGGACGGCGCGTGACAAGTTCCCTATCCTGCTGTGGTCGGACCGGTCCCGTTCCAAGCTGCTCTTCGAGTGGCCCCACATTGTCGTCGCTGACGATGACATTGACTTTCTGGAGGGGAAGGCATTCGGCAAGACGCATGATCCGTACGGGCCCAACGGTCTCGACAAGCCGCCACCCGAGGACCTTGTCCTGCTTCCCCGGCGATTGTGCGGCTATGGGCTCCGTGAGCGCAGGTTCCTCTATCTGGACGTCAAGCACGTCAAGGTCGGCCGCGAGCATGTCGACGCCTTCCGCTTCCTCCAGATCGACCCCAACAATCGGCGCATCATCCACTGCCTCCTGACGGATCACTTCAAGACCAAGCAGGCGAGGAAGACGCGCGAGATTGCGAGCCAGGACCCGATTCCCGGCAAAGGCCACAACCTCGTCTTCCTGCTTCACGGGCCGCCAGGAGTCGGCAAAACGGCCACGGTCGAGGCGGTGGCGCAGGAATACCAGAAGCCCCTATTTGCGATCACGTCGGGAGACCTTGGCTCCACGCCCGATGCCGTGGAGTCCTCGCTCACCGAGATCTTTCACCTGGCAAATGTCTGGGATTGTATCCTCCTGTTGGATGAAGCCGATGTGTTTCTGGAGGAGCGGGAGAAGAGCGACTTGAAGCGCAACGCCGTCGTGTCGGGTAAGTGGGCCAGTCCAAGCAAGGCACGATTCGTGCATCGTTCACTCGCTGATGCTGTAATTACCCCAACAGTGTTCCTACGGGTCATGGAATACTACAACGGGATCCTCTTCCTTACGACGAACAGGCCCGGCCAGCTCGACGAGGCCATCAAGTCTCGCGTCCACAGCGCGCTCCTGTACCAGACACTCAGCCTCCAGCAAACGCTCGAGATCTTCCACATGAACATCGAAAGACTGGAGCTCATCGAGAAGCAGCGCCGCAGCATTGCGGACCCGGCCCAGGGCTACCTCCAGGCAGACAAGACGGGCATCCTGGCCTTCGCCGAGAAGCACTGGCGACAGCACGAGTTCGACGAGCTGGGCCGGTGGAACGGGCGGCAGATCCGCAACGCCTTCATCAGCGCTGCGGCGCTCGCCCGCGGCGACCTGGGCGACAACGCCGGCAATGGGGGGGCAGCAGTCGCTGTGTTGACTGAGCGGCACTTTCAAGACGTCGCCGACAGCGTCACGGCCTTTGACAAGTACATGGCCCGAGCCCGCGGGGCCGTCGACTCGGAGCGCGCCCGCAACCGCTTTGACCGGCCCGATCACTTTGTGCTGGGCGAGGAACCCGAGACACCGGCACGCAACCGACGTGCGTCACGCAACTCCGCCGGGGCGCGTCCGTCTCTGAGCAATGCAGGCTCCGGTGCCTCACTGACGCCGACGCCCAGTCCGCGCCATCATTATGCACCCCTCCCTCCGTCGCCGACCTATTACGTGCAGCCAGCGCAGGCCGTACCGCCTCTATCTGCCACCGTCCAACAGCCATTCGGGGGTGGGTATCCCTATTCTGTTCAGGGATTTCAGGGGGCAGCGGTACCAGTGACGGTCTGGCCGCCACCGCCAGCACCACAAGTCGGCCTACAACCCTCGCCGCCGGCTCACCACGTACCCCCTGGTGCTGCTCAGGGGCAACAGTTCGCGGGCATGCCAGCCCAGCAAACCAGCAACGACACCGGGACGGGTGCCAGGATGGGCATGGGGACACAACCACTTCCCAGGGCTCCCGATGGTTCTAATATTTTGCAGGCCCAGGCTGGTCCGCACATTGAGTAAGGGGGGACAAGCTTCGGACCTACCGCCGCGCGGCGGCGCAGGGGTGCGTGCAGAGTAGCGGAACGGCTGGCGGATTGTCCAGTCTCTCGATGCCCGAGTCTTCCTAAATCGGGCTTCAGGTCTTTTTTTGTCCTGTAATGGTATTCATCTCCGACTCTATTGGTTATGGAGGAGTGCGTGGTGGATGTCCAGGTGACTCAGGGGCTGGCCGTGACCCGATTCGGCTCGCCGTGCGGCGAGCCAATCCGAAAACAGCAGGACAGCGAACTTGGGGGCAGGATTTATTCGTTTCCCTCTGCCAGTTTCCTCAGAGATTCCCAAGATATCCAACGACCTGTCATCTCAAGTCACGGAACTCAACCGAAAACAAACAATGTCGGCCATCCCCCCCTCCCGCCCCGACATCGTCGCCTTCATGGCCGCCGCCTCCTCAGCACTAGGCCGCCCCCTCCCCGCGCCAAAAGACGTCTTCAACTTTGGCGGCTCCTCCCCAGCCGCCGCCGACGAGCGGCTCCTCCTCGCCGTCCAGGGCAAAAAGACAGCCACGACATCCTGGCCGGTGCCGGACCCGCTATACTGGGGCGTGGGCGACCTGTCGGTCATTCTTGACGGCAAGGGGACGCCGAGGGCACTTATGCGGACGACGTCCCTGGTTCAGTGCAAGTTTCGCGATGTTGAGGAGGAGTTTGCGCTGGCTGAGGCGGAGGGAGACTATGAAGCTTATCGGACGGGGCATATTGAGTTTTATGGGCAGCAAGAGGGCGGAGAGCTGTTTGGAGAGGATAGTGTGGTGTTGTGTGAGCGGTTTGAGGTTATTTACTCTGCGCTGGAGGGTAGGGGAGAGGACAGTGCCAGTCAATGAGTGGCAGATGGCGAGACGGACACGTCGTGTATGAATTATTAGCTCTTGTTCTGGGTATCCGATTCCTAACAGTCCATCCATGGAAACAGAAGAAACCAAAATCATTTCCAACGGTGCAAACTCTTACCGAAGCACCGGCACCAAACGCCTCCAATTCCCTCCCGAGCGAAATAGACAAGTACCTGAACCCCAGCCAACATTAACTTGCCGGGGCGTACCGGGACGGCACAACAGCTGTCGGCCCGTACACAACAATAGAACCGTTGTCAGCCCGCTTGGCAACCTTGTGGTTACATTGCGAGCAAAAGTAGTTTGTCTCCTCGAACCAGCCGGCGATGCAGGGGACGCAGGCCAGGAGGACGCAGAGCATGCAGCACAGTACGCCGGCGACGCTGGGAGATGGTCAGTACGCCAAATAGACCCGGAGACAGAATTGACAATGAGCTCACATCTGCATCGGTGTTCCCTCTTTGTCGAGCCTGGTCAGAGTCCGTCGATGGCAAAAGGGGCAATCGATCCACTGCGGGTGATCCCCAAGTTGATCCAGGGGTACGACGCCCGGGACTTGCTGAGGTGTCGTATTGAGGTTTGCGGGCATGTCTTTGACGGCAATTCCTTCCGGTGCTGCTGTCTCTGGGGAATAAGCCGGGGGTGCGGGCTCGATGCCCTGCGTAGCAGGCTCCGGCTGTTGTTGAAGGGCTTCTTGGTCTTTCATGGTGTTGGGTTGTGTCGAGGAGGTCATGGTGAAGGTCTGGATGTCACTCTCAAGGACAAATGCTAAGTACTTAATATTCTTCCGCTTGTCCATCAGGAGGAAGGGGGATTTTATAAGCTCGGACTTTGTCGAACTGCGCCGTCTTCGTAGGGTTCGCCGTCACGAGACGTGACAGGCCACTGGATGTGGCTTGGTTGAGGACCATGGCTGCATCCGGCAGGTCGAACCACAGCCCGACCCTGTGGTGTTACTTGGGGTCAATCGCCCCTATTACCGTAATACTCGGCCAGGCTGATTACGAGTCTGCGACAAAACCTGAGAAGAGGCCTCTCACTTTGTCCCGCCAGTGACAGTGCTTACCCTTGGCACGAGACTGCCTCGTGGCTTATGGATGCGACAGCGCAATCACAACGCGCTCCACCGTCAGGGGCACAGCTCAAAATTCGGTGGCCATAAGCAGGCAACCGAACAACCAACGAGCCGCCCTCGGTAAAATGCAGCCCATTTTTCACGCTCAGCCTGCTGCTGCGTCCTTGACCTCAGTGTAACCTCGAGGCTCACGAACTGACTGTGCCTTCACCGCCTTGTAATTGCGTGTCGTGAGGCTGTGCGGCAGACCCAAAGGCCTGGACGCCTGGAGTTTATTCGGACAGGCTTGCCTGCAAAAAGCACCGAGTATTTGACCCATGGGAGTCAAACTATTGTCGCTCGTGCAAGAGACTGGCGCGTTGCGAAAGTAGAGGTGACATCATCGGCGCGACGCGTCTCTCTGGCTTCAGGTGCTTGTGGTCGGGTGTCACTGGTGTGCCACGGTTGTCTTGGCATTTGCGGAGTCTTCCAAACATCCAAACAGCCATGACATCATGGCGCTCAATGTTCTTTTCAACCTCCCATGAGGCCCAATGCTTCCAAATGCTCTAGACTGATCACAGCCAGCAGATCACCCATTTCTCGACACCACCAACTACCATGTCGGACATCCTCGAAGCTATCAAAGACGCCGTCAACCCCAAGCGGCGCGAGCAAGCCACGCACGAGACCTACGACCCGCACAAGCGCGGACCCTACCCCGACCAGCAACCGGCCGAAGCCCAGAACCCGGGAAGCGCCGAGCAAAGCGACCTGAGCAGCACCGCCGGCGGCCAGCGCAGCGGTTCCCTCACAAGCCAGACCCTCAACACAACCGAGCAGTCCTCCGGGACCACGGCGGGGCCCGACCGGTCGCCCAAGCTCGCCAGCAGCGCCGGGTACAGCGCCCCCGAGGGCACCTACGGTCCGCACAAGTCGCGTGTCGCCAACGCCCTCGACCCCCGCGTCGACTCGGACAGGGATGGCAACCCGAGTCATGGGGTGAGCGACTACGGTGGTGCGGCGGCCAAGCCGGTTCATAAGGAGGGGGTCAAGTACGGCCTGTCTTAACTCTGGAGACTGGTGGCCTTCCTCGGAGGGCGAGAGAGACACATAAAGGATAAAGGCAAGGCAAGCTGCAGCACTAGCAACATGGCATTGAGGCGCAGAGAGGAGTTGGGCGTTGATCTGGCTTGATGTATCCATACACGACAATGCCGCACTGGCACAATACACCCGGGGTCCAGGGCATGTCCCTTCCTGGCTTCTCACGCCCTTCCTCCCCTACACGCAAGGCCCGTTGTGAAGGACGGTATGCGCCGGCGTCCGGTCGTCCACAAACGGAATCTGAACGAGAACAGTGGGCTCGTCGCTCGGAAACTCGGTGAAATGGCCCTTGATGGTGCTCGCCGACTTGAGGTCTGCGGCGATGAGCACCGACGATCGGAGAGTCCCGGGCATGAAATATGCGACGTTTGTCTCTGGCCGCTCTTTGTCGTCAGGGACACACTTCGAGGCGTTGGGTACATCGCCGATAGGCGCGGGTGCCGTAATCCTGATGAGGCCGTTCAGGACGATCGAGAGCCTGCCACCGGACAGTCAGCCATGCCGGCCATACCCTTCCCTTGCCCTTTGGTGAGACTGGGATTTTCTCACTGTACATGCGGCGCCCACGCCTCTCCCACGGTGGTCCGTGGCTCGATCTGCGACCACGTGGCCACGGTGGTGTTGCCGACGGCGTAGTTGACGGCAGACATGTAGTCGACCGGGACCGACGAGAGCTGCCAGCATTCGATCACCGAATACCCGTCGCGGGAGGAGAGGGCTGTGATGTTGAGGGACAAGCCAGACACGGCAGCAGTAGCATGGCTTGCGGCGAGAGAGAGGAAGACATGACGAGAGTTCATTTTGGCTTACCAGCCAAAGTCTGCACGAAGAATCAGTGTGTGTTTGGATGCAAACATGAAACAAGAACAGCGTGGAGAGCAATACCCGGCTGATTCGGCCCCAGTTCGGCCTGTGTCACCTCGGCGGCAGAGCCAGCTGGAGGTTGGGGAGGTCCGGCTGCCTGAGAGCTTCCTCTTCTCGTCGCTGTGACACGTGGTCTCTTACGACTCGGCAATTCCAGTTCTCTCTTGTGAAGTCGGCAAGAACAAGGTCAGGTGGATACAAACTCGAACATTCCTCGACACGCAGGCTTGCGCTCTTCCTTTGAAGCCCTCTGGCCTCTTGGGCACACACGGCTGGAACCAAGCACAGTTCCGACCTCGCCATGCTTGCCGGCTCCGTACGGTTTCTGGCCGGGGTCTCTTACAACCTCAGAGGCCGTGTTGAAATCGATGAGAACAATCTAGTTTGATTTGCCGTCCACCAGGAGTTTACGGTGGGCAATGTCTCATCTTGGTGGATGATGCCTCCTTTGGGGTTCATGTGCACCATGCGCAACTGCTTCAGCTACGTACTTGAGCTCGAGTTGGGGCCTGAACTAAAGCGGCACTCTTGCGACGGACTGGAACCGATATTTCGGGATTGTGGTCAGCTTACCTCGTCATGTCGGTTGTCGATGGGAGCAGCCCAAGAGAGGAACACACCACTATTTCAGCTGTTGGCAGCTGGCGGTGCCACTCGATCAATGCATCAACCCGACCACTGCCAGCTGTCTCGCACGACTTCCTCATCATACGATCATTCATTCATTCTCATCCAACATCATCGCAAAACCTGCATGCGCCCGTTCAAAAGACCCGGAGCCATCCGCTCATTATTCAAGCTCGCTCAGACTCACAAAATGGCATCTCAACCGACCGCCGCGAGCGAGTGGAAGAAGCGCGCCGTCGTTTCGTCCTTTCTCCTCAAGAACCACGACGGGCAACCCCGCGTGGCGCTCTTTCAGCGCAGCGACAAGGTCTCAACATACCAGTAAGCAAAACACTACTAATTTCCCCACCTCCCACGAGATACTGACTCAGCTCAAAGACACCACCTAGCCCCAATCTCCGGCACGATCGACCCCTCCGACCCCTCGCCCCTCGCAGCCGCCTGGCGCGAGATCGCCGAGGAGACCACCCTCACGCCAGACTCTCTAACCCTCCTCCGCCAGGGCAAGGCCTACACCTTCCGCGACGAGTCCATCCGCCGCGAGTGGACCATCTTCCCCTTTCTGTTTCGCCTCAGGACGCCCAAGGCCGAGCAGCAGATCCGCATCGACTGGGAGCACGAGGCGTGGGGGTGGCATGATCCTGACGTTGTCATCAGGGATGATACGGTCGGCAATTTGCGGCGAGTGCCCCGTCTGGCTGAGAGCTTGAAGCGGGTGTGGTTTGAGACGGATCTCGGACCGAGCGCCGGGAAGGTTCTGTCGGACGGCCTCGAGAAGCTCGCTCACGACCATGAGAGCGGCGCGCGGCAGCTGGCGGGGGCTGCGCTGCAGACCCTGCGGGATGTGGCTGCGCAGATGGACGCTCCTAATGGTGATGGCTCGGTCACGACGGAGGACTGGTGGGCCAGGGTGCGTTTTGCGGCATGGCATCTGTGCAAGAATGGGCGAGAGAGCATGGGCGCCGCCATCATGAGCGTCCTGCTGGCCGCGCTTACGGACATCGAGAAAGTGATGCAACGGGAGGAGCAAGGGCCGTGGCGCGAGCATGCCCTGAGTGCACTGGACGTCCGGATCGCCGCCCGGCAAAATTCGGCCAGGCTCGTCTCCCAATCGTTTGTCAAGTATCTCGAGAGGAACTTCGCTTCAAAGCGGACTTCGCACGAGCCGGTCACTATCCTGACCCTGTCCGAAAGCTCAACCATCCGCCAGGGCCTCCGGCACGTTGCCGAGTCAGGCTTCATCCTGGACCTCCGGATACTCGAGTCCCGACCGCTGTATGAAGGCGTCTCGTTGGCGGGAGACCTCGCCGATGACCTCACAACAGGGCCGCCTTACGCAGGAAGTTCACCACACAACTTCACCATCTACACAGACGCCTCGGCCGCCCTGGCAGCCTCAGGCCTGGACCTAGTCGTCCTCGGAGCCGACCGCATCGCCCAGTCAGGGGCAGTCAGCAACAAGACCGGCTCGCTACCCGCCGTGCTAAGCGCAAAGCACGTCTCCCCGACCGCCAGGGTTGTCGTGGTTGGCGAGTCGGACAAAATCGCGCTGCCGGGACGGCCAGAAGACCACGCCATCGAGGCCAACGACCCGTCCCAAGTCAGCCGGGCCTGGCTGGGCGAGTACAACAGCCAGCGAGTTCGAAACGCAGCGTCGGCAATCCAAGGGGCGCATGCATCGTCAGATGGAAGCAGCTCGGTCAAAACGGAGGTTCGCAACGTCTTCTTCGAGTGGGTGCCTGCTGACTTGGTGGACGCATACGTGACCGAATCGGGGGAATGGACCACCGAGCAGATCGCGCATCACTCGGAGAAGCTCGAGGCCGAGGAGAAGAGCGTCTTTGACAGCTTGTAGGGCCATCACCACGGACAGACCGAAACAGCGCTTGCTCTCATACGAAGAGAAAAGATCATGGTATCTACCCGCATCATCGAACCCAGAATCCGTCCCAAACCGCGTCCGACTAGGAAAGAAAAGTACTGTAAAACTGCATGTAGTCGGCCTGCCACCAGCACGACATGGTCTGGTACATGGCCGCCACCCTCTGGTACAACGCCCCGTGCTTCCCCTGCTGTCCGGGGTCCTCTGCCTCGCCGTTGACGGGAGCCGAGCTGTCATTGCTGCTCTGGTCCATCATGTCCGCCGCAGCCGCCTCATCCGGCAGCAAATCACGGAGGGCACCTTCATCGGACAAGAGAACCTGCTTGGCGTTCGGGTCGTGGATCGGGTTCCGCAATCGCTGGGCGAGGAACTTGAAGTCATGCAGAACGCGCGCGCAGTCCTTGGCGTACTCGCTGCCCGTCTCCGCTTCTGTGTCGAACACCTCGATGGCCCATCCGACATCGTCCTGATCCTGTGTCCTCAGGTTCACAAACACCATCTGGTGCATGATGAGGACGATGGCGGCGTTGAAGATATTGTGCAGGTCGGGGAGCAGGAGCTTCTGCCGCGGGCTGTGGAGCCGCATTAACCGACCCAGCCGCAGGTTGCGCCGCGCGGCGTCGCTGCAGGCACGGATCGGCTCGAGGTGCGGGTGACTCTCGATGTCGAACGGCTGGTTGTCGCAGACGATGCTGGCGACGGCCTTCCAGACAGCCATCAACATAGCGGGGCGGATCGCCAATATCACGAGCTGGCTCGAAGGTTAGCAAGACTCCGCACGCAAATGGCGACCAGCGGACTCACCTGGTTGTAGCTCATGTGCAGAGACCAGCATGCCCGGTCGTGCCCGAAGCTGTCCGCGCCGGTCAGCAGGCCGGCAGGGTCCTGCCCAAACGAAGCGGCCTGGGTGAAGAGATCAACAGGGATGAGCGTCAGGGGGTCCGCCGGGAGCTGGAGGGAGGGCGGCAAGTTCGTCTGCCACTTCCTGAGCATCTCCAGCGCCTTGCCGACGCGGACCGTTGCATGAGTGAGCAGATCAGGCAGCCCGGCCTCCCTGTAGCTGCTATAGACGATGTAATCCGAAATCTTACAGAGCTCCACGTGCGCACGCAGGCCGGCCGGCGACGGAAGCCCTCTTCCCTGTCGTTAGCATATGTGGACAGGAAAAGAAGGGACTGCCAGGGGTACATACGGGCATTCTCGGGGGAGAGGAAGCGTGATGGCGTCGTCCGGGGTCGTGGGAGGCCGGCCCATGACGCACCCAAGCCACCTAGAAGGCGTCAGTCATGGGCTTTGAGAGACAAGCGAGCGGAGCTTACCTGTCAAGAACGTAGACAGTCCAGAAGGTCCGCACACCAATCTCGTTGCCAGAACCTCCTTTGTGCAGGCCGTGCATGACGCTGATGGTCATGGCATTGCTGATGGCCATGTAGGCTGCGTCTCGGCGGTTGTTCTCGATCAGGTACAGCGCCATCAGGGCCAAGACCGCGATGTCGGTGATGGTGTACGTGGTGCGGTCGAGCAGGTTGCCCAGCAACGAGCGGGCCCTCGCAAAGTACTCCTCTCCCAGCTGGCCGTCCACAGCAGAGCCGGGATCCCTGAGGTTCAGCATGCGAGCGAGGGCGAAGGCGGTGTGATATAGAGCGAGAGGGCGGTGGTGCGGCCCTGGTCGTTTCGAGTCGCTGGGGCCCTGCGTGCCCGGCAGCGAAGCAAGCGAGAGTATGGCCTGGACATCGTCAAAAGGCCAGAACATGATGCCGCCACTGGGAAAGGCGCCGTTGCCATCCTGGATGAAGTAGCGGGCCTGCGATAAGGCTGCGGCCATCTCGGCCTCCAGGGGTAACGCCAGGGGGTCAACAACCGGCGGCACTACCATGGGGTGGGAGTCGTGGGTCTGGTACTGGCCGACGGAGGCGAGAAAGGCGGCACCCGCTGGGTTTCTTCCCGAGGCGCCGTCAAGCACCTTGGCCAAGGGCGTGGCAGTGAAGATGAGCTCCTTCAGCGTGTCGAGGAAGGTCGCCCCGGACGTCTCACCGAGATATCGAGACGTTCCGGCGGGGTCGGCCAGCATCCTGCCATCGATGCCGCCCAGCCGCACCACGTGATGCGGACCGCCAGTCAGGGGAGGCGTGCTCAGGGTGGTGTCGCTGCGAGAAGATGCCGAAGGCGGAGTGGCCTGCTGCGGCGGTTCCGGCCCGTGGTCGCCCCGCTCCGTGGCGGCCAGCTGGCGCTCGAGGGATGCGCACCGCCGCTGCAGCGATTCCAGCTCGGCCCTGGGGATGGTGACCCTCTCGACGGGCTCCGGGTACAGGCATTCGCGCTGGGCGCTGGTACACTGGCGGCATGGCCGCTCGCCGCTGCACTTGATGCGGCGCACATTGCAGCTATTGCAGCTGCGGTTATGAAGAAGGGGTGTTAGATAGACTGGTTGTTCCAAGCAGGAATCATGACGATCGATGTCAGCAGATGCTGTCTACTTACGCGGTGGCCACACGCTTCCGCTCGTCGGGCGCAACCTTCTTCCTGCGGGGGTTGACAGGGAGGCGGTGCAGCGGCGATGGCGCCGAGATGGATGGGACGTCGGGGTTCGCAGACGGGTTCGACGGCCTGGTCATGTTCTGGCATCTGGTTGCGGCGGAAAATCGGCGTGGTCGACAAGACTCGACGTCGCGGCAGATGGGTTTAGGGTTCAAAGTTTAAGCTTTCGGTGTCTGTACCCGTGGTGGAGGAGAAGAATGGGGCGAGGTCGGGTGACTGGGCGGGGGAGGAATCGAGTCGAGGCGCCTGGGTGGGGCACACGGCAACCTCCATTAGCCCCTGCTCCTTGTGCAGCTCCACCCCGCAAAACGCGCAACTCGTTGTGTCTGATTGGCCGGCATCCCAATCATCGACCGATCGATAAGGCATCTCGGTGGAGCTGTTGCAAATGGCTCGCAAGGCAGAAGTGGGGGTCATCTCACCGGGCCCGGGCCGCGACCCCCAAATCTTCTCCCCTTTGCACACACAGCAACAGAACGATCGCAATGAGACTGATGGACGCGTCAAAAATCGCTGCCGTCGCCCATCCACAGCTTGCATACAAACCATCACTCGCAGTCCGCATAACTATCGCACTTGGCCCGGCACCTGTTCGGCGACTGCGGCGTACCAGTGCAGGTGGTCTGGTACGCCGCTGACCCTGCTCAAGGGCCGCCCTGGGCTGCCAAGGCTGCTGTGACAAAATCCATCAACTCCCGTCACTTGTTGGCCAAGAGGACACTTGATACCGGAACCCGGGGGGACCAGGGTTAGGGCTGTGGCACTCACCCTCTGTGGTGGGGTGCCCTCTGTAGATTAGATAAGGTTGCCCCGCGCCCCGCATTGGAAGGTCAACTTCCAATGCAGGATCGCGAGCTTCCTTTCCACATCATCTACCTATTCAGTCTTTTTCTACCGCTTCCGCTGCGCAACCATGATGCACTTGTCTTTCTGCATCAACACTGCACAGGTGCGTGTACAGGAACTGCTCAAAGTGCACAAATATCGGCAAGGCGGCCATCATGTTCCACTCGCTCCAGTCAAATATGGGTCCTTGCTAACGCCCCTTCAGTAACACCTCCGGCAGCTCCCGTCAGGCCCCGTCCCATACACGTCCACCTTTCCGTCGTCCCAGGCCACAGCACTCGGCTTGGAGTCGACATTGCCGCCCATGTACTCCCAGTCAGGGGTCCATTTGTCCTTCTCGCACACCTTCCGGTACACGGCATTGTCGTCGCCCGTGATGTACACCTCCATCTTGCCGCCATACACCACCACGTCCGGCGCCTTTCCGGTCTTTAGCTTGCCGCCCATGGTCTCCCAGGCGCCCCAGCCCGTTTTCTGCTTGTACGTCTTGTGCCAGCAGGCCCCGTCCGTCCCCTTGACAAACACATCCATCCGGCCGTCCCACGCGCACGCCGCTGGCTCTCCGTCCACGGAGCCGCCCAAGCTCTCCCACTCGCCCCAGCCGGAATCGTACTTCTTATGCCAGGCCAGGCCGTCCCCGCCTTTGCAGAAGACGCTGGTGTGCCCCTTGCCCCAGCTGACAGCCTTGGGCGGGCCGTCGAGATAGCCGCCCACATTCTCCCAGCCGTACCAGCCGCCCTGAGCCTCGTCGTACCTGCGGTGCCAGCACTGGCCGTCGTCGGACGACACGTAGACGCTCACGTGGTCCTGGCCCCATGAGCAGGCCGACGGGTAGTGCTTCATGCTGCCGCCCATGCTCTGCCACTTGCCCCAGCCGCCGCCGCCCGTGTCGTAGGAGCGGTGCCACGCCTGGCCGTCGGTGCCCTTGCAAAAGACGTGCATGTTGTCCTTCTTGCGGCTGCATGCCGCCGGCGCCGAGTCGAGCGAGCCGCCCATGTCCTCCCAGGCGCCCCATTTCCCGTTGTCCTGGCTCTTGTGCTTGCAGGTTCGGTCCTTGTCCATGCAGTAGACGTCCAGCCGGGACCCGCCCCAAGAGACGGGCGCCGGATGCCACATGGCGTTGCCTTGGAGGTTTTCCCACTGACCGGTCGTGGCCCGTTTGGGCAGAGACGGCTCGGTCACGGGAACAGAGGATGCTGGCGGAGTGATGGACCGTCTGGCCGGCAGGTTGTTGAAGAACTCTTCGGTGTGCAACCCTGGTCTCCTGGCCAAGAACCCGCTGCCATTGCGAGGCATGTTCCAGTCGAGCTGGCTGGCCCGTGGTTCGAGGTGGAACGACTGGGCTCCATGCTGGGGAAGCGCCAGACCCAGGGTAGAAGCAAGCAACAAGACAAGTTGAAACGAGGGCATCATAGGGGTGGAGTTCTTCACAGATGCGTATTTGCTTGGACAAGTTAATGATTCTGACTATCCGATCCAGGATGGATAGACGGGGAACAGTCGATCTCAATGGATAGGTATTAATAGGAAGTGGCTGCCACCATTGTCGGCTATGAATCGGGACCGGACCCTCAAGCAGCGCCTGTATGGAGACGGGAGCAATCAGTAGGCTTGGAATACAAATCATCTCAAGCAGGGAGGCAGATTCTATTCTGTCTGCACTCCATGCGCCGGCTTCTTCGTATCCGATGCAGGCTTTCGGCCATCTCGACGTCCGGCAACCCTCAAACGGCAGACGGTGCGACGCTGCTGGCACAGTTGCGGCGGCTGGGAGGCCATAATGACATCGGCCATCAAGTTGTCTTGCGGTGTACGGCATGGTTGTACTTAAGCTCCAGCTAGCCAAGGGGTCTAGGCCTGGGGATGGACTCCCGCCTGCAACCCACGATCACGGAAGCTTGCTTGCCCGGGGACGGCTCATGCGGCTTGTGAGCTTTGTGGGCAATCATATGGCAAACCCGAACCTGGTGTTGCTGGTGATGGGACACCTCGAAGCTAAAGAGGTAGTACCTAGCCATCCCGACGGTTGTTCCCCGCATCTTGGGCCTGTTTAATCTAAACGCTCTCTGTTTTGCCTATTTCTATGACATGAGGGCTGGGGCAACACATGATCCATGCGCCGGAGAAGATCGATGTAAAGTACACCATGATGATTGGGATGGTGCAGGTGAGTGTCCTTCAGCGAAGCCAGAACTGCCTGGCACTCGGCGGGTAATTGGCCATGTTATGCAACAGTCTGTTCTCGACCAGACGGACTAGGACTGTAAGCAGGGCTACGTTCTGAAGAGTTTCCAGTGACTTGAGCAAACTTAAGGGACAATCTGAAGTAACACATCTTGACATGACAGGGTTCAGGTTCTGAATGCAAACGTAAGGTGATGTTGTCTCTTGCTGCCGACGTTGACCTTAAGGTAACTCTCACTATCTAAATACCATTGAAGGCTCGAACAATTGATGTTGGAAACACCCGTTTGCTTCATGCTGTCACGAGTCACGAGTCCCAACCCTCCCTCACTCAGGAGCCCAATGCCTCCTCCCAAACTCGTGGTCGTGCTTCCCAACAGCCTCGGCAAAGTCCCTCAAGAACCGCCACCGCACCCTATTCTGCCACCCCTTCTCCGCGAACGCATTCATCGTGCCATCCGGGAAGAAAGGCACATGGTCCAGCAACGCCTCGTCGTGGGCGGCGGCGACAAACACATTTTCATGCGCGTCCGCTTCCTGCAGCTTCTCGACCGTCCGCAGCAACTCGTCTCGGTCGTGGTTGAAGCACTCTTCCTTCTTCTCCGCCTTTGCGGGCTCAAAGATGGGTCCGCAGGCCGGTCGGCCGCGCTCGGCAAAGAGCGAGTCGAAGAGAGTGCCGGGGCAGGGATAGTGCGACTCTATGGGGTGGGGGTCCGGCGCAAACGGGTCCGGGAGGATGTCCTTGGGAAGCGGAAGGTACTTGCTCGGACGGAGCTCGCCCGGGTGGTGGATGGCGTCGCCGGCGAGCAGGACGAAGGACGGCGGGCTGGCCGTGACCCGCGCCAGCGCGCTGATGTGGCCGACTGTGTGGCCAGGCGAGTCGAGAAGGTAGAACGAGCCGTCGCCGAAATAGTCGAGGGCGCGGAAGCGGCCGATGGTGAGGCATTGGAAGGTGTGGTTGCCGGATTTTCCTGTGTCAAAGTCCAGCTCGATCAGCTGCCGGTTAGCCAGGTCGCTCTCGAGGATGGGCGAGTTTGGGTCTGTGGGATATCCTGGAAGCAGTGTCTTGAACCCTGGGCCGACGATGAGCGAGGTGCTGGACGGAAAACTGTTGGGGTTGCCGGTGTGGTCGAAATGATGATGGCTCCAGATGATGGCCTCGACCTTGTTGGCATCGGTGCCAGCGCCCTGGAGAATCTCGCTGACGTCCTTTTCCACGTGCAGCGTCCATCCGAGGCCCTTGATCTGAGACAGCACCGCCGGGCTCAGGTTCTCCCAGTCCTTGCGGATCCCCAGGTCGAAGATGATGGAACGGTCGAGGCCAGGGTGCCGCACAAGGAAGGAGAAGACGGGAAGACCCAGCCAGTCGTAGCCCTCGACGGGCGGAATGACAAACAGCCGCGGTGAGACGCCTCGGATCGTGCCGGTAGTGTCCACGATGGACACATCGACCGTGTGCTGAGAGGGCGGGATTCCCAGGTCAGGGGCGCTTTGAAAGGTTTCGGCCATTGTAGGGGAAGGGTCCGTGAGTCTGGCAATCGAGGACGTTTCGTCAATCGCTGTGCCTTGGATTTGAAAACGGGACGATTCGAGTTGGGCGTGCCGGATGCCCGTATCTCCTTTATGGTGTCGTCAGACGTCACCTGTCCGGACGGCCCCATCGACCTGGGTGGCACCATCCTGGACGCGGGCCTAGAACCCCAGCACCAGACCATCCATGTTTGTGGTACAAGATGGCAATCGCGACGCTGTTGCGAGCAGCTCGTCATATCTTCAAGGGCCTTTGCGCCTTCTGAAAACTGCCCAGTTGCAGTGATGTGCCATTTTCCGTCACGGTGGCACCACACCAGCTCTTGCCCGCGGAAATTGATTTGAGGGCTTCCAAGTCTTTGATCCGTATGAGCTCAAATCCGATACGGCTCACGCTGCAACACATAATCCAGGACAGCATTCGGATTGTCCTCAAGCCAGGCAATCTGCTTGCTCAGCCAGTGATACGCCGCCTCGGTCTTGTCGTAGTCCTCGAACCAGAGCTTGAACCAGCTCTGGAGGATCTCTGCCCGCTTCTCGGCAGTCACCTTGTCACTGTTGATAAACTCCTTGTACCGCTCGAAGCGGCGGCGCAGGTCCGGGAGGTCATCGGGCGCAATGACGATGGATGTTCTGTATTCATTGACCCACTTGAGCCCGTCCAGGATCTCATCCCCCAGGGCTTTGTACTCGGCAAGCGACGTGGCGGCGTATGCGGGACCATTCGAGTTGAAGTCGCCGTCGATATGGTGCCAGCCAAAGCTTAGCAGGGAGAGCATTTCTTCACGATGCTTTTGAAACATGCTGATGGCACCGGCTGACAGCTCCCTGGCTAGCCGGGCGGGATCTCGATGTGTTTTCAGGTAGCATCCGTTGCAGAGAAGAGGCCCGTTGCTGCTTCGCTGTGGGAAGCCGATCATTTCCCATTGGTATAATTTCCACTCGCCGAACGCGCTGTCCCTTTGCCAGGTGCCGCAGGACGGGCAGCGGACTAGGTACACGCTGAGCAGGATGCCGTGGGCCGATTCTCGAAGGGCTCTCCAGAGCCTGGGACGCGTTTCCGGCGGGGGCGGCTCGACAAGGCCGGGAAAGTGTCGGTCCCATCGGCTCCAGAACAGAGCCTGCCGGCTTACCACAACCGGCGCACCGACTCTGCCACGGCGGCCGTGCTGGCGCTGGCACTCGATGCACTTGCGCTTCTGACGGGCGGTGCCTGTCAGGTACATTTGGATCTCGCGCTCCGTGTCTTGGTCAGGCTGGGAAACGCGGTCGAAGAGGTGGCCAGGAAGTGGGTTAGCAAGCGCATCGTCTCGCTTCCAGCGAGCAATGCTGTCCCATCTCCGTTGCTCCTCTCTTTCCTGGGCCGCCCTCTCCTGGATCCGCCTCCATCGGGCGCCCGGCTCGAGCGGCTCCCAGTCCGTGATGACAGCCTTGTCCGCCTCGGCACTTCCCGGCGGGGGCTTGCGGTAGGGGCGGCGGAGAATGGCGTGGTTGTCAAACATCATGTGCGTCCGCAGCTTCATACAGCCGCAGCAGGCGTACTTGTTGGTGTCCCACTCGCTGCTGTCCCACGGCGGCGACAGCTTCTGGCTGAACTCGTCAAAGAGCGGCACGATGCCGCCATGCTCAGGCATCAGCTCGAGGGCGAGCAGCCGCTGGATGAAATCGTGGCGAATGGGGTTGATCAAGGCACGCCATGACTGCGAGGTTTGAGAGAGCGCAATCAGCGATATCGGGTCGAGGTGGCGCACAATCAGCTGCAGCACCTCTGGAGGGACATGAGTGTCGAAGAATGTGGACATTGACGCTGTCTGTGGTAGCCCTGTCCCGTTGCTGCTGCGAAATTCGATGTTGCGGCTGTTGATTGTTTTTGGTGATGCGGGGTTGAAGTTGTGGGTCTCGCTTTTTAATTGTGGGTCCGGAGTTCATGATCACCCAGCTAGCACCCGCCCAACATCAACAATGGATGGGACTGAGGGGACTCAAATTGAGCATCATGCCGGTACTCAGACCTTCAGCTGAAGTTAAAGCCGTAAGCGAATCTAGACTCGATACCTCAAGACAGGCGGAAACAGCCGCAGATCTGCCTCCAGGCACCAGCTTAACCTTCTGCAGGTGCCACAGCCGATGCGATAACCTGGACGGCGTGGCCAATTGACGACGGCCCAAACAGCCCCTCGATGGCTTGCAGTGCCGCTTACTCAGACCCGACGCGCAGTTCAAGATGGTGCCAAAACCGGCGAATGTCTTTGCACAAAGAGAGACATATGTGCCGCACTTCGACAGATATCATCATGTCCACCAGCTGCTGAGCGAACTTGAACCCAGCTCCAGGGCTGGGTCCGAACTCGAGGTTGGTTGCTGACGTGAGATCACCCCTGCTCCTGTAACCTCAGCCGCCAAACTTTTATCTCGACGCGTCGCCGATGAACCGTGTCTGGCAAGAACCCGGGCTGTTTTCCCACCCGGAGGCCTAACCTGACGACTTTCGGTTGCAACAGCGCTCTCCCTTCAAGGTTTGCAGACCACGACAATGGATCACCAAGCCGCAGCACAGCAGCCGGCGCAGTATTATCCGCCGCAGGACGCCCACTGGCAGCAGGAAAAGGTCGATCAGCTCCAGCAACAGACGTACGAACCATACCAGCTTCACCCCAACGATGTCGTCCAGCCTCCACGGTCCACCATCCTCAGCGTCACGCGCGGCGTGGCATTGAGCGTGCTGGCTGTCATCGTCTTTCTGCTCCTTATCGTCATCGGCTTGAGCGCGGGTTTGGGCGTCAGCCAGCGAGACCTGCACCAGGTGAAGGGCGAGCTCGAGGCAGCACAAGCAGCCTTCTCGTCCGTAGCCACCATGTATGCCTCGAACCCAACAGCTGAACGACCTGTCGACGTGCAAAGCTAACAGACTGCAGCGCTCCCACGACGGTATTGCCCACCCCGACGACCACAGCCGGTTCCGCGACGGCAACCGCCACAGTAGCGTCCGACGTGCAGTGCCCCAAGGTCAACGGCACCGTGTACACGGCGAGCACGGGCGGGAAGAAGTTCCGGCGCATGTGCGGCATCGACTACGGCGGCCAGGGCGAGGCAGTCGACATCGGCAACGTCAAGACGCGCAACCTGGACGCCTGCATCGACGCGTGCGCCTCGCGGGCCAACTGCACGGGCGCCGGCTGGGGCGTCATCGAGGGCGACGCGGGGCCGACGCATTCGTGCTGGATGAAGGCGAACCTGACAAAGTCGCACACGGCCACGCCTGAATGGGGGTTTGCCGTGTTAGTGCAGGCGGGCGAGTCGTAGACTGAGGAGGGCTGTGCTGTTGGTAGGACGAGACATGAATGCAGTTCACTCTCAAGCTTCAATTCGAAGGCTGAACGAGTCGAGTACCTTGCGGGCTCGGGCAGCCCGAAGTGAGACATGCAGGCCCTTTGTGTGGAGAGTTGGTGACCAGACAGGCACAACAGCCAGGGTTTCACTTGCTCAACTCTCCGCAAGATATCCCGAGTTGGGCATCGTCTCCCTGGCTGCAGCTTGCCCTGGCCATTCCGGATCCTTGGTCGAGCCGCGTCGTGGCCCGCGATCCGTGCGCTTGCCGCATGTTGTCGCTTCCCGTGCCGGCGCGGATGCGAAGCACTGACACCGCACCGGCCGGGTGGAAGGCAGAAAATTGTCAGAGAACCCGGTTTTCCTTTGGTCGGGCAAGCCAGTACCGGTTGCTGTTGCGCATTGCAAGCAATCGCTGGCGAACAATTTTGATTCTGTGGTAACTAGAGGTTTTTGCTGGGAAATGGAATCCTTCCAATAGTGTGGCTCCTTCACGTCGCACGAACCTGGGATCACCAGGGTCTTCCAGGTTGTGGGCCAGCAGTTCCGAAATCATGATTGTTGTTGGTCCTCGCTTGTTGGCCCACGTGTGAGAGAGAGAAATGCCTCACTGGCGAAAGCGAGCCAGGCAGCCCAGCCGCGGTGCCATCTGATGAACTTTTTCTGGAACAAGTCAGCGGAACAGGGCCAGGGGAGGGTTCTCCAGGAATTTTTCGAGCTGGGCTTGGCGCGGTGGAGTCGTGCTCTGACCCCACTCAGCACTTCACGCAGAAGGCGGGGTTGACACAACTTCATTGGCTGCTGGCTGCCCAATCGGCCCACTGTTCCGATCTTCCACGTGGAGCGTGCTGCTTTTTTCTCAGTCGACTGCCGGACTCGTCAACCGCTTGCTTGCCTTGGGTGAGCTTTTCTGTGGAATGTCGTGGAGCGTTGAAAGCTCGAATGGCAAACCTCGAGCTACGCTGACCATATCCTGTCTAGCTGATCAGACCATTGGCAGCTTTGGGAAATTGCGTCTGTGCATGCTCGACCAAGGTCTGCGGCCAAGTGGGTCTCCTTCCTGACCCCGGATCAACGTCCCTGCTTCCCGACTTTGGGTGCCTGGCCCGGGCTCGGGATGCCGACGACCCCGGTTCCAATTTGACAGCCTGCGCAGCACTGCAGGAAATCCCATCTCGCCACACAACCAACCGCATGCCGAGGAATGGCGCTGCATTTCAGCTCCTGGGCAGGATGCACTGAGCAGCACTCACGCAGGCTGTCAGGGGAAGACAGGCGGCGCAGCGACGGGAGTGTCGCGGTGCCAGGGCAGTCCCTTACTTACCCCTGCAGAAGCGCTGAGAAGGAATGCATTGGACGAGGCACAGGTCTCAGCGCAGTGACCAATCGACGCTCGCTGCCGGTGTCGCGTCCCATGGCGCTCTCGTCCTCGCCAAGGCACCAACAAGGACCCTCTTGCCGGATTTGCTCGTCGTCGACGAAACCGTTTCTCTTTCTGTCTCAGCACGGGCTCCGTTGCTGCGCGACAAGTTCCCAAGTCACACCGACGCCCCGCTGCTGTCATCCTTTCCAAGTTCTGGCCCTCGCGGGACGATGCAATATCGAGCAATCTGTCAGGTGGCCAAAATCCGCCCCCGGGCGTCCATCTCGAGGGAACCGGCCAGCGTCTGATTTGCGGTCCAGCTTCGGAGGCGTTTTGCATTTTGCCGTTTTAACCATCCGGGCCTCTCAAGTCCATTTGGGACGGGTATGCGCGTCAGATTCGCTTCATACCTAGCCGAATGCAATATCGAGACGACCAACAGCTCTTGGGACATGCCACTCATTTTGGAGCGGCTTCTTCAAGTCGCGGACGAAGGCCCCGCCCTGTCGTGGTCGTGGTCGCGTGTTGGCTGGGGACGGCGGGGCGGATCGCATCTCGGGAGGGTGTTGCTTTTTCGCCAAGGACGCGCCGCCTCTTCCCGCATTCCAGAAGCACCACCCGCGGCCACCTCAGGGACACCGGCGCCATTGACCGGGGGCATCCCGTCCGCTGACGCCCAGTCACATCTTGCTCGAGGACAAGCCTCGACTGTCAGCTCGATGCTCACTTTCGAGTGAGGGGAGGGACTCAGGCTAGGGCTCACCTGTCATCCGATGGACAGCCCCGGTGCGGAATCACGGCCATCTCTCGAGTCTCGAGTGAGTTCTGAGTCCGTGAGCTTTGCCTCTTTCCTTTTGGCCACCCGACAACCACTCGACGCAAGTCCTCGGGATGCATTGTCCGCATCGCCGTTTGGGCTTGTTGCCAAGTCCTCCGTCGCCCGACTACTGGCCAGCCCAGAACGCATTGAGTTTGGGTCACATCCACCATCCTCTGCCCTGCGGTGCCACCCCCGGACTCGCTCCCCAGTTCGGCCCACTCCCCGTCGACCCTGCCCCTCCTCACCGGGCCCCCCTGCCAGGGAACATTGACGACAGGGGCCATCCACACGACACTGCACAGGAAGCGAGACCCAACCGACACCATGTTGACAGGCGGGCTGGCCTGGGGTAGACGGGGTGGATCGCCGGGGCATCTGTCGCCCGGTCCAGGTATTAATGGTCCCTCACCTCCATCCACGCAGGGCTGCCGAGGACTCTTCCCCGGTTTCCGCCCTGTCGACTCGCCCGCCGATCTCAAACCGACTCCCGACCGAAGAACGACCCGGTAACTATCGACCCAAAGACAGAGGAGGTCATCGACGAGGGCCGCAATGGCGTCACGGGTCAGGCCGGACTCCACCGTCTCGGCGGACTTCGAGGTGGTCCACGAGACGCCCCGTTTCCAGAGGGTGTACTGGATGAGGGAGCCGCATTTGAGGAAGCTCTATGGGATGAGCGTCATCCTGATGGTGGCCTCGGCCACGACAGGCTACGATGGCATGCTCGTCAACACGTCGCAGCAGATAAATGCCTGGCAGGCCTTCTTCTTCGCAGACCAGGACGGACAGGACGCCGCATATGACAGCAAGCTCGCCATTCTCGTCAACATGTTCAACCTCGGCTCCATCGTCTCCTTCTTCATTACGCCCTACATCGCCGACAACTTTGGCCGCAAACCGGCCATCATTTTGGGCTGCATATTCATGATTGCCGGCGGTTTCGTGACGGGTTTTGCCAACGGCTACGGAAGTGAGTTGAGGCTCGGTCTCTCTCTGCTGTCAATGTTCACCGACTGACGCCTGCAGTGTTCATGGGCGGCCGTTTCGTCCTTGGCTTTGGCAACTCGCTCGCGCAGATGGCCTCACCCCTTTTGCTGACCGAGATCTGCCATCCGCAGCACCGTGGCCCCGTCACCGCGATATACAACTGTCTCTGGAACGCCGGCGCGCTGCTCGTGTCGTGCATCGCCTGGGGCACCCTCCACGTCGACAATGATTGGTCCTGGCGGTCCATCACGCTTGTCCAGGTGGTCCCGTCCATCATCCAGCTCTGCGGCATCTGGTGGATTCCCGAGTCGCCCCGATACCTGGTCAACAAGGAGCGCCACCAGGAGGCACTGCACATCCTGACCAAGTGGCACGCCGGCGGCGACCCGCACAACGCAACCGTGCAGTTCGAGTTCCGCGAGATCCGCGAGACGATCCGGATCCAAAAGGAAACGGAGCTCTCGACGAGTTACAGCGACTTTTTCCGTACGCGCGGGAACCGCTGGCGGCTGGCCATCATCGTGTCGCTCGGCGTCATCTCGCAGTACAGCGGTAACGCCCTTTTCTCCAACTACATGAACGACGTATACAAAGGCGCCGGCATCATCGACCAGGATAAGAAGCTGGCCCTATCGACGGGCAAGACCCTCCTCGACCTCATCGTCACCGTCGCCGCCGCCCTCAACGTCGACCGCTACGGCCGGCGGCCCCTATTCCTCCTGTCCATGGTCGGCATGGTCTGCTCGTTTGTTTTGTGGACTATCACGGGCGCCATCTACGGCAACTCGGGCGAGCAGAATTTGGTTGCCGGCTTTGCGCAGCTCGCCTTCATCTGGATCTTTGGCGTGTTTTACGACATTGGCTTCTCCGGGCTGCTGGTTTCCTACGCCCTCGAGATCCTCCCTTTCCATCTGCGAGCCAAGGGGATGATGATCATGAACATTACGGTGCAGGCCATGCTGGCCATCTCCAAGTATGTCTTGCGTTTGGCCCTACGTCTGCTTCTGTTGTCCCGCCCCCCTGAGCCCCTGCTGACCTTGCCCGCCAGTCAAACCAACAAGCTCGCGTGGGAGCGGCTGCCGCAACACTGGAACTTTATGCTCTTCTACACGCTGTGGGATTTCTGCGAGCTCGTCTTCGTGTGGCTCTTCTACGTCGAGACCAAGGGCCCCACGCTCGAAGAGATTGCGCGCATCTTCGATGGCGATGGCGCTGTCGCACACATTGACATGCACGAGGTGCAAAAGGACATATACGCCATGGAGGACCGCGACCACGACATGCTGCCGGGGCGAGCTCTTTGACAGTTGAGCATTTGTTTCTTTGATCTTGCAGGTTTGGAGTCTGGCGCCGGATTTGCCGAGCAGCGGAGTAGTTGTTGTCATGATACCTCGATGATACCATTCGTATTTAGTTACATTTGCTACGCTCCCTCTATGTGTGGTCTCCCTGTTGCTTTGGCCCTCAGCGTCACATCTTGCGGAGCTCCCTGCCCATCCGCGAGAATTGGCTCCGCCACATCGGCCCCGACGCGTCCACTACGGTCCGCACCCACTCATCCTCCCCGGTGGCCTCGTTCTTGACGCTTGCACTTCCTGCCCCCATCAGCTGGGGCTGCATGTTGATGTAGATGCTCTCGTATGCCCCCGCCGGCGCACCGAACGCCTCGTGGAAGATGCCAATGTGTGTGTGGGCCCTTTCCTGGAGAATCGTCTTGTTGAACCAGTCCCACGCGTGCCGGTGGACGCTGTCATGGGCAAAGCGGTTCAGCCCGTCCATGTCGCGGAAGTAGTAGATGATCAGAGCCGTGTTGTTGGTGGCCGCATCGGCGCCCTGCCACTCCGTCGCACCCAGGCACCCATACTCCCTGGCTCGCTTCAGCAAGTCCTTCTGGCAGAGTCGGAACTGCTCCGCGAACTCCTTGGCGCTGGGCGACAGGGCACCGAGCGGGTGGTTGAACCGTGCCCCAAGGTGGAACACGACAACGCCTTTCTCGCCTGGCGTCGACCCAAATGGAGATGCCTTCCCGGGGACGAGGGGGTCATAACTGGCCGAGGGGAGCTGCGCCGAACTACGTCCGGGCACCACGCTGAGTTTGGACGTATACCTTGCTGGCGAGGACAGGTCCGCGGCGGTGAGGACGACGGCCCGCAGGAGCAGGAAGACCAGCGGTAGCAGCGCGTAGCGAGCAGGGAGCAGGAGGGACAGCACGCCCTGGCCGAGACCGCCGAGCAGAAGCAATGTCGAGAGTGTGAAGGAGTCCTTGATGAGAGCCTGAACCGGTCAGTTGAGATGTTGCGCTGGAGCGAGATGACTTACACTGATTCCGGAGCCTGGAACCCGGTGCTGCTTTTTTGTGGGAGGGAAGACGGAGGTGAAGTTAGCGGGAGCCATGACGAATTGACGATCGCAGCCAAAATCTCCAGTGATACGATCCCAAGTCAACTTAACACAAGAAACGGGGCAGAATTTCGGGGAAGTTGAGCCACAGAAAACGGCCCGCCGGGAGTGCTTTGGGATTCGGACATACGCTCGCGGGGTCGTATAAAGCTGACGTGGCTGGCACAAAAGGTGGTGTGGTGAGATTTTGGGGGCCAAGCAGTCGCTTGTGTTATTTTACGTCCCCGACGCTGTTGGCTGGGCAATCACGCATGATGTGGGACAAAAGGTCCGAGTAGCTCGCTAGTTACTACTACTTTAGTACTGCGCTACAGCTGATCGAGTCCGACATGATGATACAGCTCGGACAGTCGGACTCGACCCTGTAAATACCGGTTTCCCAACATATAGTCATCAACACTGGGGGCTCAGGGGCTGTGGAATTCCTGCCGTGCTTCTCAGCCCCGCCGGCCACAGAGAACTTCGGTCCGCACTTGCGGCGCCGCCGTGATGCTTCTCAGCGACTCCATCGCTGCCTCCTCCTTTTCCAGCATGCTGAACCGCGGCGAGGCATGAACTGAAAGCAACAGGGTCCTTAGCTCCGGAATTCCACGGCAAATTTCATCCAGTGCCTGCAGCTTCCTCTCCCACGACGCGTTCATCTTGCGTAGCCATGCTGATGCGGTGCCCTTGTCCGCGGCTTCGTCGCTGTACAACCTGCGATTGGCGTAGAGCATCACCTGAAGGTGGCGCACAGGAAGATGACGCGTCATTTTGGTGAACACTCTCAGAGTCGCAAGGTCGTCGAAGCAGAATGTCCATAAGGAACAGGTTTCGACATAACTGGGCCTGTTAGCAGAGTCAAAATTAAACCTTGTCCGGGCTGGTGTTTTCCGTACATTTGTCGGCACGTCTTCATCAGAGCGAGCGAATCCTGGTGTGGGCTGAAACCCAGAGCCTGCGCCTGCTCAAAGAAGCTGTTGTTGACCCCAAGACAGCACCGAGAACCGCCTGTCGATATCCACGTCGTGTCCACCGGAGGCCTGATGCATGGAAAGTGTTCGAAAGACCTGGATGTCGCGTTCTCGCCGCTACTTTCGACTGGAATTGAAGCCGGCCGGACCCAAAGGCGGCAGCCTTGGGGCATGACGAATTGGTATATACGGAAGCGCACCTCGAGCGGCAGACGTGTGAAGAACGGCGAGTGTTGGTCGGTGAATGTACTGCCTTTGCCCTTCAGGCATTCCACGTCGATGATCCGCTCCCGGGCGGTGTCCCATTCCAAGTCCCGCGAAACTTGGGCACCCTTTACCCCATGTTGCTTCCCATGGCCGTTTTGCAGTCGAGCTTCTCGTCCACAGATGGATCGACAGGAGTCCATGGCGTTCTCGAGGAAACTGAATCGAAGAAGGATGCGCCAATGTATGTCCTGCTGAGTTCATTGTGTTTACCAAGTTAAAGTACATGGAAGAATCCCGCTGCCTAGTCTAGTCGTCCAGGCATCTATCTCTCAGGGAGGTAAGCGTGACAGGTTGCCGTGTCATTTCTGAGACAGGCAGCATTCTGTGATGTAAAAGCGCAGGGTGAGAGAGCTGAACCCGGGGCTGTTTTGACATGTTGCCGAGCTGTGTCGAGAACGGAGACTGAACTGATGCGAATAGGGGAACTAAACAGTCCAGTTCTCAAGAGCTTGCAAGAACTGTGGCAGAGCTAGGAAAAACCTGAAGTAACATCTCAAGGACAGCAGTCTTGAAGTTTCTAATGCTTAATACAGCTTAGGGCTACTCACGAATTTGTACGGATCCAAGATAATTACAGGAATGCACAACTTGAAATGCATAAGTTGTCTGACCTCCCCGGGTTAACCGCCTAGACCCTCTTTCCAAGTTTAATTAGGCATCACCTTCTTTTCTAAAGTTTAAACTGATATTACCCCTTTTCTAAATTTAGGCACCACTCAACCATGGCTAAATCTGAAGCGAGAAGTTTCCCATATGTCAGAGGCGAGAGACCCATGTCGAGGTAGTTGAAACGTGATATCACGGCAGTCATGGTTTTTGGAATCTTTCTTCACTAGTAGCTAGTAGGTTAACAAGATAGCATCATAGCGGCTCAACTCTTGTTCATCCGCCTTAGCTAGTTGCTTAACATTGGGACTAATAAGGGAAGTAGGAAGGACAACTCTACTCGCTGTACTGGTCCTCTCCCTCAGCGCAAGGCGAGGAATCTTGTGATGACCAAACTTGCTTGGGCTGTGGATACCTGAGAGAAGACGATGATAGGAGTGGCGCGGATGAGTGTAATATTATCTCGTATTCCTCTGGCTTATGGTTCCAAGTGGATATTTGAGAAGAATCCAACCACTCGGCTGAATGCTCATCTCCGGTAACTACCCAATGAGTGAAGCTGACGGAGGTTCGGAACGCAACGACCAAGCCATCCATATTAAGTACTGAGCGAGATGCTCAACAGAACGTGCGTGGTAGCAGCCACCTGCCACCGAAAGGAGCCAACCTGGAATAAGAGAACAAAAATAAAGAGAACTCTTCAACCTCTCTCCGCAAACCTCTTCCATATCCTCACGGATCGGTCACACACAGACAAGCGACCGAGCTCAATCAACCACCGCATTAACCCGGGGTATTCCCCTGCCGTCCCCCAAACCTCAGTCCCAATCGACCTGAGCATGCCTCCGCCCCGAACCGCCTCCTTTCTCCGACACCTGTTAAACCGCGGCTTGTGCTGCACGCTCCCCTTCTGTCGCTCCCGCCGTCGTGCCGGTGGTGGTCGTCAGCGGGCGGTCCTTCTCGGGGTCACCGGCAGCTCGGTTCCTTCGGTGGCTTGCCCACATTAGGGCTTCCAGGATGGTGTTGAAGAGGAGAAAGGCGCTGTTGTTGTCAGCATCCAGCGAAACAGGACAAATGCTGAGATAATACGCACAATCCAATGATGTAGAAAGCCTGAACCGTGTGCTTGAGACCGCAGCGGCTGCGGCGCATGTACAGTACCGCGGACCCGGGGATGTAGTTGCACCGTCCGCCGCTCCAGTCCTGCGACGTGAAGATGAGCGACGTGAGCCACAAGTACGACAGTGCCCAGTTCAGCGGCAGCATGTATCCGCGATACGACTTGAGGGCCGGCAGAACTATCGCGAAGAGGTAGAGGAAGAGCGTGACCACGGCCTAATTAGCTGTTAGGCAAGGACCATCGGTGACGGGTTGGTTAACGTACGATGACAAGGTTGTAGATGTGATGCGTGCCCCTGTAGTGCCAGCGCACGAGATAGGCCATGATTCCGGTGATAATAATGGAAGATGCCAGGATAATGAAGTTGTTGAGGGCAAGCAAGGCCCGGGCAACGCGCCCACTGAAGAAGCCGCCTCTGGTAGTCATCTCAGCGGATCTCACTGATGCTGTGTTGATTCTCGATTATGGCTGGGCGTTTCCAGAGAACAAGAAGACTCGGAAGAAGGTCAGGCTAGTCGTGTTCTCGCCTGACTGGGTTATATGCCTGCGCGACAACTCCCTCTGTCAGTGGTTGGAGCCCTTGACTCCTCACGCCTGAACGAACACCTCAGGGTCAAAGCGTGCGTTCCTCATAACCATTGGCACGTTTTCACGTATGAGCGCATCACGAGTCATAGCATGCCCTGGCTGTAAGGTGATTCGGCGGCTCAGGGCGGATGACGTTTGGGCAAGACCCGTAAGACTCTAGATCCCGGTTTACCATCTGAGCTCCATAAGAGAAATGACGACAGTCCGGGACACAAGTAGACAAGCTCGGCAAGTCCAGTCGCTTGTTGACGGAACATGGACCGCAGACAACGGAGCTCCCCTCCGCTATACCCTGAGTTCGGTGGGCAGGTAACTGGCGTTGTGTTTCAGATAATATGCAAAAGTCTCCCCGAGGCCGCTTTATTGGATATCGTTGCCACTGCTAACGAAGACTGCTTCCTTTCAGGAATCGCTTGAGACTGGCCAAGGCGTTACGGTGTTTCGGGATCGAATCTCAGAAAGCTGGGCAGGATCGGGTCCAAGAGTGGTTCAACTGATCACTCCTGCAACGACTTGATGATGATGTAGTCAGGGGCTGGGGAGTCTTGATGAGATTTTGCCAGCTCGTTTCACTTGCAGCAGGTTCTCTTATGAACGACCGTCGACGGAGTTACTATCCCATTATTAGTGTATCAAGATGTGAGAAAGGAAACAAGAACTAATAGACGTTTATATGACTTCAGTCCTGGCTGCACTCAGGGACTTCGGTGTGCTTCCAACTTGACGACTCCAGCAACTTAGAGGACGAAGGACCCTTGTTGCTGATCTTCCGCTGAACTGCCGAAAGGAAAGCCGGGTCACACCTTATCGACTAAAATGGACTTCGGCTTCGGTGGTATCATTCCCGCCTCGGACATCGGCTCCCAGCTCTCCCAAGAAGATGAACCCCCAAGGTATCCACCCAACCCATTGATTATTGCAGCGTAACTCCAGTTATCCTCCGGGTTGTCGCCACGATATACTCCGTACTATAGAATCCAGCCAGACGCCTTCACGGCAGGCTATTACCGGTAGGTGCCGAGGCGCATGCTGGCCAAAGAGCGGCGTATAGCACTTTGACCTAGTCTAATGGGCTGGAGGAGCAAGGAGAAGAAACCGAGAGATCGGACACATGTCGTACCCGTGGTCTGTACGGAGTACATAGATCCCGACTTTTGCTCAGCTTCGAACAAGCCAATGACTTGGATGACCAAAGTGTTCAGGATCAATCATTGATCGATGACATGGAACCTCCGGAACAATTCAAGGTTTAGGTAGCATTGACGATACCTCGCACCTGTGGGGAAACCGGCACGGAAGCCGTGGTCAATCCGGCTATTAAGGGACTTGTAGTAGCAGCTCCGGTCCAAAGAGAGAAAGGCCGCGAGGAAAACCTGTAACCTCCTGTTTGAAACAGATTATCCAGCTCCACAGCCTGGGGTGCAGGGGAACTCCGCCATGCTGCCCGGCTAAACAGGGACGGGTTGTAACCGCGACGAATCGCCCGGTGCTGCAGTATATATCTATGTTGTCCACATGTAGGCTGTAGCCAAGAAGTGGCGAGATCCGCACTGAGAAAGCAGCCTTCCCGTCCTGTGAAATGTCGCGATTCGCTCTCCTCGCTAGCGTTGCGCTCGTTCCCGGCGCCCTGGGCGCCACCCTCATCGCCTCACACTTTTCTGGCGGCGTCTACACCCTGTCCCTGGCCGGCAGCAACAGCAGCGGAACGCTGTCCATTACGTCTCAGGCGTCTGGATGTGGTGTAACACCGGCCTGGATCGAGCTCTACTCCGACACCCGCAAGCTGTACTGCTTTGACGAGTCGTGGACCGGCACTGGCCAGAATGCCGAATACAGCGTGGGCAATGATGGCCGCCTGTCCCTGACGGGCCAGCTCAAATCGTCGGGCAACAGCGTTCACGGGCTGCTGTACGGCGGTACGGACGGGAAGGGCTTTGTAGCGACGGCTCAATAGTGAGTTACAACACCCAAGCACGAAGCAAGGTTGAAGGCACTGACATGGAAATAGCTCGCCCTCGACCATCACCACTTACAAGATGCCCTTCAACTCTGGCAGCACTGTGCTGCAGCTGGAGAAGTTCACCATGGCGCAGAAAGGTCCCAACTCGAGACAGGACGTTCCTCATCCGCACGAGGTGCACCTGGACCCGACGGGCAAATTCATCATCGTTCCTGACCTCGGCGCTGATCTGGTGCGCATCTTCAAGATTGATGCCACGAGCGGGAAGTTGACGGCGTGCCCCGAGGGTAAAGCTGATCCCGGCGACGGGCCGCGCCACATCGAGTTCTGGAAATCGGCCAGCGGGCTCCAGAAGGCCTACGTCGTGAACGAGCTGGGCAACTCCGTGTCCGCCTGGGACGTGGCGTACCCGAGCAGCGACTCGGGCTGCCTTAGCCTGAAGAAGACGCAGACGCTCTCGACATATGCGCCTGGAAAGAAGGGAGGCCCGAACACCAAGGCTGCCGAGGTCCGTGTTGTCGGCAACTTCCTGTATGCCTCAAACCGCGCCGACGAGACCTTCGGCACGCAGCAGGACTCTATCGCCACTTACACCATTGACCCCACTACGGGTGCCATCGCCTGGCTCGAGGCCGCCAACTCGTACTCGTACTATCCGCGGACCTTCCAGTTCAACAAGGACCGCACCCTGGTGGCGGTCGGCGGGCAGACGTCGTCGAACGTGGCTATCATCGCACGGGATCCCACAACGGGCAAGCTGGGGAAGCTGGTTGCGAATCTCCAGGTGGGACAGAAGGGGCGGGCTGGACAGGAGGACGGGCTGAGCGCTGTTGTCTGGGTGGAGTGAGGGGAGGGAGACTGTAGCTGACAGGTCACACTACCTAGGCCGTAATGTTGATATGTTGGCACTTAGAGTTCCAGTTTCCTTCCTACAGCTGCTAACAATGCGCCAGGGTTGTTGAATGTGCTTAAAAAGTGTGTGACAAGAGCAAGACACTCCTGATTCGGCAGCTGTATTTGTCCGGGACGGCCTCTGTCCCTGCCACTCTTCTTTTCAGCAGACAAAGGCTTCGCTCCAGCATCAACCATCATCTATTCCGGCCCTATGATTGTGTATAACCGTTTCACCGTCCCTGACTCCCGCGCTCCTGCGGAAGGGTTGCTCCGATGCGCTGTCCACAGTTCCCCTTTCGTCAACTGATTCAAGTTGACCCCCGTTCGTCAAACTTCGTGGTAACCAGCTTCTTCGCTGCCACTGTCTATTCTTGCCTCTTGCTTTGCCCGTCTCTTTGCGTTCTTCTCTTTACGCCGGGCCTCCTTCTTCTCCTGCTTTAGAGCCTTCTTCTCCTTTCTCGAAATCCGCGGGAACTCGCTGTCCGGGCCCACCAGGTAGCGGCCGGGATGGGCAATGGCCAGAATCAACAGCGCCACCATCATTGGAAAGCAGTCGAGAGCATAGGCGTACTCCTCGTGAAATAGGACCTCGTTGTCCGGTGTTGTACCGCGCGCAAACTCGGCGATCCGGAAGATGATGCGGACCTGAAGGGTTGGTTAGCGAGCTGCCAAAAAGAGTCAGGGACGGGTAGGGGGGAGCCCCTTACAGTAATGCAGACCAAGACGCCATAAAGGCCGTACAGCAGCGGCCGCCAGCTTCTTTTACTATCCCCGGCATACTCGACCTGGCTGCAGCGCCTCTGAAAGGCAATCATGAAGCCGAGGAAAACAAATATGAAGAACTGCTGAAGACCCATCCCCCCCATGTACACGTCCAAGCCAATCTTTACAATGTTGGCGCTCGCGCTAGGGGTGGCCATGAGGCCGCCAGCAGCCTGGACGATGAAGCTGAAGATATCGGCGAGGACGAACCACTTGGCAATGACTGCCGCCCTCAATCCGCCGACCCTGCCCTCGGGATGCCAGTAGAACACCATGCGCGCAAGCGTCATGTATGCAAAGGCGTTGATCCACAGGGGGGCAAGCAGGAAGAGCAGCTGCCAGGCCGTCGCGTAGCCAACCTGTTGTTGATCCTTGGTGCCGAGGGAATGCAAAATGAAGGCGAGTGTCTCCCAGAGTGCGCCCATGATGAGGACCCATGTGTACCGCTGGATGGTCAGTCAATGTTTAAAGGGGCAGGTGGCGTACTAACCTTTTTGAAGGCAACGCCCTCAAAGATATGAGCAGCCGTCAAGACGCCGAATAATACCGCGACAGCCACGGCGGGAGCAAACTGGGGGTCGTAGTTGTAGTACGAGTTGCAGGCCGTGACAGGGACATTGCCGTTAGGTCCGGGAGTGGCATAGACACAGTCTTGGTTCTGGTCGCTGGAATCATCGTCGTCGTCCCGAGCAAATAGACGGATGGATACTGTCGCTAATGTTCTCAACATATTGACGATGTTCTGGGTTATGAGAAGGAATCTGGGAGGGACTGGACATCTCGTGAGGAAGAGTCTTCCCTACCGAAGTCTTTAAAATTGCTTTGGTGATTGTAGAACTGCGGCCCATGTAAGACATTAAGGTACGTACCTTGCAGTTCTTCACAGGGCAACGCAATCGAAACGGCCAAGCCCCATCCTCTCGCCCCCACCCTGTCTCGATTATGAGGTGGTTGAAGAAGGGCAAAACGCCTGCAGCACGACGGAAGGGCCGGAGAGGATTCGACCAGACTCAAGGACGCAGTTGACTGGCTGAAGAGGGTCAGCCTGTCAAGCCATGCCGTGATCCGCAGCCAAGCATTCACGGATTGCTGTGCCGCAGTGTCAACGCAATGTCCACGCAAGCTGACACAGGGGTCGTTGCTGGGCGCAGGGCTGTCATGCTTCTTGGCGGGACGAACATTTGCTGGGCCTCAATGACACGGAAGAGTACCATTTTTGGGGGAAGGTCTGAAGTTGCGCTCAGCCAACTCGTAACAGACTGCGACACGAGCAGGAAGCAGAACCTGCTGGTATCATCCCTGAAGAAAGGCGACAACCGGGGATACTACCCATTCTGAAGATTCCTCTCGTCCTCGAGGAAAAGCTCAACCCCTTCAAAGCTCATGAATACCACGTCTCACAAGACTGTCAACTCCGGTGTTCCGTCCGCGGGTCGGGAGGACCATCTCGTCTCCACAAAACACTTGACAAGGCCGGCTTCCCTTTTCTCCTGCAGGTGGTAGGCCTTGGCGATGTCGTCGAGCCGGAAGCGGTGTGTGAGCATGATGGTTGGGTCGACGGTTCCGTCTTCGACCATCTTGAGAATGTCTTTCCAGTCTGGCGGCTATTAGTCAACTGGTTCTGCCTTGAGTCAGGGGTAACAGTCTTACACTTGTGGACTGGCGCCTGTCCGCACCCAATAAGATGGATTCCGCGCTCCATGAGTGAACCCACGTTGAAGTGATTGGTAACTTAGGTAGGTGGCTTGTCAGCTCTGCCTGGCAGGTTGGGAGGCTCGTTAGTCTTGGTACTCACAGCCCACGTAGTCCCCAATGATGCCCACAGTCCCAAACTTTCGCGTCGAAACGATACACTCGTTGATCATCTCACTCGTGTCCTGTTCTGCACCCACCCACAGCTCGAGCTTGTGTGCAATCCCCTTGGCATACTCGCCGCCGGTAGCATCGATGCTGACGTCCACGCCGCCCGGCACCATTTCGTGGATCTTGCTGGGTAAGGTCTCGCCTTTTTCTAGCGTCGTGTAGTTGATGGTCTCCAGCCGGTCGAGCTTCGATTTGGCGTATTCGGTCCTCCAGTTGTTGTCAATACCGATGACGCGTTTGGCCCCTTTGAGAAAGGCCCAGTAACAAGCCATGAGACCGATGGGACCGAGACCCCAGATGGCGACGCAGTCACCCTGCTTGACCCCGGTGTAGGCAACGCTGTGATACGAAGTGGGGAGAACATCCGAGAGGAACAGGCCTGTCTCTGTGAGCGGGGGAAGAAATATGGAGGGTTAAGACAGGCTGGAAAAGGCGCTCACCTCTCTCATCCGGGATCGAGTGCGGCAGCTTCATCAGGTTGTTGTCCGCCAGCGGCACCCTCACAAACTCGGCCTGGCCCCCCGCATAGCCGCCGGTGAAGTGGGAGTAGCCAAAGATGCCTCCCATGCGCGATCCGTAGAGCTTTTCATGAACCGTGGATGCGTTGGTGTTCTCGCAGGCCGTTGTGAGTCCCTGCTGGCAGTATTCACACTTGCCACAGGACACGACGAAGCTGTTGACGACGCGCTCTCCAGGGTGGAGCGAGGTCACCGCCGGGCCAACAGCTTCAACCACGCCGCAGAACTCATGACCGAGGATGTCTCCTTTTTCAATCTGCAGGATGACGCCGTGCATGAGGTGGACATCGCTGCCACACACGGTTGTGCCCGTCACCCTGACTATGGCGTCGTGGTCGTCGACAATCTTGGGCTTGCTTGTTTCAACTGGAAAGGAGTCAGCGAGAACCTCGGTGATAACTTGCTTAGGGTCGAGGAGAACAGACCGACTCGAACATCATTCTTGCCCATCCATGCCAGGGCCTTCATCTTGTCGCCGCTCTCATCAGCGTACCGTCCACCCTCACGGTCCGGGTTAGAGATGTCGGTGTGCGCGGCTCGGGCTTGGTCTCCATGACCGAGGATGGCCTCGGCTTGCTTTGCCACAACGTTTTCGGCCATTTTCAGATGGATTCAAGCAAGCTGAGTGGTGATTATTGTGAAAAGACACTGTCACGCTTCAAAGTTCAAATGAGCAACTCAGGTCTCCTGAGTTTCACCTCAGCGCCCAGTTCAAGGTAGTCGAGTGACATCATCATGACGGTTCGAAATCCGAAACCCTGCGACTAAAAAACAGGCTGAGAGATGAAAGGACGGCGGCAAGGGCGGGCTCACCAGACAGGCTCAGCTCAGCAGAGTCGTAGTAGAGACAATCGGGCCAATTACCAGGTACGCATCAATGATAGTGCCAGATCGGTCCAAGTTGACTCTGGTAATCTGGGCAGCCTGTGTCCTAACGCGACCTCTTTGATGAACTTGTCTCTCGCCTTCTAGCCAGCGGAGACAAGGCCAAGTAGGACGTGGGGATAACTCAGGCGCCTGCTTCGGGCCCTCAAGTCAAACAGCGGTATCTCAAAGTAGCTGCCTGGCCAAGACTGCCCTGGTTTATGTCATGTCAGTTTGGCGAACGACGCACTCGTCGTTGGCTTTCTCGACGTCCGGGAACTGATCCCGACTGGAAGGGATTGCATTCCGCGCCCAGGTTCATCTTATAGACGCGTACCTAGCTAATGACACAGTCCTCGGAACTCGGCCCGGGAACGCTGTAGCGTTATTACAGGGTGCTTGAGAAGTGGCCAAAACACTACTCCGTTGCCTCAACTACAGCCACTGCTGGTTCCCAAGGTGTGAGACAAAAGCGCCGCCATCGCCCTTCTCGACGCTCGCCCTTTCCCACACTGAGATGACGTCTCGTACAGCGTCTTCCGGCCGTGTTGGCCCAGAGAAGTGCGGGGCGTACTTTTTGTACTGTTCCAGGAGCTGACGCAGGCTTGTAAGCTGCTCTGGAGTCGCTATACCCGTTGGATGGGGGTCAGCCGCTTTTGATCATGGACGACAAGAAAACGGGCGAGGTACATACCATCTTCGAAGTGGCCAGCCTCCACCATCCCTGGGCAGATGCTGATGAAGAGCACGCCGTCTCGTCTGTATTGGGCGCTAAATTTGGCCACCGCAACGTTCAAGGCCGCTTTACTCATGGCATATGCAGGAAAGTTGACGATGTCGAACTGTCGCATCGAGTCAAGGTCCGCGGACCCGCTGGAGATTGCCACAACCTTCTTTGCTCGCCCTTTGAGTATCAGGGGCAGGAACAAGTTGAAGAGATGGACGTTCGCGACCGCGTTGACCTTGAAGAACTCCATCATCTCTGATTCGAGCTTCTGCGGATCGTTGCCCCTGTGCAATTCAAAGCGTGAGCGTCGGCTGGTAAGCCCGAATTCCGAGTCGCTGTTAACTGGGGAACATACAGCACTCCGATGGAATCGTACAGGTCCCAGCGTGACAACCTCGCAGCATTGGCAACGAGATAGTCGAGTGTGCCTCCAGTGATTGCGGCCGTGGCTGCCACTGCTCCCTATTGATCATGACGCAGTTGGTGTTAGCGGGAACGTGGTGCCAATGCGATGCCCACTCAGGCTGTTGGGTGTATCACCTGGAGGGCGCTGTAGTCGGTGAGGTCGGCTTGCAGGATGTGAACATTGGGCCGCCCGCCCAACAGCTCGGACACCTTCTTGTCCGTCCTCGGCTTATCCCGGACCAAGCCGATTACGGTATTGGACGGATCGTCGGATACCTGCCGAAGGAACTCGAACTGACAACCAGTTAGCTTGTCAACCTTTGATGATTGGGAGGGACTCTTGCGCACGCCGAGGACACCAGAGACACCAGTGATGACGTATGAAGACATGATAGGAGACAAGAACATGAGCGGACAACACGAGCTCTGAAGTGGTTGGCTTCCTTTTGAGCAGACCAGCTGTTTTTCATCATGTCCTGAGCAGTCTTAAATATTAGCTCCTGCCACTCCGTCCTCAACCCGGGTGCCTACAGGTGGTGTGGATTTCCGTTATGGTTATGCGTTATGGTGAGTCAGTGAGCTTCGTTATGTTTGCTATCTGATGGGATCTCAACTAGGGGGGCCAAGAGTGCGCATAACTCAACAGCCCTTTCAGCTTCAGCCAAGCCAAGCCCAAGCAAGAACTTCAAGAAGGCTTCAACCGCGAGAGTCGCATAATTAATTAAAGGCAGTAGGGCTCGTGACATCCTTCTGAATAAGTGCCCTGGTCACCCGTCAGCCAGGACTGGCAGCGTGGGATGCTGCTGAACACCTTGTTTGAAGCTCTTTCCCGGCAGGGGGAGCGGTCCGGCGCAATGTTTGCTGATTCCTCAGGCTGATCCGAAGTACTGTATTCTCTTGCAAAATCCGCTATATAGCTAGGCCGGATACGGCTTAGCCGGCTCAGTTCTTCCGCGACGCACAGATCCCGCTCAGAACCCCGGCTCGAGTGAGGCTTGGCGCCCGGCGCATCCTGGCTATCCTGATTGGCCAAACGGAGGCTGAGTGGGCCCTAGAACCCGGTCTCCCGCGGCTTGGCTGCATTAGCTATATGGCGGATTGTGCAAGAGAATACGGTAGTCGAGGGCTGGGCCGGAGGCTGGGCCGCGGGTGTCATCGAGGTGGGTCGCCGGGGTGAAGTGTCTCCGACTGTGGCAGCGAATGACTGAAGCTCTCCCCCTCAAGCGAGTGAGCTTGCAGGGGCATCATGGATGTGACTCGTCAACGCCGGTCCCTCCTGCTTCTGTGTCACTGTCCCAAACCTGACAGTTTTTGAACTTGACATTGACGCAAGGAGGTAGCGAGACCCCTGATTGTCGACTGTCGGGGATGCAGGAGGTTCCAGACTAGGACCCATTGATCAAGGAGACACCACCAAGTCTGGCAAGTCCGATCTGAGCCATGCCGGCCCGACCCAACAATTCGGCACGCACGCGGCAGAGGGTGCAAAAGCCTCCGCCAACATTGGCAGTCCCAGATCTTCAAGAGGACGCGGCCGAGCGAAAGCGTGTCTTGAACGTACTCGCTCAGCGCCGATACCGTGAGCCCGTTCTGCCCCTCTGTTTGCCACTTACCAGTAGCCTGGCATGACACATCTGGGAGCGAGTGTTTCAATCCAGGCTGGAAGAGAGCTGACTTGTGGTATCCAGGACAGCGCAAACGCGAGGCCCGCCGTCTCGAATCTCAACCATCGCCGAAGGGGCCAGCCCAGGTCGCATCCCCGCTGGAAGCATCGCCGCATTCAGAGAGAGGGAACGTCGCCGCACCTGAGTCGAGCTTCGGAGAGGTTGAGAACCTGGCCCCCGCCTCGCTTGGGCTTCCGAGCGGAATCGACATTCAGCTCCAGTCCCCGAGTTCACTTCTGGACTTCCTCGACACGGGCCAACCAGTTCAGGAAACACTGCCGTGGTTGGCTGGGGTTGGTAACGCGCCTTCCCTTTACCCTTCCAATACCGAGTCGAGCCCCTTCTTGCTGTCGACACTCTCTTCCGATCCCAACTTAGCCCAAGCCCTCCCTCTCGTGCCCGACTTCTTCAATATCAACTTGGCCCCCGATACGCCGCCATCAATGAGCACCGCCACACCACCCAGCACGACCATGATTACCAGCATCACCCCATCACCCTCCCCACCGAGCCCTTTATCAACGGACAGCTACTATCTTCCTGTTCCGCCATTAACTCTCCTCCGCGGCCTACTCCGCATTGCCACGCGTCTCAACGCCGTGCCTTCGGTGTGGTCTCTGTCCGGCGTATCGCCCTTCATCACGCAGCTGGAAGGGGGACTTGCACCACCGTCAGACCTTCCCTCCCCCTGGCAGCCGACGCCGACGCAGCGGCTGGTACCGCATCATCCTGTGCTAGACCTTCTCCCATGGCCTGGGGTGCGGGACCGGCTGATCGGTTTTATGAGTCTGGACGCGGAGCTGGACAAGACCGTCCAAGGACAGGTACAAGGAGAAGGACTCGGAGGACAAGAAGCGGTCGCGGCTGTCAACAGGGGTGGGCATGATCCGGGGCCAAGCCCGACCGGGTCACGGCTGGTGGACTTCATCTACGACATGGAGGATAACGCGGAAGGATTGAGAATCTGGGGTTCGGATCCATACGACGAGGGATGCTGGGAGGTCGGACAGGTGCTGTTTGAGCGGTGGTGGTTTGTGTTTGACAGGGGGGTTGTCGAACAAAGTAACCGATGGAGGAGACAGCGAGGAGCTCTGCCCTTGAGAGCCAGGCACCAAGAGGTCTCAAATCCATCAAACACAGGTTGATAACGTCCCTCTTGGTCCGAACTACACACAATAGACTGAGATCACCACCCTCGATTTGACATCTGGAGCGCCTTCGCGCTTCCTTGCAGTTACCTTTGAGTCAGGGGGTGGTTGGGCACTGAGACGAGTCTTGTTTGACAAAGGACCGCGGAACTCAGAGAGTCAGAGCCATGTTGCGAGCTGCGATGGCGCTGCGGAGATGGAGGAAATTTCCGAGCACCGCTGGTATACATAAAGGTCAGTTACGCATTCCCTCATGTCGCATATCCGCTACTCAAAGAGACCAGGAAGGACTGGGACTTGCCCTGAAAAACCTCCATCTGGTAACACCCATAGCTGAAAGCGCAGCGAACAACCTCGGCAACAAAGTATGATCTCATCCGTCTATCGGCCGAGGCAGCGAAGCCAATGAGATTCCTACACCTCAGAGTGTCAGTCAAGCACAGCGAGCCGGAAACAGGGACTGAAACGGCGAGGGGAGAATGGAACTTACACCCAGACGTAAACATACGGCAGCCCGGCCCACGCCTTCAGACCAATGAAGCGAGCATTGTCATAAATCCGCAGGACATCTGACTTGTTCGCAGAGTCATCGAACCTATCCAGGTTACCTAGCAGCGTCCTGCTCATGATCCTCGCAGCCAAGGCACATGTCTCCAAGAGAAGACGGGAAACTTTGTTGGCAGCAGTTGTGCTGTGTAGGAGGACGTCTGGATTCGGGCCGACGGATGTACTTGGCACGCCCGAGTGGAAGAAGTGACGGAACGAACCGCTTGCAGCCTCGAGGACAGCCACTAGATGGGCAGAAACTGCCGGATCGACGTAGTAGGTGGCGAGAGCAAAGTCCTCGTTGTCGCAAATGAGAAGGGGACAGGAACGGAGTTGGCTGCCCGCCGCCAAGAGACCATCGGTAGTCGTCAGGTGCATGACAGGGGCAAAATCGAACGCATGGAATGCCGCGGGCGTGCCGAGGCAGAGGCATTGAAGGGTGTCGGCCCTGTTTGATGGAAAAGTTAGATGGCGGCGAGGGCTAAGGGGTGAAACCTGAGGACGTACATGATGACGATGTGCTGCATGACATCCGGCATCGTGTGCAGTCCACCGCGGGAGTCGATGAAACGCTGGACGGCCGTGAGATGGGTGATTGCGCGAGGACTGAGCCGGACTGTCTATTATTGTTTTTGTTAAGATGAGCGTCACAGTCATCCCCTCTGGCGGATAGGAAAGATACACTTGACGTAACGTACCTCAAACATGGCCAAGACGACCACCGGATACACGACCTCATGCAGCTCCCGCTTGCCGGCCCCATCAATAAACTTCTGCAGCTCTCTCACAGCCAGGTACTCATAGTAGGGGTACGTGATCTCGCCTGCCCCGCGACACGAGTCCAGCACGCCAGCTGTCCACAGCCAGCCAATGTAGATACACGCTGCCTTGGACAGGTCCGGGTCGAAATAACACGGCCGCCGAAACCCCACGAGGACAAATCCCTCGTCGAGATAGGACGAATACGACCCGCACCGGCACAGGTACTCGTGAAAAGTGCGGGCGTCAATGCCGGTCATGTGGGTTGACTGCGGGGGCGCGCCGCGGAGGTCCCACACGTTCGTGCGGCATGGAAGCTGGTGTCGTCGAGCAACCATCCTGTCGCGTGTACGGCTGATGCTGTTGGCTGCTGGCTGCATATGGTGCCATCGGGAGCCGGTGTCCGCCTGCTGCGCATGCTTGCCATCGTCGTCCTCGGGCACAGCTGGAACCCCGCGGTCTCCGTTCTTGGAGGTGGCCGGAGCTATGCTGCGAGACAGACTGCGGGTTAGAGCAGCGTTTTCCTAAACCGGACAATGCTGACCCGTGCCAAACCCAATCCGAGGTAACGGGCCGTGGACAGCGAGTACGAGCACTTACGGGCGAAGGCCGGAAATCGAGGCGGCATCCTTCTGTGCGTCAGCAGCTTCGACCCGGCATCTGACTTGTTTCTGCTGCCGGCGGACCGAGACCATGGCCTGCGACCTGACAAGCTGCTTTTGCTTGTTGCCCAGCTTTGGGCCATCATACGCAACGAAAACGGACATCAGGAGGCTTTTCCAAGTTGCAGGAGTCAAGTGGTTTGACTCAGGTTGGAGGTTGGCTAGGGATCAAAGGAGACTCGAGTCCGAGAGCGCCCAAGTTCTCTGACATATGCAGAGTAAAATTATTGGAGCCCAGCGGTCGCCGCTTTGGAAATTCCTCGCCGAGCGGCTGTTTTCGCGGCATAGTGCGCGCCACGCACACGTGGTGGTCTCCGAGTCCGCTCTCTTAGCGCTGATGCCAAGCTCGTGCTTCCCGAACTGGTCAAGGTGTGATTGGAGCTGAGCAATTGCCGATTTAGGAGTAGCGTGCTATCTGCCGCTCTGCCTCCGCTCTATCGAGTGTCGAACTGAATTAGGGGTCTTAGCACTACACTAAACCTAGTTAATAAAGAGGATCGTATTAGAGGTCACTAAAACTAGCTATAACTATTGTATAGAAGGTTCGAGTATATCTATCTTATTGTAATATACAAAGGTCTATAAGCTATCTCTTTATAGTTTCTATTTAGCTTATACTTATAAGCCGTTTAAAATAGTATAACTACTATAACTACTAGCTTAAAATATTTAAGCTAATTACTATTTTTAGTAGCCTAAATAGCTTTAAAGCGCTTGTTGATTTAAATAGCTTAGATTGTATAAGCTACTTATTTTTATAAGCTATTTAAAGGCTTTTAAGCTATAATAAAATAGCTTAAATTCTATAAGCTACTTATTTTTATAAACTACTTAAAGATTTAACTTAGTTATTTCTCTAAGCAATTTAAAGGCCTATTGCTAGTAGAACTATACACTACCTATTTTAAGTCCTACCTATTGTTTTAGAATAGCTGACTTAGAGCCTAGTTAGCCCTGACAACTCTATCGTTAGGCGGAACGGGACTTAGATTACTAGCGCTAAGCTTTGGGTTATATATATTCAGAGCCTCTTCCTCCTACCTACCTCTAGTACTTAGGAGGAACAACAATCGACTTAACAACTTTATAACCTTATACTAAGGTTTATAAAGTGCCTACCTTATCGCTAGTAATATTATAAAATTGCTAGCGTCGCTTCGCTCGTTAGTCGCGCGGCTCTCCGCTACGCTATAGGGCGCTTCCTTCCTCTCTCCGCTCCTAGCAATTTTCCTGTCCCTGCCGGAGGACAATTCGCGTGACGCAATGTTAAGTAAGCAGCGAAGAGCGAAGTGCTAGAAACCTGTCCGTCGGACAATGCTCTTGTACAATATAGTTACATTAGAGTCTATATTGCTAGCTAAACACTCTTAAACCTATTACCCTCCTCCTCGCTACTCTCTACTAAAACCGACTTATTCGAGAGATTATTATCGTTAACATTATCTAAGACTTGTAGCTGCCTCGCGGCGTAGTCTAGTAGCTTTATCTTCATTGCTAGTATAGGCGGCTAGCGGTACACCCTTACTAGTATGCGCTAATCCATTCGACTCGAACGGATTGAGGGCGCCGCCGCCTATTGGCCGCTAGCCCTATAGGGCGCGGCCCTGTACTAGTCGAACTAATTGCTAAACGCTCTAGGCAATTAGTTCGACTCTATTCGGTATAAGATCGCTATCGAACGTCCAAAAAAAGAGCCGTCTCGATATTAGCCAAGCGCGACGACGCTAGAGAGACTAGTAGTTCGCCGTAAGACCGCGTAGGTTTCGCCTAGTATTCGAGATAGGGTAAGATAGGGTTAAGAAAGGGTAGACAAGTTAGGGTTCGGGTTCGAGTACCGATTCCCCTAGGCGATGCGCTAGCGTTTTAGGGGCCCCTAAGTAATGCGGAAAGAGAGGCATTACATTATAGTAGCAAGCGGAAGCGGTATAACGAGTACTAAATTCGTTAATATAGAAAGGAAGCTCGCGATTCTATATAGAAGGTTGACTTCTACCTAGGGCGCGGGGCATCTTTATCTAATCTATATACGAGGCACTTTACCCTGCGGGTGAGTGCTACAACCCTAACCCTAGGCCCTCCCTGGTATGCCACAATCGCTCCGGGCCGCAGCGATTGACGCCGTCGCCGCCCATTGGCCGCGGCCCGGTGAGGCGCGGGGCCCACAGGAGCCGAAGCGATTGAGGATCGCAGAGGGCAATCGCTTCGGCCCAAGATGCACCAAGATCGCCGCCGAACGCGAAAAAAAAAGAGCCGTCCCGGCTATCGAGCGAGCGCGGCGATGCCAGAGAGCCGGCCGTTTGCCGTGGGACCGCGCAGGTGGTATATAGCAGCCGAGATAGGGTAAAGATAGGGTAAGAAGGGCAAAGACGAGTTCGAGTTCGGGTTCGGGTTCGGGTTCGGGTGCCGATCCGCAGGGCGATGCGCTAGCGTTTTTTCGGGGTGGGGGGAGGGGGAGTGCAGGGGGCCCATAGGCAAGGGTTAGGTTAAGAAGATCGCCAAGGGGGACGAAGCTGCAAAGAGAGAGGGAGTGGCAGGGGTAAGGAGGGAGGGGGGGGGGGGGAAAAAAGAAAAAAAAGGGGAGGGGGGGAAGAAGCAACATATAGAAACGAAGGACAACTAGCATATCGCGAGCGTTAGTAAACCACAGGCGCAGCACCAGCGAAGCCGGAGCGATACGCTAGGTAAGGTGTTGACAGATATTCGTTAACGTAACGTTATAGTAAGGGAAGAATGGCAATCGAGACGATAGTGGCGTTCGACGAAGTGTTTATTCCGTTGCCCGCGTTCCGGATCGCGATTTGCCGCGAGCATTGTAGCGTAGTAACGGCCAAGTCGATCGCGTCGCATGTTAGTTCGTAGCACCGCTATTTGGCCGCCTAGGTTCGGCGGCGTATCGTAGAGGAGGCGTCGGCGTTGCGGGACGAGGGTTCGTTGGCCGCCGATATAAGCGGCATCCAATTCCCTACCAAGGTCGTGCCGGCGATCGAGGGATTACCCGTATAGAGCGACGGCAAGAAGTGTGCCGAATGCGGGTATATCCGGCGTAGAAGGAACTATATCCAGCAACATTGCTAGTTGGAGCACGGTTGGGCCAACCCCCGGGGCCGTGGCGGCAAGCCCGGGGCGAGGCAGGCGGGCGGGTTAGGCGAGGCATGGTTGGACGGGGTATATTGTTAGCAGTTTGGGCGGGACGGCGCGTTACAGCGGTTGTTCGAGGTCGTACCGCTAGCAACAGCAGCCATTGACGCCCAGGGCCGAGGCCAGGCCGAGGACAAGACAAGGAGTCACTAAGAGGCTATCTAGGCCGAGTTCGAGGCGTTGGCACGGGCCATGAAACAGAAGGACGAGGCGGCGGCGGCGTTGATCGGCGAGCAGTCGCGGTTGTTGGCCAATATGTGGGTGTGGCGGACGGGGTAGCCGCGGCATTTGCGGGGGTTCGACCGGGAGTGGTTGGCGGCAACTACACGGCGGCCAGGTGCCGAGGAGGGGACGATGCGCGGCGGTAACAGGGGGCACAGGGACCAGGACCAGGACCGGGACCGAGGCGAGGCCGAAGAGGGAACGAATCGTAGTGGAAGCGAGGTCGAGTCGGCCGATAACGAGGCGCAGCGCGAGGCCGCGTTGGCCATCGTGTTGTTGGCCGTCGAGAGGGTGATTTGGCGGGCGTAGAAGGTATCGTGGGTGGAGGTGGTAGGGTCGGCAGCGGTCCATTACATCGAACGGCGCGAGGCCGGCGGCGATTCGAACGAGAAGCCGTTCAACGCGGGCCAAAAGGGCACGACGATGGTCAAGTACAGCGTAGTGTGGGCGTCGGTGATGGCGTATATATGGCGCACGTGGCATTTAGAGCCGGTTGGGGATGGGGATAGGGCCGAGAGGGAGCCGGAGGGGGGCCGAGACGACAGGGAGGTAGAGGCAGGGGAAGATGGTAGAGGAGATGGAGGAGGTGGAGGAGGCGGAGGAGGGGGTAGAGGAGGAGGAGGATAGTGATGGCGACCCGGAAGGGATCCGCGATAGACGGCTAGCGTACCATTTCACCAACGAGCAGGCCAAGGCATTCGAGCGGGTGCGCGCAACCGTATACACCGCAATAGGCGGCGAGACGGGTAGTAAGACAGGTGGTGCCGACCAAGACAACACAAGCGAGTTGGAGGGCTACGTGTTAGATTTTTTCATCGCGTTGTTGGACCACGACGTCAGCGACAACGAGTTCCAGAACGCGTTGTACAGCGGGTTGGCCGTGTTAGGGATCCAGCCAGGGCACGGGTGGCGGAGCGCGTTGGTGTATACACCCGTGTTATCGGCCATTGTAACGGTCGCCCGGATGTTGGTGTTGTACAAGGCCAAGCGGGCGCGGGAGGACGAGATCTAGCGCCGGCAGCGGTTCGCCGGCGAGAGCCAGGCGAAGGCGCGGGAGCGGGCGCGTAGCCATTTCGACCAAGTGCGGGACATGGTGCGGTGGTTTATGACGATCGTGGCGTTCGACGGGCGGCCGTCGCCGATGGATTCGGTGTTGTGGTTACGGGCATATGGCAAGGCGATCCGGGCGAACACCAACGCGGACGGGGTGGTCGATTGGCACGGGGACGAGTTGTTAATCGGGCACGTCTAGTTCGGCATGGCGTCGTTGTGGGCTATGATCCACGGGTTGTTGCACGCGGCGCGGGCGCAGTTGTGGCGGGCCGTGTTGTTATTGGACGTGGACGAGGACGGCGAGCCGGTAGCGCCGGCAGGGGTAACGACAGCCGGGCGAGGAGCCGGCGAATCCGCAGGGTCAGGGGTAATAGCGTGGCCGGCGATCCAGTGGGACAAGTTGGTGGACAACGCGGCCGAGACGAGGGCCGGGTGGAGTTTCGCCGAGGACCCGTGGAACTAGGAGGCGTTCGGGGGTGTGGACGGGAAGCGGTGGTTGGCCGACCGGGTGGCGGGCGAGGCGCGGTTACGCCGCGAGTTTTTCGGCACCGAAGCACTAGCGATAGGCGGGCGAGGCGAGGGCAGCGGCGGTATCCGGTGGCGGATGGAACGCGTACGCGAGTACGGCGAGGCAATGAAGGCGTTCCGGGCGCAGTTGTTAGTGTTGATGCACATAAGCGGCGGCTAGCCGGCGCGCGGGACCGAGTTGGTGACGGTGCAGTACAAGAACGGTGCGGACGGGGATATCCGGGGGTTGTTCGTCGAGGACGGGGCGGTGGTGTTCGTAACTATATATAGCAAGACGATGGGGATAAGCGCGAAGGCCAAGGTAATCCACCAGTATTTACCACGAGAGGTAGGCGAGTTGGCGGTGTATTATGTGTGGTTGGCGATCCCGTTTTGGCGGTTGGTGGTGCAGGGCGCGAGCCAGGGCAAGGCGGATTGGGGCAGCCCGTACATATAGGAGCCGTGGGCGGACGAGCTATAGCTATTCCCCGGGTCGGGGTTAGCGTCCGGGTTAGGGAGGGGGCGAGAGGGTGTCGATAAGGGGCGAAGCGGCAAGCGGAAGAGGGCAGCAGCACATAGTATAGCCAGGA